>JAWIMA010000034.1:0-247483 GCA_036898165.1 Silybum marianum | reverse complement strand
TTAAAAAATATAATCTTTTACACCGTTTTATGTAAATATATGAAAAAGTTCACATTTTTACAAATTCCTATAAATAACAACGATGTATAAAGGTGACAACTTTAGACGTTTAAAGGATTTCCGGGTCACCTTTTTCACGTTTTCTACAAAACAAGTTGTATTAACGTCATAATATTTCAATGTTATATGAAACAAAAATGTAAAAAGTTCACCGCTTTACATGCGTTCCTCTAAAATTCACACATTTTTTACCACTCTAAAAAAACTAGAAAAAAAATTAAGTTTTTAACACAATTTTTTGAAACAATTGTAAAAAAATTAAATATTTTACACCGTTTTATGGAATTATATGAAAATCTTCACATTTTTACAAACTTCTATAAATAACAACGATGTATAAAGGTGACAACCGTAGACGTTTCAATAATTTCGAATGTCGCTTTTTTCACGTTTATATAAAACAAGTTGTATTAACGTCATAATATTTCAATGTTATATGCAACAAAAATGTAAAAAGCTCACCGCTTTACTTGTTTTCCTCTAAAATGAACACATATTGTACCACTAGAAAAAATCAAGTTTTTAACTATTTTCCGAAACAACTGTTAAAAAATAAAATCTTTTACACCCTTTTATGTAAATATATGAAAAAGTTCACATTTTTACAAATTTCTATAAATAACAACGATGTATAAAGGTGACAACTTTACACGTTTCAATGATTTCCGGGTCACCTTTTTTCACGTTTCTACAAAACAAGTTGTATTAACGTCATAATATTTCAATGTTATATGAAACAAAAATGTAAAAAGTTCACCGCTTTACATGTGTTCCTCTAAAATTAACACATTTTTTACCACTTTAAAAAAACTAGAAAAAAAATTAAGTTTTTAACAATTTTTTGAAACAATTGTAAGAAAATTAAATATTTTACACCGTTTTATGGAATTATATGAAAATTTTCACATTTTTACAAACTTCTATAAATAACAACGATGTATAAAGGTGACAACTTTAGATGTTTCAATAATTTCCAGGTCACTTTTTTCACGTTTATAAAACAAGTTGTATTAACGTCATAGTATTTCAATGTTATATGCAACAAAAATGTAAAACGCTCACCGCTTTACATGTTTTCCTCTAAAATTAACACATTTTTACCACTCTAAAAAAACTAGGAAAAAAATCAAGTTTTTACAATTTTCTGAAACAACTGTAAAAAAATAAAATATTATACACCATTTTATGGAAATATATGAAAATGTTCACATTTTTACAAATTTATATAAATAAAAACGATGTATAAAAGTGACAACTTTAAAGGTTTCAATAATTTCCAGGTCACTTTTTCACGGTTCTATAAAACAGTTGTATTATCGTCATAATATTTCAATGTTATATGAAACAAAATTGTAAAAAGCTCACCGCTTTACATGTTTTCCTTTAAGATTAACACATTTTTACCACTCTAAATAATCTAGGAAAAAATCAAGTTTTTACAATTTTCGGAAACAACTGTAAAAAAATAAAATATTTTACACCGTTTTATGGAAATATATGAAAATGTTCACATTTTTACAAATTTATATAAATAACAACGATGTATAAAGGTGACAACTTTAGGGGTTTCAATAATTTCTAGGTCACTTTTTTCACGGTTCTATAAAACAGTTGTATTATCGTCATAATATTTCAATGTTATATGAAACAAAAATGTAAAAAGCATACCGATTTACATGTGTTCATCTAAAATTAACACATATTGTACCACCATAAAAAAACTAGAAAAAAATCAAGTTTATAACTATTTTCCGAAACAACTGTTAAAAAATAAAATCTTTTACACCGTTTTATGTAAATATATGAAAAAATTCACATTTTTACAAATTCCTATAAATAACAACGATGTATAAAGGTGACAACTTTTGACGTTTCAATGACTTCCGGGTCACATTTTTTCACGTTTCTACAAAACAAGTTGTATTAACGTCATAATATTTCAATGTTATATGAAACAAAAATGTAAAAAGTTCACCGCTTTACATGTGTTCCTCTAAAATTAACACATTTTTTATCACTCTAAAAAAACTAGAAAAAAAATAAGTTTTTAACAATTTTTTGTAACAATTGTAAAAAAATTAAATATTTTACACCGTTTTATGGAATTATATGAAAATTTTCACATTTTTACAAACTTCTATAAATAACAACGATGTATAAAAGTCACAACTTTAGACGTTTCAATAATTTCCAGGTCACTTTTTTCACGTTTATATAAAACAAGTTGTATTAACGTCATAATATTTCAATGTTATATGCAACAAAAATGTAAAACGCTCACCGCTTTACATGTTTTCCTCTAAAATTAACACATTTTAACCACTCTAAAAAAACTCGGAAAAAAAAATCAAGTTTTTACAATTTTCTGAAACAACTATAAAAAAATTAAATATTTTACACCGTTTTATGGAATTATATGAAAATCTTCACATTTTTACAAACTTCTATAAATAACAACGATGTATAAAGGTGACAACTGTAGACGTTTCAATAATTTCCAGGTCGCTTTTTTCACGTTTATATAAAACAAGTTGTATTAATGTCATAATATTTCAATGTTATATGCAACAAAAATGTAAAAAGCTCACCGCTTTACTTGTTTTCCTCTAAAATTAACACATATTGTACCACTAGAAAAAATCAAGTTTTTAACTATTTTCCGAAACAACTGTTAAAAAATATAATCTTTTACACCGTTTTATGTAAATATATGAAAAAGTTCACATTTTTACAAATTCCTATAAATAACAACGATGTATAAAGGTGACAACTTTAGACGTTTCAATGATTTCCGGGTCACCTTTTTTCACGTTTTCTACAAAACAAGTTGTATTAACGTCATAATATTTCAATGTTATATGAAACAAAAATGTAAAAAGTTCACCGCTTTACATGCGTTCCTCTAAAATTCACACATTTTTTACCACTCTAAAAAAACTAGAAAAAAAATTAAGTTTTTAACAATTTTTTGAAACAATTGTAAAAAAATTAAATATTTTACACCGTTTTATGGAATTATATGAAAATTTTCACATTTTTACAAACTTCTATAAATAACAACGATGTATAAAAGTGACAACTTTAGACGTTTTAATAATTTTCAGGTCACTTTTTTCACGTTTATATAAAACAAGTTGTATTAACGTCATAACATTTCAATGTTATATCTAACAAAAATGTAAAACGCTCACCGCTTTACATGTTTTCCTCTAAAATTAACACATTTTTACCACTCTAAAAAAACTCGGAAAAAAATCAAGTTTTTACAATTTTCTGAAACAACTATAAAAATATTAAATATTTTACACCGTTTTATGGAATTATATGAAAATTTTCACATTTTTACAAACTTCTATAAATAACAACGATGTATAAAGGTGACAACTGTAGACGTTTCAATAATTTCCAGGTCGCTTTTTTCACGTTTATATAAAAAAAGTTGTACTAACGTCATAATATTTCAATGTTATATGCAACAAAAATGTAAAAAGCTCACCGCTTTACTTGTTTTCCTCTAAAATTAACACATTTTTACCACTCTAAAAAAACTAGGAAAAATTCAAATTTTTACAATTTTCTGAAACAACTGTAAAAAAATAAAATATTTTACACCGTTTTATGGAAATATATGAAAATTTTCACATTTTTACAAACTTCTATAAATAACAACGATGTATAAAGGTGACAACTTTAGAGGTTTCAATAATTTCCAGGTCACTTTTTCACGGTTCTATAAAAAAACGATTGTATTATCGTCATAATATTTCAATGTTTTATGAAACAAAATTGTAAAAAGCTCACCGCTTTACATGTTTTCCTCTAAAATTTACACATTTTTACCACTCTAAAAAATCTAGGAAAAAATCAAGTTTTTACAATTTTCTGAAACAACTGTAAAAAATAAAATATTTTACACCGTTTTATGGAAATATATGAAAATCTTCACATTTTTACAAACTTCTATAAATAACAACGATGTATAAAGGTGACAACTGTAGACGTTTCAATAATTTCCAGGTCGCTTTTTTCACGTTTATATAAAACAAGTTGTATTAATGTCATAATATTTCAATGTTATATGCAACAAAAATGTAAAAAGCTCACCGCTTTACTTGTTTTCCTCTAAAATTAACACATATTGTACCACTAGAAAAAATCAAGTTTTTAACTATTTTCCGAAACAACTGTTAAAAAATATAATCTTTTACACCGTTTTATGTAAATATATGAAAAAGTTCACATTTTTACAAATTCCTATAAATAACAACGATGTATAAAGGTGACAACTTTAGACGTTTCAATGATTTCCGGGTCACCTTTTTTCACGTTTTCTACAAAACAAGTTGTATTAACGTCATAATATTTCAATGTTATATGAAACAAAAATGTAAAAAGTTCACCGCTTTACATGCGTTCCTCTAAAATTCACACATTTTTTACCACTCTAAAAAAACTAGAAAAAAAATTAAGTTTTTAACAATTTTTTGAAACAATTGTAAAAAAATTAAATATTTTACACCGTTTTATGGAATTATATGAAAATTTTCACATTTTTACAAACTTCTATAAATAACAACGATGTATAAAAGTGACAACTTTAGACGTTTTAATAATTTTCAGGTCACTTTTTTCACGTTTATATAAAACAAGTTGTATTAACGTCATAACATTTCAATGTTATATCTAACAAAAATGTAAAACGCTCACCGCTTTACATGTTTTCCTCTAAAATTAACACATTTTTACCACTCTAAAAAAACTCGGAAAAAAATCAAGTTTTTACAATTTTCTGAAACAACTATAAAAATATTAAATATTTTACACCGTTTTATGGAATTATATGAAAATTTTCACATTTTTACAAACTT
The DNA here is from genome assembly GCA_036898165.1 of Silybum marianum. Classification (NCBI taxonomy): domain Eukaryota; kingdom Viridiplantae; phylum Streptophyta; class Magnoliopsida; order Asterales; family Asteraceae; genus Silybum; species Silybum marianum. The sequence goes on along the minus strand of JAWIMA010000034.1, from coordinate 242,555 downwards.
CTATAAATAACAACGATGTATAAAGGTGACAACTGTAGACGTTTCAATAATTTCCAGGTCGCTTTTTTCACGTTTATATAAAAAAAGTTGTACTAACGTCATAATATTTCAATGTTATATGCAACAAAAATGTAAAAAGCTCACCGCTTTACTTGTTTTCCTCTAAAATTAACACATTTTTACCACTCTAAAAAAACTAGGAAAAATTCAAGTTTTTACAATTTTCTGAAACAACTGAAAAAAAATAAAATATTTTACACCGTTTTATGGAAATATATGAAAATTTTCACATTTTTACAAACTTCTATAAATAACAACGATGTATAAAGGTGACAACTTTAGAGGTTTCAATAATTTCCAGGTCACTTTTTCACGGTTCTATAAAACAGTTGTATTATCGTCATAATATTTCAATGTTTTATGAAACAAAATTGTAAAAAGCTCACCGCTTTACATGTTTTCCTCTAAAATTTACACATTTTTACCACTCTAAAAAATCTAGGAAAAAATCAAGTTTTTACAATTTTCTGAAACAACTGTAAAAAATAAAATATTTTACACCGTTTTATGGAAATATATGAAAATCTTCACATTTTTACAAACTTCTATAAATAACAACGATGTATAAAGGTGACAACTGTAGACGTTTCAATAATTTCCAGGTCGCTTTTTTCACGTTTATATAAAACAAGTTGTATTAATGTCATAATATTTCAATGTTATATGCAACAAAAATGTAAAAAGCTCACCGCTTTACTTGTTTTCCTCTAAAATTAACACATATTGTACCACTAGAAAAAATCAAGTTTTTAACTATTTTCCGAAACAACTGTTAAAAAATATAATCTTTTACACCGTTTTATGTAAATATATGAAAAAGTTCACATTTTTACAAATTCCTATAAATAACAACGATGTATAAAGGTGACAACTTTAGACGTTTCAATGATTTCCGGGTCACCTTTTTCACGTTTTCTACAAAACAAGTTGTATTAACGTCATAATATTTCAATGTTATATGAAACAAAAATGTAAAAAGTTCACCGCTTTACATGCGTTCCTCTAAAATTCACACATTTTTTACCACTCTAAAAAAACTAGAAAAAAAATTAAGTTTTTAACAATTTTTTGAAACAATTGTAAAAAAATTAAATATTTTACACCGTTTTATGGAATTATATGAAAATTTTCACATTTTTACAAACTTCTATAAATAACAACGATGTATAAAAGTGACAACTTTAGACGTTTTAATAATTTTCAGGTCACTTTTTTCACGTTTATATAAAACAAGTTGTATTAACGTCATAACATTTCAATGTTATATCTAACAAAAATGTAAAACGCTCACCGCTTTACATGTTTTCCTCTAAAATTAACACATTTTTACCACTCTAAAAAAACTCGGAAAAAAATCAAGTTTTTACAATTTTCTGAAACAACTATAAAAATATTAAATATTTTACACCGTTTTATGGAATTATATGAAAATTTTCACATTTTTACAAACTTCTATAAATAACAACGATGTATAAAGGTGACAACTGTAGACGTTTCAATAATTTCCAGGTCGCTTTTTTCACGTTTATATAAAAAAAGTTGTACTAACGTCATAATATTTCAATGTTATATGCAACAAAAATGTAAAAAGCTCACCGCTTTACTTGTTTTCCTCTAAAATTAACACATTTTTACCACTCTAAAAAAACTAGGAAAAATTCAAGTTTTTACAATTTTCTGAAACAACTGAAAAAAAATAAAATATTTTACACCGTTTTATGGAAATATATGAAAATTTTCACATTTTTACAAACTTCTATAAATAACAACGATGTATAAAGGTGACAACTTTAGAGGTTTCAATAATTTCCAGGTCACTTTTTCACGGTTCTATAAAACAGTTGTATTATCGTCATAATATTTCAATGTTTTATGAAACAAAATTGTAAAAAGCTCACCGCTTTACATGTTTTCCTCTAAAATTTACACATTTTTACCACTCTAAAAAATCTAGGAAAAAATCAAGTTTTTACAATTTTCTGAAACAACTGTAAAAAAATAAAATATTTTACACCGTTTTATTGAAATATATGAAAATTTTCACATTTTTACAAACTTCTATAAATAACAACGATGTATAAAGGTGACAACTTTAGAGGTTTCAATAATTTCCAGGTCACTTTTTCACGGTTCTATAAAACAGTTGTATTATCGTCATAATATTTCAATGTTTTATGAAACAAAATTGTAAAAAGCTCACCGCTTTACATGTTTTCCTCTAAAATTTACACATTTTTACCACTCTAAAAAATCTAGGAAAAAATCAAGTTTTTACAGTTTTCTGAAACAACTGTAAAAAATAAAATATTTTACACCGTTTTATGGAAATATATGAAAATGTTCACATTTTTACAAATTTATATAAATAACAACGATGTATAAAGGTACACAACTTTAGAGGTTTCAATGATTTCCAGGTCACATTTTTCACGGTTCTATAAAACAAGTTGTATTAACGTCAAAATATTTCAATGTTATACGAAACAAAAATGTAAAAAGCATACCGCTTTACATGTGTTCATCTAAAATTAACATATATTGTACCACTATAAAAAAACTTGAAAAAATCAAGTTTTTAACTATTTTCCGAAACAACTGTTAAAAAATAAAATCTTTTACACCGTTTTATGTAAATATATGAAAAAGTTCACATTTTTACAAATTCCTATAAATAACAACGATGTATAAAGGTGACAACTTTAGACGTTTCAATGATTTCCGGGTCACCTTTTTTCACGTTTCTACAAAACAAGTTGTATTAACGTCATAATATTTCAATGTTATATGAAACAAAAATGTAAAAAGTTCACCTCTTTACATGTGTTCCTCTAAAATTAACACATATTCTACCACTATAAAAAAACTAGAAAAAATCAAGTTTTTAACAATTTTTCGAAATAACTGTTAAAAAATAAAACAACTTTTACACCGTTTTAGGTAAATATATGAAAAAGTTCACATTTTTACAAATTTCTATAAATAACAACGATGTATAAAGGTGACAACTTTAGACGTTTCAAAGATTTCCAGGTCACTTTTTTCATGGTTCTAAAAAACAAGTTCTTTTAACGTCATAATATTTCAATGTTATATGAAACAAAAATGTAAAAAGTTCACCGCTTTACATGTGTTCCTCTAAAATTAACACATTTTTTACCACTCTAAAAAAACTAGAAAAAAAATAAGTTTTTAACAATTTTTTGTAACAATTGTAAAAAAATTAAATATTTTACACCGTTTTATGGAATTATATGAAAATTTTCACATTTTTACAAACTTCTATAAATAACAACGATGTATAAAAGTCACAACTTTAGACGTTTCAATAATTTCCAGGTCACTTTTTTCACGTTTATATAAAACAAGTTGTATTAACGTCATAATATTTCAATGTTATATGCAACAAAAATGTAAAACGCTCACCGCTTTACATGTTTTCCTCTAAAATTAACACATTTTAACCACTCTAAAAAAACTCGGAAAAAAAACCAAGTTTTTACAATTTTCTGAAACAACTATAAAAAAATTAAATATTTTACACCGTTTTATGGAATTATATGAAAATCTTCACATTTTTACAAACTTCTATAAGTAACAACGATGTATAAAGGTGACAACTGTAGACGTTTCAATAATTTCCAGGTCGCTTTTTTCACGTTTATATAAAACAAGTTGTATTAATGTCATAATATTTCAATGTTATATGCAACAAAAATGTAAAAAGCTCACCGCTTTACTTGTTTTCCTCTAAAATTAACACATATTGTACCACTAGAAAAAATCAAGTTTTTAACTATTTTCCGAAACAACTGTTAAAAAATATAATCTTTTACACCGTTTTATGTAAATATATGAAAAAGTTCACATTTTTACAAATTCCTATAAATAACAACGATGTATAAATGTGACAACTTTAGACGTTTCAATGATTTCCGGGTCACCTTTTTTCACGTTTTCTACAAAACAAGTTGTATTAACGTCATAATATTTCAATGTTATATGAAACAAAAATGTAAAAAGTTCACCGCTTTACATGCGTTCCTCTAAAATTCACACATTTTTTACCACTCTAAAAAAACTAGAAAAAAAATTAAGTTTTTAACAATTTTTTGAAACAATTGTAAAAAAATTAAATATTTTACACCGTTTTATGGAATTATATGAAAATTTTCACATTTTTACAAACTTCTATAAATAACAACGATGTATAAAAGTGACAACTTTAGACTTTTTAATAATTTTCAGGTCACTTTTTTCACGTTTATATAAAACAAGTTGTATTAACGTCATAACATTTCAATGTTATATCTAACAAAAATGTAAAACGCTCACCGCTTTACATGTTTTCCTCTAAAATTAACACATTTTTACCACTCTAAAAAAACTCGGAAAAAAATCAAGTTTTTACAATTTTCTGAAACAACTATAAAAATATTAAATATTTTACACCGTTTTATGGAATTATATGAAAATTTTCACATTTTTACAAACTTCTATAAATAACAACGATGTATAAAGGTGACAACTGTAGACATTTCAATAATTTCCAGGTCGCTTTTTTCACGTTTATATAAAAAAAGTTGTACTAACGTCATAATATTTCAATGTTATATGCAACAAAAATGTAAAAAGCTCACCGCTTTATTTGTTTTCCTCTAAAATTAACACATTTTTACCACTCTAAAAAAACTAGGAAAAATTCAAGTTTTTACAATTTTCTGAAACAACTGTAAAAAAATAAAATATTTTACACCGTTTTATGGAAATATATGAAAATTTTCACATTTTTACAAACTTCTATAAATAACAACGATGTATAAAGGTGACAACTTTAGAGGTTTCAATAATTTCCAGGTCACTTTTTCACGGTTCTATAAAACAGTTGTATTATCGTCATAATATTTCAATGTTTTATGAAACAAAATTGTAAAAAGCTCACCGCTTTACATGTTTTCCTCTAAAATTTACACATTTTTACCACTCTAAAAAATCTAGGAAAAAATCAAGTTTTTACAATTTTCTGAAACAACTGTAAAAAAATAAAATATTTTACACCGTTTTATGGAAATATATGAAAATCTTCACATTTTTACAAACTTCTATAAATAACAACGATGTATAAAGGTGACAACTGTAGACGTTTCAATAATTTCCAGGTCGCTTTTTTCACGTTTATATAAAACAAGTTGTATTAATGTCATAATACTTCAATGTTATATGCAACAAAAATGTAAAAAGCTCACCGCTTTACTTGTTTTCCTCTAAAATTAACACATATTGTACCACTAGAAAAAATCAAGTTTTTAACTATTTTCCGAAACAACTGTTAAAAAATATAATCTTTTACACCGTTTTATGTAAATATATGAAAAAGTTCACATTTTTACAAATTCCTATAAATAACAACGATGTATAAAGGTGACAACTTTAGACGTTTCAATGATTTCCGGGTCACCTTTTTTCACGTTTTCTACAAAACAAGTTGTATTAACGTCATAATATTTCAATGTTATATGAAACAAAAATGTAAAAAGTTCACCGCTTTACATGCGTTCCTCTAAAATTCACACATTTTTTACCACTCTAAAAAAACTAGAAAAAAAATTAAGTTTTTAACAATTTTTTGAAACAATTGTAAAAAAATTAAATATTTTACACCGTTTTATGGAATTATATGAAAATTTTCACATTTTTACAAACTTCTATAAATAACAACGATGTATAAAAGTGACAACTTTAGACGTTTTAATAATTTTCAGGTCACTTTTTTCACGTTTATATAAAACAAGTTGTATTAACGTCATAACATTTCAATGTTATATCTAACAAAAATGTAAAACGCTCACCGCTTTACATGTTTTCCTCTAAAATTAACACATTTTTACCACTCTAAAAAAACTCTGAAAAAAATCAAGTTTTTACAATTTTCTGAAACAACTATAAAAATATTAAATATTTTACACCGTTTTATGGAATTATATGAAAATTTTCACATTTTTACAAACTTCTATAAATAACAACGATGTATAAAGGTGACAACTGTAGACGTTTCAATAATTTCCAGGTCGCTTTTTTCACGTTTATATAAAAAAAGTTGTACTAACGTCATAATATTTCAATGTTATATGCAACAAAAATGTAAAAAGCTCACCGCTTTACTTGTTTTCCTCTAAAATTAACACATTTTTACCACGCTAAAAAAACTAGGAAAAATTCAAGTTTTTACAATTTTCTGAAACAACTGAAAAAAAATAAAATATTTTACACCGTTTTATGGAAATATATGAAAATTTTCACATTTTTACAAACTTCTATAAATAACAACGATGTATAAAGGTGACAACTTTAGAGGTTTCAATAATTTCCAGGTCACTTTTTCACGGTTCTATAAAACAGTTGTATTATCGTCATAATATTTCAATGTTTTATGAAACAAAATTGTAAAAAGCTCACCGCTTTACATGTTTTCCTCTAAAATTTACACATTTTTACCACTCTAAAAAATCTAGGAAAAAATCAAGTTTTTACAATTTTCTGAAACAACTGTAAAAAAATAAAATATTTTACACCGTTTTATGGAAATATATGAAAATTTTCACATTTTTACAAACTTCTATAAATAACAACGATGTATAAAGGTGACAACTTTAGAGGTTTCAATAATTTCCAGGTCACTTTTTCACGGTTCTATAAAACAGTTGTATTATCGTCATAATATTTCAATGTTTTATGAAACAAGATTGTAAAAAGCTCACCGCTTTACATGTTTTCCTCTAAAATTTACACATTTTTACCACTCTAAAAAATCTAGGAAAAAATCAAGTTTTTACAATTTTCTGAAACAACTGTAAAAAATAAAATATTTTACACCGTTTTATGGAAATATATGAAAATGTTCACATTTTTACAAATTTATATAAATAACAACGATGTATAAAGGTACACAACTTTAGAGGTTTCAATGATTTCCAGGTCACATTTTTCACGGTTCTATAAAACAAGTTGTATTAACGTCAAAATATTTCAATGTTATACGAAACAAAAATGTAAAAAGCATACCGCTTTACATGTGTTCATCTAAAATTAACATATATTGTACCACTATAAAAAAACTTGAAAAAATCAAGTTTTTAACTATTTTCCGAAACAACTGTTAAAAAATAAAATCTTTTACACCGTTTTATGTAAATATATGAAAAAGTTCACATTTTTACAAATTCCTATAAATAACAACGATGTATAAAGGTGACAACTTTAGACGTTTCAATGATTTCCGGGTCACCTTTTTTCACGTTTCTACAAAACAAGTTGTATTAACGTCATAATATTTCAATGTTATATGAAACAAAAATGTAAAAAGTTCACCTCTTTACATGTGTTCCTCTAAAATTAACACATATTCTACCACTATAAAAAAACTAGAAAAAATCAAGTTTTTAACAATTTTTCGAAATAACTGTTAAAAAATAAAACAACTTTTACACCGTTTTAGGTAAATATATGAAAAAGTTCACATTTTTACAAATTTCCATAAATAACAACGATGTATAAAGGTGACAACTTTAGACGTTTCAAAGATTTCCAGGTCACTTTTTTCATGGTTCTAAAAAACAAGTTCTTTTAACGTCATAATATTTCAATGTTATATGAAACAAAAATGTAAAAAGTTCAACGCTTTACATGTGTTCCTCTAAAATTAACAGATTTTTTACCACTCTAAAAAAACTAGAAAAAAAATTAAGTTTTTAACAAATTTTTGAAACAACTATAAAAAATTAAATATTTTACACTGTTTTATTGAACTATATGAAAATTTTCACATTTTTACAAACTTCTATAAATAACAACGATGTATAAAGGTGACCACTTTTGACGTTTCAATAATTTCAAGGTCACTTTTTTCACGTATATAAAACAAGTTGTATTAACGTCATTATATTTCAATGTTATATGCAACAAAAATGTAAAAATCTAACCGCTTTACATGTTTTCCTCTAAAATTAACACATTTTTACCACTCTATAAAAACTAGGAAAAAATTAAGTTTTTACAATTTTCTGAAACAACTGTAAAAAAATTAAATATTTTACACCGTTTTATGGAATTAGATGAAAATTTTCACATTTTTACAAACTTCTATAAATAAAAACGATGTATAAAGGTGACAACTTTAGACGTTTCAATAATTTCCAGATCACTTTTTTCACGTTTATATAAAACAAGTTGTATTAACGTCATAATATTTCAATGTTATATGCAACAAAAATGTAAAAAGCTCACCGCTTTACATGTTTTCCTCTAAAATTAGCACATTTTTACCACTCTAAAAAAACTAGGAAAAAATCAAGTTTTTACAATTTTCTGAAACAACTGTAAAAAAATAAAATATTTTACACCGTTTTATGGAAATATATGAAAATGTTCCCATTTTTACAAATTTATATAAATAAAAGGTGACAACTTTAGAGTTTTCAATAATTTCCAAGTCACTTTTTTCACGGTTCTATAAAACAGTTGTATTAACGTCATAATATTTCAATGTTATATGAAACAAAAATGTAAAAAGTTCACCGCTTTACATGTGTTCCTCTAAAATTAACAGATTTTTTTACCACTCTAAAAAAACTAGAAAAAAAATTAAGTTTTTAACAAATTTTTGAAACAACTATAAAAAATTAAATATTTTCAACTGTTTTATTGAACTATATGAAAATTTTCACATTTTTACAAACTTCTATAAATAACAACGATGTATAAATGTGACCACTTTTGACGTTTCAATAATTTCAAGGTCACTTTTTTCACGTATATAAAACAAGTTGTATTAACGTCATAATATTTCAATGTTATATGCAACAAAAATGTAAAAATCTAACCGCTTTACATGTTTTCCTCTAAAATTAACACATTTTTACCACTCTAAAAAAACTAGGAAAAAATCAAGTTTTTACAATTTTCTGAAACAACGGTAAAAAATTAAATATTTTACACAGTTTTATGGAATTATATGAAAATTTTCACATTTTTACAAACTTCTATAAATAACAACGATGTATAAAGGAAACAACTTTAGACGTTTCAATAATTTTCAGGTCACTTTTTTCACGTTTATATAAAACAAGTTGTATTAACGTCATAATATTTCAATGTTATATGCAACAAAAATGTAAAAAGCTCACCGCTTTACATGTTTTCCTCTAAAATTAACACATTTTTACCAATCTAAAAAAACTTGGAAAAAATCAAGTTTTTACAATTTTCTGAAACAACTGTAAAAAAATAAAATAATTTACACCGTTTTATGGGAATATATGAAAATGTTCACATTTGTAAAAATTTATATAAATAACAGCGATGTATAAAGGTGACAACTTTAGAGGTTTCAATAATTTCCAGGTCACTTTTTTCACGGTTCTATAAAACAGTTGTATTATCGTCATAATATTTCAATGTTATATGAAAGAAAAATGTAAAAAGCTCACCGCTTTACATGTTTTCCTCTAAAATTAACACATTTTTTACCACTCTAAAAAAACTAGAAAAAAATACAGGTTTTTAACTATTTTCCGAAACAATTGTTAAAAAATAAAATCTTTTACACCGTTTTATGGAAATCTTTGAAACGGTTCACATTTTTCCAAATTTCTATAAATAACAACGATGTATAAAGGTGACAACTTTACACGTTTCAATGACTTCCGGGTCACCTTTTTTCACGTTTCTACAAAACAAGTTGTATTAAAGTCATAATTTTTCAATGTTATATGAGACAAAAATGTAAAAAGTTCACCGCTTTACATGTGTTCCTCTAAAACTAACACATTTTTTACCACTCTAAAAAAACTAGGAAAAAATCAAGTTTTTACAATTTTCTAAAACAACTGTAAAAAAATAAAATCTTTTACACCGTTTTATGGAAATATATGAAAATGTTCACATTTTTACAAATTTATATAAATAACAACGATGTATAAAAGTGACAACTTTAGAGGTTTCAATAATTTCTAGGTCACTTTTTTCACGTTTATATAAAACAAGTTGTATTAACGTCATAATATTTCAATGTTATATGAAACAAAAATGTAAAAAGCATACAGCTTTACATGTGTTCATCTAAAATTAACACATATTGTACCACTATAAAAAAACTAGAAAAAATCAAGTTTTTAACTATTTTCCGAAACAACTGTAAAAAAATTAAATATTTTACACTGTTTTATGGAATTATATGAAAATTTTCACATTTTTACAAGCTTCTATAAATAACAACAATGTATAAAGGTGACAACTTTAGACGTTTCAATAATTTCCAAGTCACTTTTTTCACGTTTATATAAAACAAGTTGTATTAACGTCATAATATTTCAATGTTATATGCAACAAAAATGTAAAAAGCTCACCGCTTTACATGTTTTCCTCTTAATTAACACAATTTGTACCACTCTAAAAAAACTAGAAAAAAATTCCGGTTTTTAACAATTTTCCGAAAGAACTGTAAAAAATAAAATATTTTACACCGTTTTATGGAAATCTATGAAAAAGTTCACAATAATGTGATAATTTTTCAATGTTATATGAAACAAAAATGAAAAAAGTTCACTGCTTTACATGTGTTCCTCTAAAATTAACACATTTTTTACCACCCTAAAAAAACTAGAAAAAAAATTCAGCATTTTAAAAAATTTCCGAAACAACTGTTAAAAAATAAAATATTTACACCGTTTTATGGAAATATATGAAAATGTTTACATTTTTACAAATTTATATAAATAACAACGATGTATAAAGCTGACAACTTTAGAGGTTTCAATAATTTCCAGGTCACTTTTTTCACGGTTCTACAAAACAAGTTGTATTAACGTCATAATATTTCAATGTTATATGAAACAAAAATGTAAAAAGCTCACCGCTTTACATGTTTTCCTCTAAAATTAACACATTTTTTACCACGACAAAAAAAACTAGAAAAAAAATCAAGTTTTTACAATTTTCCGAAACAACTGTTAAAAAATAAATTATTTTACACCGTTTTATTGAAATATATGAAAAAGTTCACATTTTTACAAATTTCTATAAATAACAACGATGTATAAATATGACAACTTTAGATGTTTCAATAATTTCCAGGTCACTATTTTCACGGTTCAACAAAACCAGTTGTATTAACGTCAAAAATTTTCAATGTTATATGAAACAAAAATGTAAAAAGCTCACCGCATTACATGTGTTTCTATAAAATTAACAGACATATTGTACCACTCTAAAAAAACTAGAAAAAAAATCAAGTTTTTACAATTTTCCGAAACAACGGTTAAAAAAATAAAATCTTTTACACCGTTTTTTATGGAAATCTATGAAAAAGTTCACATTTTTATAAGCTTTTATAAATAACAAAGATGTACAAAGGTGACAACTTTAGACGTCATAATTTTTCAATGTTATATGAAACAAAAATGTAAAAATCACACCGCTTTACATGTGTTCCTCTAAAATTAACACATTTTATACCACTCTAAAAAAACTAGAAAAGAATCAAGTTTTTAACAATTTTCTGAAACAACGTTAAAAAAAATAAAATATTATACACCGTTTAATGGAAATCTATGTAAAAGTTCACAATTCAAAACAATTTGTATTAACGTCATAATTTTTCAATGTTATATGAAACAAAAATGTAAAAAGTTCACTGCTTTACTTGTATTCCTCTAAAATTAACACATTTTTTACCACCTAAAAAAACTAGAAAAAAAATTCAGTATTTTAAAAAATTTCCGAAACAACAGTTAAAAAATAAAATATTTTAAACCATTTTATGGAAATCTATGAAAAAGTTCACATTTTTACAAATTTTATAAATAACCAAGATGTATAAAGGTGACAACTTTAGACGTTTCAATAATTTCAGGTCATTTTTTTCACGGTTTTACAAAACAAGTTGTATTAACGTCATAAAATTTCAATGTATTTTTTTTTAGCGGGAAACCCAGGCATTTCCATTAAAAACAAGAAAAACGTACAAATGTTGTACTGCTTTACATGTGTTCCTCTAAAATTAACACATTTTTTACCACCCTAAAAAAACTAGAAAAAAAATTCAGCATTTTAAAAAATTTCCGAAACAACTGTTAAAAAATAAAATATTTACACCGTTTTATGGAAATATATGAAAATGTTTACATTTTTACAAATTTATATAAATAACAACGATGTATAAAGCTGATAACTTTAGAGGTTTCAATAATTTCCAGGTCACTTTTTTCACGGTTCTACGAAATAAGTTGTATTAACGTCATAATATTTCAATGTTATATGAAACAAAAATGTAAAAAGCTCACCGCTTTACATGTTTTCCTCTAAAATTAACACATTTTTTTACCACTTTAAAAAAACTAGAAAAAAATTCAAGTTTTTAACTATTTTGCAAAACAACTGTTAAAAAATAAAATATTTTACACCGTTTTATGGAAATATTTGAAAAAGATCACATTTTTACAAACTTCTATAAATAACCACGATGTATAAAGGTGACAACTTTAGATGTTTCAATAATTTCCAGGACACTTTTTTCACGGTTATTCAAAAGAATTTGTATTAACGTCATAATTTTTCAGTGTTATATAAAACAAAAATGTAAAAAGTTCACTGTTTTACATGTGTTCCTCTAAAATTAACACATTTTTTACAACTCTAAAAAAATTAGAAAAAAAATTCAGCATTTTAAAAAATTTCCGAAACAACTGTTAAAAAATAAAATAATTTACACTGTTTTATGGAAATCTTTGAAAAAGGTCACATTTTTACAAGTTTCTATAACAACAAAGATGTATAAAGGTGACAACTTTAGACGTTTCAATAATTTCAGGTCAATTTTTTCACGATTTTACAAAACAAGTTGTATTAACGTCATAATATTTCAATGTTATATGAAACAAAAATGTAAAGAGCTCACCGCTTTACATGTGTTTCACTAAAATTAACACATTTTGTACCACTCTAAAAAAACTAGAAAAAAATCAAGTTTTTACAATTTTCTGAAACAACTGTAAAAAAATAAAATATTTACACCGTTTTATGGAAATATATGAAAATGTTCACATTTTTACAAATTTATATAAATAACAACGATGTATAAAGGTGAAAACTTTAGAGGTTTCAATAATTTCCAGGTCACTTTTTTCACGGTTCTACAAAACAAGTTGTATTGACGTCATAATATTTCAATGTTATATGAAACAAAAATATAAAAAGCTCACCGCTTTACATATTTTCATCTAAAATTAACACATTTTTTACCACCCTAAAAAAACTAGAAAAAGAATTCAAGTTTTTAACAATTTTCAGAAACATCTGTTAAAAAATAAAATCTTTTACACCGTTTTATGGAAATCTTTGAAAAAGATCACATTTTTACAAACTTCTATAAATAACAACGATGTATAAAGGTGACAGTTTTACACGTTTCAATGACTTCTGGGTCACCTTTTTTCACTGTTATACGAAACAAGTTGTATTAATGTCATAATTTTTCAATGTTATATGAAACAAAAATTTAAAAAGTTCACTGCTTCACATGTGTTCCTCTAAAATTAACACATTTTTTACCACCCTAAAAAAACTAGAAAAAAAATTCAGCATTTTAACAATTTTCCGAAACAACTGTTAAAAATAAAATCTTTTACACCGTTTTATGGAAATCTATGAAAAAGTTAACATTTTTACAAGTTTCTATAAATAACGAAGATGTATAAAGCTGACAACTTTAGACGTTTCAATAATTTCAGGTCACTTTTTTCACGGTTTTACAAAACAAGTTGTATTAACGTCATAATATTTCAATGTTATATGAAACTAAAATGTAAAAAGCTCACCGCTTTACATGTTTTCCTTTAAAATTAACACATTTTTTACCACTCTAAAAAAACTAGAAAAAAATCAAGTTTTTACAATTTTCTGAAACAACTTTAAAAAAAATAAAATATTTTACACCGTTTTATTGAAATATATGAAAAAGTTCACATTTTTACAAAGTTCTACAAATAACAACGATGTATAAATATGGAAACTTTAGACGTTTCAATAATTTTCAGGTCACTTTTTTCACGGTTCAACAAAACCAGTTGTATTAACGTCATAATTTTTCAATGTTATATGAAACAAAAATGTAAAAAGCTCACCGCATTACATGTGTTTCTATAAAATTAACAGACATATTGTACCACTCTAAAAAAACTAGAAAAAAAATCAAGTTTTTACAATTTTCCGAAACAACGGTTAAAAAATAAAATCTTTTAGACCGTTTTATGGAAATCTATGAAAAAGTTCACATTTTTATAAGCTTTTATAAATAACAAAAATGTACAAAGGTGACAACTTTAGACGTCATAATTTTTCAATGTTATATGAAACAAAAATGTAAAAAGCACACCGCTTTACATGTGTTCCTCTAAAATTAACACATTTTGTACCACTCTAAAAAAACTAGAAAAGAATCAAGTTTTTAACAATTTTCTGAAACAACGTTAAAAAAAATAAAATATTATACACCGTTTAATGGAAATCTATGTAAAAGTTCACATTTCAAAACAATTTGTATTAACGTCATAATTTTTCAATGTTATATGAAACAAAAATGTAAAAAGTTCACTGCTTTACATGTATTCCTCTAAAATTAACACATTTTTTACCACCCTAAAAAAACTAGAAAAAAAATTAAGCATTTTAAAAAATTTCCGAAACAACAGTTAAAAAATAAAATATTTTAAAGCATTTTATGGAAATCTATGAAAAAGTTCACATTTTTACAAGTTTATATAAATATCAAGATGTATAAAGGTGACAACTTTAGACGTTTCAATAATTTCAGGTCACTTTTTTCACGGTTTTACAAAACAAGTTGTATTAACGTCATAATACTTCAATGTATTTTTTTAGCGGGAAACCCAGGCATTTCTATTAAAAACAAGAAAAAGGTACAAATGTTGTACTGCTTTACATGTGTTCCTCTAAAATTAACACATTTTTTACCACCCTAAAAAAACTAGAAAAAAAATTCAGCATTTTAAAAAATTTCCGAAACAACTGTTAAAAAATAAAATATTTACACCGTTTTATGGAAATATATGAAAATGTTTACATTTTTACAAATTTATATAAATAACAACGATGTATAAAGGTGACGACTTTAGACGTTTCAATAATTTCAGGTCACTTTTTTCACGGTTCTACAAAAGAAGTTGTATTAACGTCATAATTTTTCAATGTTATATAAAACAAAAATGTAAAAAGTTCACTGCTTTACATGTGTTCCTCTAAAATTAACACATTTTTTACAACTCTAAAAAAATTAGAAAAAAAATTCAGCATTTTAAAAAATTTCCAAAACAACTGTTAAAAAATAAAATAATTTACACTGTTTTATGGAAATCGTTGAAAAAGGTCACATTTTTACAAGTTTCTATAACAACAAAAATGTATAAAGGTGGCAACTTTAAACGTTTCAATAATTTCACGTCAATTTTTTCACGGTTTTACAAAACAAGTTGTATTAACGTCATAATATTTCAATGTTATATGAAACTAAAATGTAAAGAGCTCACCGCTTTACATGTGTTTCACTAAAATTAACACATTTTGTACCACTCTAAAAAAAACTAGAAAAAAATCAAGTTTTTACAATTTTCTGAAACAACTGTAAAAAAATAAAATATTTACACCGTTTTATGGAAATATATGAAAATGTTCACATTTTTACAAATTTATATAAATAACAACGATGTATAAAGGTGAAAACTTTAGAGGTTTCAATAATTTCCAGGTCACTTTTTTCACGGTTCTACAAAACAAGTTGTATTGACGTCATAATATTTCAATGTTATATGAAACAAAAATATAAAAAGCTCACCGCTTTACATGTTTTCATCTAAAATTAACACATTTTTTACCACCCTAAAAAAACTAGAAAAAAAATTCAAGTTTTTAACAATTTTCCGAAACATCTGTTAAAAAATAAAATCTTTTACACCGTTTTATGGAAATCTTTGAAAAAGATCACATTTTTACAAACTTCTATAAATAACAACGATGTATAAAGGTGACAGTTTTACACGTTTCAATGACTTCTGGGTCACCTTTTTTCACGGTTTTATGGAAATCTATGTAGAAGTTCATATTTTTACAAATTTCTATAAATAACAAAGATGTATAAAGGTGACAACTTTAGACGTTTCAATAATTTCCAGGTCATTTTTTTCACGGTTCTACAAAACAAGTTGTATCAACGTCATAATTTTTCAATGTTATATGAAACAAAAATGTAAAAAGCTCTCCGCTTTACATATTTTCCTCTAAAATTAACACATTTTTTACCACCCTAAAAAAACTAGAAAAAACATTCAGCATTTTAACAATTTTCTGAAACAACTTTTAAAAAATAAAATATTTTACACCGTTTTATGGAAATATATGAAAAAGTTCACATTTTTACAAGTTTCTATAAATAACAAAGATGTATAAAGGTGACAACTTTAGACGTTTCAATGCTTTCCAGTTCATTTTTTTCACGGTTCTACAAAACAAATTGTATGAACGTCATAATTTTTCAATTTTATATGAAACAAAAATGTAAAAGCACACCGCTTTACATGTGTTCCTCTAAAATTAACACATTTTGTACCACTCTAAAAAAAACTAGAAAAGAATCAAGTTTTTAAAACTTTTCTGAAACAACGTTAAAGGAATAAAATATTATACACCGTTTTATGGAAATCTATGTAAAAGTTCACATTTTTACAAATTTCTATAAATAAAAACGATGTATAAAGGTGACAACTTTAGACGTTTCAATAATATCCAGGTCACTTTTTTCCCGATTCTTCAAAACAATTTGTATTAACGTCATAATTTTTCAATGTTATATGAAACAAAAATGTAAAAAGTTCACTGCTTTACATGTGTTCCTCTAAAATTAACACATTTTTTACAACCCTTAAAAAATTAGAAAAAAAATCCAGCATTTTAAATAATTTCCGATAATCAACTGTTAAAAAATAAAATATTTTACACCGTTTTATGGAAATCTATGAAAAAGTTCACATTTTTACAAGTTTCTATAACAACAAAGATGTATAAAGGTGACAACTTTAGACGTTTCAATGATTTCAGGTCACTTTTTTCACGGTTTTACAAAACCAGTTCTATTAACGTCATAATATTTCAATGTTATATGAAACAAAAATGTAAAAAGCTCACCGCTTTACATGTGTTTCTCTAAAATTAACACATTTTGTACCACTCTAAAAAAACTAGAAAAAAATCAAGCTTTTACGATTTTCCAAAACAACTGTTAAAAAATAAATTCTTTTCAACCTTTTTATGGATATCTATGAAAAAGTTCACATTTTTACAAGTTTCTATAAATAACAAAGATGTATAAAGGTGACAACTTTAGACGTTTCAATAATTTTCAGGTCATTTTTTTCACGGTTCTACAAAACAAGTTGTATCAACGTCATAATTTTTCAATGTTATATGAAACAAAAATGTAAAAAGCTCTCCGCTTTACATGTTTTCCTCTAAATTAACACAATTTGCACCACTCTAAAAAAACTAGAAAAAAATTCCGGTTTTTAACAATTTTTTGAAACAACTGTAAAAATTAAATATTTTACACCGTTTTATAGAAATCTATGAAAAAGTTCAAATTTTTACAAGCTTTTATAAATAACAAAGATGTACAAAGGTGACAACTTTAGACGTTTCAATGATTTTCAGTTCATTTTTTTCACGGTTCTACAAAACAAGTTGTATGAACGTCATAATTTTTCAATGTTATATGAAACAAAAATGTAAAAGCACACCGCTTTACATGTGTTCCTCTAAAATTAACACATTTTGTACCGCTCTAAAAAAAACTAGAAAAGAATCAAGTTTTTAAAAAATTTCTGAAACAACGTTAAAAGAATAAAATATTATACACTGTTTTATGGAAATCTATGTAAAAGTTCACATTTTTATAAATTTCTATAAATAAAAACGATGTATAAAGGTGACAACTTTAGACGTTTCAATAATATCCAGGTCACTTTTTTCCCGGTTCTTCAAAACAATTTGTATTAACGTCATAATTTTTCAATGTTATATGAAACAAAAATGTAAAAAGTTCACTGCCTTACATGTGGTCCTCTAAAATTAACACATTTTTTACAACCCCAAAAAAATTAGAAAAAAAATTCAGCATTTTAAATAATTTCCGAGAAACAACTGTTAAAAAATAAAATATTTTACACCGTTTTATGGAAATCTATGAAAAAGTTCACATTTTTACAAGTTTCTATAACAACAAAGATGTATAAAGGTGACAACTTTAGACGTTTCAATGATTTCAGGTCACGTTTTTCACGGTTTTACAAAACAAGTTCTATTAACGTCATAATATTTCAATGTTATATGAAACAAAAATGTAAAAAGCTCACTGCTTTACATGTGTTTCTCTAAAATTAACACATTTTGTACCACTCTAAAAAAACTAGAAAAAAATCAAGCTTTTACAATTTTCTGAAACAACTGTAAAAAAAATAAAATAATTACACTTTTTTATGGAAATATATGAAAGTGTTCACATTTTTACAAATTTATATAAATAACAACGATGTATAAAGGTGACAACTTTAGAGGTTTCAATAATTTCCAGGTCACGTTTTTCACGGTTCTACAAAACAAGTTGTATTGACGTCATAATATTTCAATGTTATATGAAACAAAACTGTAAAAAGCTCACCGCTTTACATGTTTTCCTCTAAAATTAACACATTTTTTACCACCCTAAAAAAACTAGAAAAAAAATGCAGGTTTTTAACTATTTTCCGAAACATCTGTTAAAAAATAAAATATTTTACACCGTTTTATGAAAATCTTTGAAAAAGATCACATTTTTAAAAACTTCTATAAATAACAACGATGTATAAAGGTGACAGCTTTACACGTTTCAATGACTGCAGGCTCACCTTTTTTCACGGTTATACGAAACAAGTTGTATTAATGTCATAATTTTTCGATGTTATATGAAAGAAAAATGTAAAAAGTTCACTACTTTACATGTGTTCCTCTAAAATTAACACATCTTTTACCACCCTAAAAAAACTAGAAAAAAAATTCAACATTTTAACAATTTTACGAAAAAACTGTTAAAAAATAAAATCTTTTACACCGTTTTATGGAAATCTATGAAAAAGTTCACATTTTTACAAGTTTCTATAAATAACGAAGATGTAAAAAGGTGACAACTTTAGACGTTTCAATGATTTCCAGGTCACTTTTTTCACGGTTCTATAAAACAGTTGTATTAACGTTATAATTTTTCAACGTTATATGAAACAAAAATGTAAAAAGCTCACCGCTTTACATGTGTTCATCTAAATTAACACAACTTGTACCACTCTAAAAATTCGGGTTTTTAACAATTTTCCGAAACAACTGTTAAAAATTAAAATCTTTTACACCGTTTTATGTAATTCTATGAAAAAGTTCACATTTTAACAAGTTCTATAAATAACGAAGATGTATAAAGGTTACAACTTTATATGTTTCAATGATTTCCAGGTCACTTTTTTCAATGTTCTAGAAAAACAAGTTGTATTAACGTCATAATATTTCAATGTTATATGAAACAAAAATGTAAAAAGCACACCGCTTTACATGTTTTTTCCTCTAAAAGTAACATATTTTGTACCACTCTAAAAAAACTAGAAAAAAGTACAAGTTTTTAACAATTTTCCGAAAAAACTGTGAAAAAATAAAATCTTTTACACCGTTTTATGGAAGTCTATGAAAAAGTTCACATTTTTACAAGTTTCGATAAATAACAAAGATGTATAAAGTTGAAAACTTTAGACGTTTCAATAATTTCCAGGTCACTTTTTTCACGGTTCTACAAAAACAAGTTGTATCAAAAACATAATTTTTCAATGTTATATGAAACAAAAATGTAAAAAGCTCACCGCTTTACATGTTTTCTTTTAAATTAACACAATTTGCACCACTCTAAAAAAACTAAAAAAAAATTCCTGTTTTTAACAATTTTCTGACACAACTGTAAAAAATAAAATATTTTACGCCGTTTTATAGAAATTTATGAAAAAGTTCACATTTTTACAAGCTTTTATAAATAACAAAGATGTACAAATGTGACAACTTTAGACGTTTCAAAGATTTGCAGGTCACTTTTTTCACGGTTCTACAAAACAAGTTGTATAAACGTCATAAGTTTTCAATGTTATATGAAACAAAAATGTAAAAAGCACACCGCTTTACATGTGTTCCTCTAAAATTAACATATTTTGTGCCACTCTAAAAAAAACTAGAAAACAATCATGTTTTTAAATCTATGTAGAAGTTCACATTTTTACAAGTTTCTATAAATAACAAAGATGTATAAAGGTGACAACTTTAGACGTTTCAATAATTTCCAGGTCACTTTTTTAACGGTTATACAAAACAAGTTGTATTAACGTCATAATTTTTCAATGTTATATGAAACAAAAATGTAAAAAGCTCACCGCATTACATGTGTTTCTCTAAAATTAACACATTTTGTACCACTAAAAAAAACTAGAAAAAAAAATCAAGTTTTTACAATTTTCCGAAACAACTGTTAAAAATGAAAATCTTTTACACCGTTTTATGTAAGTCTATGAAAAAGTTCACATTTTTACAAGTTCTATAAATAACGAAGATGTATAAAGGTTACAACTTTATACGTTTCAATGATTTCCAGGTCACTTTTTTCACTGTTCTAGAAAAACAAGTTGTATTAACGTCATAATATTTCAATGTTATATGAAACAAAAATGTAAAAAGCACACCGCTTTACATGTTTTCCTCTAAAATTAACATATTTTGTACCACTCTAAAAAAACTAGAAAAAAGTACAAGTTTTTAACAATTTTACGAAAAAAGTGTGAAAAAATAAAATCTTTTACACCGTTTTATGGATATCTATGAAAAAGTTCACATTTTTACAAGTTTCTGTAAATAACAAAGATGTATAAAGGTGACAACTTTAGACGTTTCAATAATTTCCAGGTCATTTTTTTCACGGTTCTACAAAACAAGTTGTATCAACGTCATAATTTTTCAATGTTATATGAAACAAAAATGTAAAAAGCTCTCCGCATTACATGTTTTCCTCTAAATTAACACAATTTGCACCACTCTAAAAAAACTAGAAAAAAATTCCGGTTTTTAAATTTTTTTTGAAACAACTGTAAAAATAAAATATTTTACACCGTTTTATAGAAATCTATGAAAAAGTTCACATTTTTACAAGCTTTTATAAATAACAAAGATGTACAAAGGTGACAACTTTAGACGTTTCAATGATTTTCAGTTCATTTTTTTCACGGTTCTACAAAACAAGTTGTATGAACGTCATAATTTTTCAATGTTATATGAAACAAAAATGTAAAAGCACACCGCTTTACATGTGTTCCTCTAAAATTAACACATTTTGTACCACTCTAAAAAAACTAGGAAAGAATCAAGTTTTTAAAATTTTTCTGAAACAACATTAAAAGAATAAAATATTATACACCGTTTTATGGAAATCTATGTAAAAGTTCATATTTTTACAAATTTCTATAAATAAAAACGATGTATAAAGGTGACAACTTTAGACGTTTCAATAATTTCCAGGTCACTTTTTTCACGGTTCTTCAAAACAATTTGTATTAACGTCATAATTTTTCAATGTTATATGAAACAAAAATGTAAAAAGTTCACCGCTTTACATGTGTTCCTCTAAAATTAACACATTTTTTACAACCTTAAAAAATTAGAAAAACAATTCAGCATTTTAAATAATTTCCGAGAAACAACTGTTAAAAATGAAAATATCTTATACCGTTTTATGGAAATCTATGAAAAAGTTCACATTTTTACAAGCTTCTATAACAACAAAGATGTATAAAGGTGACAACTTAGACGTTTCAATGATTTCAGGTCACTTTTTTCACGGTTTTACAAAACAAGTTCTATTAACGTCATAATATTTCAATGTTATATGAAACAAAAATGTAAAAAGCTCACCGCTTTACATGTGTTTCTCTAAAATTAACACATTTTCTACCACTCTAAAAAAACTAGATAAAAATCAAGTTTTTACAATTTTCTGAAACAACTGTAAATAAAATAAAATAAAATAATTACACCGTTTTATGGAAATATATGAAAATGTTCACATTTTTACAAATTTATATAAATAACAACGATGTATAAAGGTGAAACTTTAGAGGTTTCAATAATTTCGAGGTCACTTTTTTCTTCTACAAAATAAGTTGTATTGACGTCATTATATTTCAATGTTATATGAAACAAAAATGTAAAAAGCTCACCGCTTTACATATTTTCCTCTAAAATTAACACATTTTTTACCACCCTAAAAAAACTAGAAAAAAAAAATCAGCATTTTAACACTTTTCCGAAAAAACTGTTAAAAAATAAAATCTTTTACACCGTTATATGGAAATCTATGAAAAAGTTCACATTTTTACAAGTTTCTATAAATAACGAAGATGTATAAAGGTGACAACTTTAGACGTTTCAATGATTTCCAGGTCATTTTTTTCACTGTTCTAGAAAAACAAGTTGTATTAACGTCATAATATTTCAATGTTATATGAAACAAAAATGTAAAAAGCACACGGCTTTACATGTTTTCTTCTAAAATTAACATATTTTGTACCACTCTAAAAAAACTAGAAAAAAGTACAAGTTTTTAACAGTTTTCCGAAAAAACTGTGAAAAAATAAAATCTTGTACACCGTTTTATGGAAGTCTATGAAAAAGTTCACATTTTTACAAGTTTCTATAAATAACAAAGATGTATAAAGTTGACAACTTTAGACGTTTCAATAATTTCCAGGTCACTTATTTCACGCTTTAGATGTTTTCCTCTAAATTAACACAATTTGTACCACTCTAAAAAAAACTCGTGTTTTTAACAATTGTCTGAAACAACTGTTAAAAATAAAATACTTTACACCGTTTTATTGAAATCTATGAAAAAGTTCACATTTTTACAAGCTTTTATAAATAACAAAGATGTACAAATGTGACAACTTTAGACGTTTCAAAGATTTGCAGGTCACTTTTTTCACGGTTCTACAAAACAAGTTGTATAAACGTCATAATTTTTCAATGTTATATGAAACAAAAATGTAAAAAGCACACCTCTTTACATGTGTTCCTCTAAAATTAACATATTTTGTACCACTCTAAAAAAAAACTAGAAAACAATCATGTTTTTAAAAAAATTCTGATACAACGTTAAAAGAATAAAATATTATACACCGTTTTATGGAAATCTATGTAGAAGTTCACATTTTTACAAATTTCTATAAATAACAAAGATGTATAAAGGTGACAACTTTAGACGTTTCAATAATTTCCAGGTCACTTTTTTCACGGTTCTACAAAACAAGTTGTATAAACGTCATAATTTTTCAATGTTATATGAAACAAAAATGTAAAAAGCACACCGCTTTACATGTGTTCCTCTAAAATTAACATATTTTGTACCACTCTAAAAAAACTAGAAAACAATCATGTTTTTAAAAAATTTCTGAAACAACATTAAAAGAATAAAATATTATACACCGTTTTATGGATATCTATGTAGAAGTTCACATTTTTACAAATTTCTATAAATAACAAAGATGTATAAAGGTGACAACTTTAGACGTTTCAATTATTTCCAGGTCACTTTTTTAACGGTTCTACAAAACAAGTTGTATTAACGTCATAATTTTTCAATGTTATATGAAACAAAAATGTAAAAGCACACCGCTTTACATGTGTTCCTCTAAAATTAACCCATTTTGTACCACTCTAAGAAAAACAGAAAAGAATCAAGTTTTTAAAAAATTTCTGAAACAACGTTAAAAGAATAAAATATTATACACCGTTTTATGGAAATCTATGTAAAAGTTCACATTTTTACAAATTTCTATAAATAAAAACGATGTATAAAGGTGACAACTTTAGACGTTTCAATAATATCCAGGTCACTTTTTTCCCGGTTCTTCAAAACAATTTGTATTAACGACCTAATTTTTCAATGTTATATGAAACAAAAATGTAAAAAGTTCACTGCTTTACATGTGTTCCTCTAAAATTAATACATTTTTTACAACCCTTAAAAAATTAGAAAAAAAATTCAGCATTTTAAATAATTTACGAGAAACAACTGTTAAAAAATAAAATATTTTACACCGTTTTATGGAAATCTATGAAAAAGTTCACATTTTTACAAGTTTCTATAACAACAAAGATGTATAAAGGTGATACCTTTAGAAGTTTCAATGATTTCAGGTCACTTTTTTCACGGGTTTACAAAACAAGTTCTATTAACGTCATAATATTTCAATGTTATATGAAACAAAAATGTAAAAAGCTCACCACCTTACATGTGTTTCTCTAAAATTAACACATTTTGTACCACTCTAAAAAACTAGAAAAAAATCAAGTTTTTACAATTTTCCGAAACAACTGTTAAAAAATAAATTCTTTTACACCGTTTTATGGATATGTATGAAAAAGTTCACATTTTTACAAGTTTCTATAAATAACAAAGATATATAAAGGTGACAACTTTAGACGTTTCAATAATTTCCAGGTCATTTTTTTCACGATTCTACAAAACAAGTTGTATCAACGTCATAATTTTTCAATGTTATATGAAACAAAATTGTAAAAAGCTCTCCGGTTTACATGTTTTCCTCTAACACAATTTGCACCACTCTAAAAAAACTAGATAAAAATTCCAGTTTTTAACAATTTTTAGAAACAACTGTAAAAAAATAAAATATTTTACACCGTTTTATAGAAATCTATGAAAAAGTTCACATTTTTACAAGCTTTTATAAATAACAAAGATGTACAAAGGTGACAACTTTAGACGTTTCAATGATTTCCAGTTCATTTTTTTCACGGTTCTACAAAACAAGTTGTATGAACGTCATAATTTTTCAATGTTATATGAAACAAAAATGTAAAAAGCACACTGCTTTACATGTGTTCCTCTAAAATTAACACATTTTGTACCACCTTAAAAAAAGCTAGAAAAGAATCAAGTTTTTAAAATTTTTCTGAAACAACGTTAAAAGAATAAAATATTATACACCGTTTTATGGAAATCTATGTAAAAGTTCACATTTTTACAAATTTCTATAAATAAAAACGATGAATAAAGGTGACAACTTTAGACGTTTCAATAGTTTCAGGTCACTTTTTTCACGGTTCTTCAAAACAATTTGTATTAACGTCATAATCTTTCAATGTTATATGAAACAAAAATGTAAAAAGTTCACCGCTTTACATGTGTTCCTCTAAAATTAACACATTTTTTACAACCCTTAAAAAATTAGAAAAACAATTCAGCATTTTAAATAATTTCTGAGAAACAACTGTTAAAAAATAAAATATTTTACACCGTTTTATGGAAATCTATGAAAAAATTCACATTTTTACAAGTTTCTATAACAACAAAGATGTATAAAGGTGACAACTCTAGACGTTTCAATGATTTCAGGTCACTTTTTTCATGGTTTTACAAAACAAGTTCTATTAACGTCATAATATTTCAATGTTATATGAAACAAAAATGTAAAAAGCTCACCGCTTTACATGTGTTTCTCTAAAATTAACACATTTTGTACCACACTAAAAAAACTAGAAAAAAATCAAGTTTTTACAATTTTCTGAAACAACTGTAAATAAAATAAAATAATTACACCGTTTTATGGAAATATATGAAAATGTTCACATTTTTATAAATTTATATAAATAACAACGATGTATAAAGGTGACAACTTTAGAGGTTTCAATAATTTCCAGGTCACTTTTTTCACGGTTCTACAAAACAAGTTGTATTGACGTCATAATATTTCAATGTTATATGAAACAAAAATGTAAAAAGCACACCGCTTTACATGTTTTCCTCTAAAATTAACACATTTTTTACCACCCTAAAAAAACTAGAAAAAAAATTCAAGTTTTTAACTATTTTCCGAAACATCTGTTAAAAAATAAAATCTTTTACACCGTTTTATGGAAATCTTTGAAAAAGATCACATTTTTACAAACTTCTATAAATAACAACGATGTATAAAGGTGACAACTTTACACGTCTCAATGACTTCCGGGTCACCTTTTTTCACGGTTATACGAAACAAGTTGTATTAATGTCATAATTTTTAATCTTTTACACCGTTTTATGGTAATCTTTGAAAAAGATCACATTTTCACAAACTTATATAAATAACAACAATGTATAAAGGTGTCAACTTTACATGTTTAAATGACTTCCGGGTCACCTTTTTTCACGGTTCTACAAAACAAATTGTATTAATGTCATAATTTTTCAATGTTATATGAAACAAAAATGTAAAAAGCTCACCGCTTTACATGTTTTCCTCTAAATTAACATAATTTGTACCATTCTAAAAAAACTAGAAAAAAAATTTGGGTTTTTAACAATTTTCCGAAAGAACTGTAAAAAATAAAATATTTTACACCGTTTTATGGAAATTTTTGAAAAATATCACATTTTAACAAACTTCTATGAATAACAACGATGTATAAAGATGACAACTTTACACGTTTCATTGACTTTCGGGTCACCTTTTTTCACGGTTCTACAAAACAAGTTGTATTAACGTCATAATATTTCAATGTTATATGAAACAAAAATGTAAAAAACTCACTGCTTTACATGTGTTTCTCTAAAATTAATACATTTTTTACCACTTTAAAAAACTAGAAAAAAATACAAGTTTTTAACAATTTTTCGAAATAACTGTTAAAAAATAAAATATTTTACACCGTTTTATGGAAATCTATGAAAAAGTTCACATTTTTACAAGCTTCTATAAATAACAACGATATATAAAGGTGACAACCTTAGACGTTTCAATAATTCCAGGTCACTTTTTTCACGGTTCTAGAAAACAAGTTGTATTAACGTCATAATATTTCAATGTTATATGAAACAAAAATGTAAAATGCACACCACTTTACAAGTTTTCCTCTAAAATTAACACATTTTGTACCAATCTAAAAAAACTAGAAAAAAGTACAAGTTTTTAACAATTTTCCGAAACAACTATTAAAAACTTAAATATATTACACCGTTTTATGGAAATATATGAAAATTTTCACATATTTACCAGCTTCTATAAATAACAACGGTGTATAAAGATGACAAATTTAGACGTTTCAATGATTTCCAGGTCAATTTTTCACGGTTCTACAAAACAAGTTGTATGAACGTCATAATTTTTCAATGTTATATGAAATAAAAATGTAAAAACCACACCGCTTTACACTTGTTTCTCTAAAATTAACACAGTTTATACCAATCTAAAAAAACTAGAAAAAAATCAAGTTTTTACAATTTTCTGAACAACTGTAAAAAATAAAATATTTTACACCGTTTGATGGAATTATTTGAAAATGTTTAGACGTTTAGACGTTTCAATGATTTCCTAGTCACTTTTATCACGGTTATTCAAAATAAGTTGTATTAACGTCATAATATTTCAATGTTATATGAAACAAAAATGTAAAAAGCTCACCGATTTACATGTTTTCCTCCAAAATTAAGACATTTTTTACCACTTTAAAAAAACTAGTAAAAAATTCAAGTTATTGACAATTTTCCGAAACCACTATTAATAAAAATAAAATCTTTTACACCGTTTTATGGTAATCTTTCAAAAAGATCACATTTTAACAAACTTCTATAAATAATAACGATGTATAAACGTGACAACTTTACACGTTTAAATGACTTTCGGGTCACCTTTTTTCACGGTTTTACAAAACAAGTTGTATTAATGTCATAATTTTTCAATGTTATATGAAACAAAAATGTAAAAAGCTCACTGCTTTACATGTGTTCCTCTAAAATTAACACATCAAGTTTTTACAATTTTCTGAAACAACGGTAAAAAAATAAAATATTTTACACCGTTTTATGGAAATCTATGAAAAAGTTCACATTTTTACAAACTTCTATAAATAACAACGATGTATAAAGGTAACAACCTTGGACGCTTCAATAATTTCCAGATCACTTTTTTTCATGGTTCTAGAAAACAAGTTGTATTAACGTAATAATATTTCAATGTTATATGAAACAAAAATGTAAAAAGCTCACCGCTTTACATGTTTTCTTTTAAATTAACACAATTTGCACCACTCTAAAAAAACTAGAAAAAAATTCCTGTTTTTAACAATTTTCTGAAACAACTGTAAAAAATAAAATATTTTACACCGTTTTATAGAAAACTATGAAAAAGTTCACATTTTTACAAGCTTTTATAAATAACAAAGATGTACAAATGTGACAACTTTAGACGTTTCAAAGATTTTCAGGTCACTTTTTTCACGGTTCTACAAAACAAGTTGTATAAACGTCATAATTTTTCAATGTTATATGAAACAAAAATGTAAAAAGCATACCGCATTACATGTGTTCCTCTAAAACAAACACATTTTGTACCACTCTAAAAAAATAGAAAAAAATCAAGTTTTTAACAATTTTCTGAAACAATGGTAAAAAAATAAAATACTTTACATCGTTTTATGGAAATACACGAAAAAAACTAGAAAATATTTCAAGATTTTAACAATTTTCCGAAACAACTGTAAAAAAAATTACACCGTTTTATGGAAATCTATGAAAAAGTTCACATTTTTACAAATATCTATAAATTGCAACGATTTATAAAGATGACAACTTTAGGCGTTTCCATAATTTGCAGGTCACTTTTTTCACGGTTCTACAAAACAAGTTGTATGAACGTCATAATTTTTCAATGTTATATGAAATAAAAATGTAAAAAGCACACCGCTTTACACGTGTTCCTCTAAAATTAACACATTTTGTACCAATCTAAAAAAACTAGAAAAAAAATCGAGTTTTTACAATTTTCTGAACAACTATAAAAAATAAAATATTTTACACCGTTTTATGGAAATCTATGAAAAATTTCTCATTTTCACAAGCTTTTATAAATAACAAAGATGTGTAAAGGTGACAAGTTTAGACGTTTCAATGATTTCGTGGTCACTGTTTTCACGGTTTTTACAAAACAAGTTGTATTAACGTCATAATATTTCAAAGTTATATGAAACAAAAATGTAAAAAACTCACTGCTTTACATGTGTTCCTCTAAAATTAACACATTTTTTACCACTTTAAAAAACTAGAAAAAAAAATACAAGTTTTAAACAATTTTTCGAAACAACTGTTAAAAAATAAAATCTTTTACACCGTTTTATGGTAATCTATGAAAAAGTTCACATTTTTACAAGCTTCTATAAATAAGAACGATGTATAAAGGTGACAATTTTAGACGTTTCAATAATTTCCAGGTCACTTTTTTCACGGTTCTACAAAACAAGTTGTATTAACGTCATAATATTTCAATGTTTTATGAAACAGAAATGTAAAAAGCCCACCGCTTTACATGTGTTTCTCTAAAACTAACACATTTTGTACCACTCTAAAAAACTATAAAAAAAATCAAGTTTTTAACAATTTTCCGAAACAACTATTAAAAAAAATAAAATCTTTTACACCGTTTTATGGTAATCTTTGAAAAAGATAACATTTTCACAAACTTCTATAAATAACAACGATGTATAAAGGTGACAAGTTTACACGTTTAAATGACTTCCGGGTCACCTTTTTTCACGGTTCTACAAAACAAGTTGTATCAATGTCATAATTTTTCAATGTTATATGAAACAAAATTGTAAAAAGCTCATTCTTTACATTTGTTCCTCTAAAATTAACACATTTTTACCACTCTAAAAAAATTAGAAAAGATTCTAGTTTTTAACAATTTTCTGAATCAACGGTATAAAAAAAATATTTTACACCGTTTTATGGAAATCTATGAAAAAGTTCACTTTTTTGACGTTTCAATGATTTCATGGTCACTTTTTTCACGGTTCTACAAAACAAGTTGTATTAACGTCATAATATTTCAATGTTATATAACAAAAATGTAAAAAGCACACCGCTTTACATGTTTTCCTCTAAAAATAACACATTTGTACCACTCTAAAAAACTAGAAAAAAATCAAGTAATTATATTTTTATGAAACAACTGTAAAAAATAAAATATGTTACACCGTTTTATGGAATTATTTGAAAATGTTCACATTTATACACGCTTCTATAAATAACAAAGATGTATAAAATTGACCACTTTAGACGTTTCAATGATTTCCTGGTAATTTTTTCACGGTTTTACAAAACAATTTATATTAACCTCATAATTTTTCAATGTTATATGAAACAAAAATGTAAAAAGCTCACCGTTTTACATGTTTTCCTCTAAATTAACACAATTTGTAGCACTTTAAAAAAACTAGAAAAAAATCCGGTTTTTAACAATTTTCCGAAGCAATTGTAAAAAATAAAATATTTTACACCGTTTTATGGAAATCTTTGAAAAAGATCACATTTTTACTAGCTTTTATAAATAATATCGATGTATAAAGGTGACAACTTTACACGTTTCAATGACTTCCTGGTCATCTTTTTGCACGATTTTACAAAACAAGTTGTATTAACGTCATAATTTTCAATGTTATATGAAACAAAAATGTAAAAAGCTCACCGCTTTACATTTTTCCTCTAATATTAACACATTTTTCACCACTCTAAAAAAACTAGAAAAAAATACACGATTTTAACAATTTTCCGAAACAACTATAAAAAATAAAATATTTTACACCGTTTTATGGAAATCTATGAAAAAGTTCACATTTTTACAAGCTTCTATAAATACCAACGACGTATAAAGATGATAAATATAGACGTTTCAATAATTTACAGGTCACTTTTTTCACGGTTCTACAAAACAAGTTGTATGAAGGTCATAATTTTTCAATGTTATATGAAACAAAAATGTAAAAAGCATACCGTTTTCCATGTGTTCCTCTAAAACTAACACATTTTGTACCACTCTAAAAAACTAGAAAAAAATCAAGTTTTTAATAATTTTCTAAAACAACGGTAAAAAGATAAAATATTTTACACCGTTTTATGGAAATATATGAAAAAGTTCACATTTTTACAAATTTCTATAAATAAAAACGATGTATAAAGATGACAACTTTAGT
This sequence comes from Silybum marianum, assembly GCA_036898165.1. NCBI lineage: Eukaryota > Viridiplantae > Streptophyta > Magnoliopsida > Asterales > Asteraceae > Silybum > Silybum marianum. The sequence goes on along the minus strand of JAWIMA010000034.1, from coordinate 211,304 downwards.
CGTTTCAATAATTTCCAGGTCACTTTTTTCACGGTTCTACAAAACAAGTTGTATTAACGTCATAATATTTCAATGTTATCTGAAACAAAAATGTAAAAAACTCACCGCTTTACATGTTATCCTCTAAAATTAATACATTTTTTACCATTCTAAAAAACCTAGAAAAAAAATACACTACTTAAACAATTTTCCTAAACAACTGTTAAAAAATAAAATCTTTTACACCGCCATATGTAAATATATGAAAATTTTCACATTTTTACAAATTTCTATAAATAACAACGATGTATAAAGGTGACAACTTTAGACGTTTCAATAATTTCCATGTCACTTTTTTCACGGTTTTACAAAAACAAGTTGAATTAACGTCATAATATTTCAATGTTATATGAAACAAAAATGTAAAAAGCTCACCGCTTTACATGTGTTCCTCTAAAATTAACACATTTGGTACCACTCTAAAAAAACTAGAAAAAATTCAACTCTTTAACAATTTTCTGAAACAACCGTAAAAAAAATATTTTACGCCGTTTTATGGAAATATATGAAAAAGTTCACATTTTTATAAATTTAAATAAATAACAACGATGTATAAAGGTGACAACTTTAGACGTTTCAATAATTTCGAGGTCAATTTTTTTCACGGTTCTACAAAACAAGTGGTATGAACGTCATAAGTTTTCAATGTTATATGAAACAAAAATGTAAAAAGCATACCGCTTTACACGTGTTCCTATAAAATTAACACACTTTGTATCACTTTAAAAAAACTAGAAAAAGATCAAGTTTTTAACAATTTTCTGAATCAACGGTAAAAAAATAAAATATTTTAAATCGTTTTATGGAAATATATGAAAAAGTTCACATTTTTAGAAATTTCTATAAATAACAACGATGTATAAAGTTGACAACTTTTGACGTTTCAATAATTTCCAGGTCACTTTTTCACGGTTCTATAAAACAAGTTGTATAAACGTCATAATTTTTCAATTTTAGATGAAACAAAAATGTAAAAAGCACACCGCTTTACATGTGTTCCCCTAAAATTAACACATTTTGTATCACTCTAAAAAACTAGAAGAAAATACAAGTTTTTAACAATCTTCCGATACAACTGTTAAAAAATAAAATCTTTCACACCGTTTATAGAAATCTTTGAAAAAGGTAACACCTTAGGCAGTTCCATATCGGCCGTGGACAGGAGTGATGCTGGGTTCATAAGTAAACCTTGGCCTTCCTAAACACAACGCGTTTTGGGGCCACACACAAAGTAGGTTCTTGGAACCCTGTGGTTAAGCGTGTTTGGGTGAGAGTAGTACCAGGATGGGTGACCCCTCGGAAGTCCCCGCCAGGTCGCCAGAAACAAATCCGTGCGGCTTATGCCAAAGCGGACAATATTGTGTCGTGGTAAGGCGGGGTGTTAGAAATGGTATCAGAGTCGCTCCTGTGCCGTTTGGAATGTGGGGCAAACCTCATCGAGGACGATGAGTCCCTAAGGGGGGGTGTTTGTAACACCTTAGGCAGATCCGATATCGGCCGTGGACAGGAGTGATGTTGGGTTCATAAGTAAACCTTGGCTTTCCTAAACACAACGCGTTTTGGGGCCACACGCAAGGTAGGTTCTTGGAACTCTGTGGTAAAGCGTGCTTGGGTGGGCGTAGTACCAGGATGGGTGACCCCCTGGGAAGTCCTCGCCAGGTCTCCAGAAACAAATCCGTGCGGCTTAGGCCAAAGCGGACAATATTGTGTCGTGGAAAGGCGGGGTGTTACAAAGATCACATTTATACAAACTTCTATAAATAATAATGATGTATAAAGGTGACAACTTTACAAGTTTCGATGACTTCCGGGTCACCTTTTTTCACGGTTCTACAAAACAAGTTGTATTAATGCCATAATTTTTCAATGTTATATGAAACTAAAATGTAAAAAGCTCTCTGCTTTACATGTGTTCCTCTAAAATTAACACATTTTTCACCATTCTAAAAAAACTAGAAAAAAATACAGACTTTTAACAATTTTCCGAAACAACTGTAAAAAAAAAAAATTCACCGTTTTATTGAAATATATGAAAAAGTTCACATTTTTACAAATCTCTATAAATAACAACGATGTATAAATGTGACAAATTTAGAGGTTTCAATAATTTGCAGGTCACTTTTTTCACGGTCTACAAAACAAAATATATTAACGTCATAATATTTCAATGTTATATTAAAAAAATATGTAAAAAGCTCACCGCTTTACATGTTTTCCTCTAAAATTAACACATTTTTTACCAATCTAAAAAACTAGAAAAAAATACAGGATTTTAATAATTTTCCGAAACAACTATTAAAAAATAAAATCTTTTACACCGTTTTATGGAAATCTTTGAAAAAGATCACATTTCTACAAAATTTTATAAATAACAACAATGTATAAAGGTGACAACTTTACACGTTTCAATAACTTTAGGGTCACCTTTTTTCACGGTACTACAAACCAAGTTGTATTAATGCCATAATTTTTCAATGTTATATGAAACAAAAATGTAAAAAGCTCACTGCTTTACATGTGTTCCTCTAAAATTAACACTTTTTTACCACTCTAAAAAATCTAGAAAAAAATACAGGATTTTAATAATTTTCCGAAACAACTGTTAAAAAATAAAATGTTTTACACCGTTTTATGGAAATATATGAAAAAGTACACATTTTTACAAATTTCTATAAATAACAACGATGTATAAAGGTGACAACTTTAGACGTTCCAATTATTTCCAGGTCACTTTTTTCACGGTTTTACAAAACGAGTTGTATTAACGTCACAATATTACAATGTTATATGAAACAAAAATGTAAAAAGCTCACCGCTTTACATGTTTTCCTCTAAAATTAACAGATTTTTTACCACTCTAAAAAAACTAAAAAAAATACAAATTTTTAACAATTATCCGAAACAACTGTTACAAAATAAAATATTTTACACCGTTTTATGGAAATCTTTGAAAAAGATCTCATTTTTACAAACTTTTATAAATAACAATGATGTATAAACGTGACAACTTTACACGTTTCAATGATTTCCGGGTCACCTTTTTTCACGGTTCTACAAAACAAGTTGTGTTAATGTCATAATTTTTAAATCTTATATGAAACAAAAATGTAAAAAGTTCACTGCTTTACATGTGTTCCTCTAAAATTAACACGTTTTTTACCACTCTAAAAAAACTAGAAAAAAATTCAGGATTTTAACAATTTTCCAAAACAACTGTTAAAAAAAAAATCTTTTACACCGTTTTATTGAAATATATGAAAAAGTTCACATTTTTACAAATTTCTATAAATAACAACGATGTATAAAGGTGACAATTTTAGACGTTTCAATAATTTCGAGGTCAAATTTTTCACGGTTTTACAAAACAAGTTGTATTAACTTCATAATATTTCAATGTTATATGAAACAAAAATGTAAAAAGCTCACTGCTTTACATGTTTTCCTCTAAAGTTAACACATTTTGTTCCACTCTAAAAAACTAGAAAAAAATACAAGTTTTTAACAATTTTCCGAAACAACTGTTAAAAAATAAAATCTTTTACACCGTTTTATGGAAATCTATGAAAAAATTCACATTTTTGAAAGTTTTTATAAATAACAACGATGTATAAAGCTGACAATTTTAGACGTTTCAATGATTTCTAGGTCAATACTGTTCTACAAAACCAGTTGTATGAATGTAATTTCTCATTGTTATATGAAACAAAAATGTAAAAAGCATACGATTTTACATGTGTTCCTCTAAAACTAACACATTTTCTGAAACAACGGTAAAAAAATAAAATATTTTAAATCGTTTTATAGAAATATATGAAAAAGTTCACATTTTTACAAATTTCTGTAAATAACAACGATTTATAAAGGTGACAACTTTAGAAGTATCAATAATATCCAGGTCACTTTTTTCACGGTTCTATAAAACAAGTTGTATTAACGTCATAATATTACAATTTTATATGAAACAAAAATGTAAAAATCTCACCGTTTTACATGTTATCCTCTGAAATTAATTCATTTTTTACCACTCTAAAAAAAGTAGAAAAAAATTCAAGTTTTTAACAATTTTCCGAAATAACTGTTAAAAAAAAAAATCTTTTACACCGTTTTATGGAAATCTATGAACAAGTTCACATTTTTACAAGTTTCTATAAATAACAACAATGTATGAAGGTGACAACTTTAGACGTTTCAACGATTTCCAAGTCACTTTTTTCACGGTTCTACAAAACAAGTTGTATTAACATCATAATATTACAATGTTATATGAAACAAAAATGTAAAAAGCTCACCGCTTTACATGTTATCCTCTAAAATTAATACATTTTTTACCACTCTAAGAAAACTAGAAAAAAAATTCAAATTCTTAACAATTTTCCGAAATAACTGTTAAAAAATAAAATCTTTTACACCGTTTTATGGAAATCTTTGAAAAAGATCACATTTTTACAAATTTCTATAAATAACAACGATGTATATAGGTGACAGCTCTAAACGTTTCAATGACTTCCGGGTCACCTTTTTTCACGGTTCTACAAAACATGTTGTATTAATGTCATAATTTTTCAATGTTAAATGAAACAAAAATGTAAAAAGCTCACTGCAATACATCTGTTCCTCTAAAATTAACACATTTTTTACCACTTTAAAAAAACTAGAAAAAAAATACACGATTTAAACAATTTTCCTAAACATCTGTTAAAAAATAAAATCTTTTACACCGTCATATGTAAATATATGAAAAAGTTCACATTTTTACAAATTTCTATAAATAACAACGACGTATTAACGTCATAACATTTTTTAACGTCATAACATTTCAATGTTATATGAAACAAAACTGTAAAAAGCTCACCGCTTTACATGTTTTCCTCTAAAATTTACACATTTTTTACCGCTCTAAAAAAACTAAAAAAAATTCAAGATTTTAACAATTTTCCTAAACATCTATTAAAAAATAAAATCTTTTACACCGTTTTATGGATATTTTTGAAAAAGATCACATTTTTACAAACTTCTATAAATAACAACGATATGTAAAGGTGACAATTTACACGTTTCAATGACTTTAGAGTCACCTTTTTTCACGGTACTACAAAACAAGTTGCATTAATGTCATAATTTTTCCATGTCATATGAAACAAAAATGTAAAAAGCTCACTGTTTTACATGTGTTCCTCTAAAATTAACACTTTTTTACCACTCTAAAAAAACTAGAAAAAAATACAGGATTTTAATCATTTACACCGTTTTATGGAAATATATGAAAAAGTTCACATTTTTACAAATTTCTATAAATAACAACGATGTATGAAGGTGACAACTTTAGACGTTTCAATAATTTCCAGGTCACTTTTTTCACGGTTTTACAAAACAAGTTGTATTAACGTCATAATATTACAATGCTATATGAAACAAAAATGTAAAAAGCTCACCGCTTTACATGTTTTCCTCTAAAATTAACAGATTTTTTACCACTCTAAAATAACTAGAAAAAATACAAGTTTTTAACAATTATCCGAAACAACTGTTAAAAAATAAAATCTTTTACACCGTTTTATGGAAATCTTTGAAAAAGATCTCATTTTAACAAACTTTTATAAATAACAACGATGTATAAATGTGACAACTTTACACGTTTCAATAATTTCCGAATCACCTTTTTTCACGGTCCTAAAAAACAAGTTGTGTTAATGTCATAATTTTTAAATCTTATATGAAACAAAAATGTAAAAAGCTCGCTGCTTTACATGTGTTTCTCTAAAATTAACACATTTTTTGCCACTCTAAAAAAACTAGAAAAAAATTCAGGATTTTAACAATTTTCTGAATCAACTGTTAAAAAATAAAATCTTTTACACAGTTTTATGGAAATATATGAAAAAGTTCACATTTTTACAAATTTCTATAAATAACAACGATGTATGAAGGTGACAACTTTAGACGTTTCAATAATTTCAAGGTCACTTTTTTAACGGTTTTACAAAACAAGTTGTATTAACGTCATAATATTACAATGTCATATGAAACAAAAATGTAAAAAGCTCACCGCTTTACATGTTTTCCTCTAAAATTAACAGATTTTTTACCAGTCTAAAAAAACTAGAAAAAATACAAGTTTTTAACAATTATCCGAAACAACTGTTAAAAATAAAATCTTTTATACAGTTTTATGGAAATCTATGAAAAAGTTCACATTTTTACAAGGTTTTATAAATAGCAACGATGTATAAATCTGACAACTTTAAACGTTTCAATGATTTCTAGGTCAGTTTTTTCACTGTTCTACAAAAAAAGTTGTTGAACGTCAAAAAATTTCAATGTTATATGAAACAAAAATGTAAAAAGCATACCATTTTACATGTGTTCCTCTAAAACTAACACATTTTGTACCACTCTAAAAAAATAGCAAAAAATCAAGTTTTTAACAATTTTCTGAAAGAACGGTAAAAAGATAAAATATTTTACACCGTTTTATAGAAATATACGAAAAAGTTCACATTTTTACAAATTTCTATAAAGAACAACAGTTTATAAAGGTGACAACTTTAGACCTTTCAATAATATCCAGGTCACTTTTTTCACGGTCCTACAAAACAAGTTTTATTAACGTTATAATATTTCAATGTCATATGAAACAAAAATTTAAAAAGCTCACCGGTTTACATGTTATCCTCTAAAATTAACACTTTTTTTTACCACTCTAAAAAAACTAGAAAAAAAATTCAAGTTTTTAACAATTTTCCGAAATAACTGTTAAAAAATAAAATATTTTACACCGTTTTATGGAAATCTTTGAAAAAGATCACATTTTTACAAACTTCTATAAATAACAACGATGTATAAAGGTGATCGTTTTAAACGTTTCAATGACTTACGGGTCACCTTTTTTCACGGTTCTACAAAACATGTTGTATTAATGTCATAATTTTTCAATAATATATGAAACAAAAATGTAAAAAGCTCACTGCTATACATGTGTTCCACTAAAACTAACACATTGTTTACCATTCTAAAAAAACTAGAAAAAAATACACGATTTAAAATCTTTTACACCGTCATATGTAAATATATGAAAAAGTTCACATTTTTACAAATTTCTATAAATAACAACGATGTATCAAGGTGATAACTTTACACGTTTTAAAGAATTCCAGGCCACCTTTTTTCATGGTTTTACAAAACAAGTTGTATTAACGCCATAATATTTCAATGTTATATGAAACAAAAATGTAAAAAGCTCACAGCTTTACATGTTTTCCTCTAAAATTAACACATTCTTTACCACTCTAAAAAACTAGAAAAAAATTAAAGTTTTTAACAATTTTCCGAAACAACTGTTAAAAAATAATATCTTTTACACCGTTTTATGGAAATCTTTGAAAAAGATCACATTTTTACAAACTTCTATAAATAACAACGATGTATAAAGGTGATAACTTTACACGTTTCAATGAATTCCGGTTACCTTTTTTCACGGTTTTACAAAACAAGTTATATTAATGTGATAATTTTTTCAATGTTATATGAAACAAAAATGTAAAAAGCTCACTACTTTACATGTGATCCTCTAAAATTAACACATATTTTACTACCCTAAAAAAACTAGAAAAAAAAAACAGGATTTTAACAATTTTCCGAAAGAACTATTAAAAAATAAAAATCTTTTACACCGTTTTATGGAAATATATGAAAAAGTTCACATTTTTATAAATTTCTATAAACAACAACGATGTATAAAGGTGATAACTTTAGACGTTTCAATAATTTCCAAGTGACTTTTTTCACGGTTATACAAAACAAGTTGTATTAATGTCATAAATTTTCAATGTTATATGAAACAAAAATGTAAAAAGCTCACTGCTTTACATGTGTTCCTCTGAAATTAACACATTTTTTACCACTTTAAAAAACTAGAAATAAATTCAGGATTTTAACAATTGTCCGAAACAACTGTTAAAAAATAAAATTTTTTACACCGTTTTATGGAAATATATGAAAAAGTTCACATTTTTATAAATTTGTATAAACAACAACGATGTATAAAGGTGACAAATTTAGACGTTTCAATAATTTTCAGGTCATTTTTTAACGATTCTACAAAACAAGTTGTATTAACGTTATAATTTTTCAATATTATACTAAACAAAAATGTAAAAAGCTCACCCTTTTACATGTGTTTCTCTAAATTAACACAATTTGTAACTACTCTAGAAAAACTAGAAAAAAAATCTGGTTTTTAACAATTTTCCGAAACAACTGTTAAAAAATAAAATCTTTTACACCGTTTTATGGAGATAAATGAAAAAGTTCACATTTTTATAAACTCCTATAAATAACAACGATGTATAAAGGTGACAATTTTAGACGTTTCAATAATTTACAGGTCACTTTTTTTCACGGTTTACAAAACAAGTGTATTAACGCCATAATATTTCAATGTTATATGAAACAAAAATGTAAAAAGCTCACTGGTTTACATGTTTTCCTCTAAAATTAACACATTTTTTACCACTCTAAAAAACTAGAAAAAAATCCAAGTTTTTCACAATTTTCCGAAACAACTGTTGAAAAATAAAATCTTTTACACCGTTTTATGGAAATCTTTGAAAAAGATCACATTTTTACAAACTTCTATAAATAACAACGATGTATAAAGGTGATAACTTTACACGTTTCAATGAATTCCGGGTCACCTTTTTTCACGGTTTTACAAAACAAGTTATATTAATGTGATAATTTTTTCAATGTTATATGAAACCAAAATGTAAAAAGCTCACTACTTTACATGTGATCCTCTAAAATTAACACATTTTTTACTACCCTAGAAAAACTAGAAAAAAAAACAGGATTTTAACAATTTTCCGAAACAACTATTAAAAAATAAAAATCTTTTACACCGTTTTATGCAAAAATATGAAAAAGTTCACATTTGTATAAATTTCTATAAACAACAACGATGTATAAAGGTGACAACTTTAGACGTTTCAATAATTTCCAGGTCACTTTTTTCACGGTTTTACAAAACAAGTTGTATTAACGTCATAATATTTCAATGTTATATGAAACAAAAATGTAAAAAGCTCACCTCTATACATATGTTCCTCTAAAATTAACACATTTTATAACACTCTAAAAAAACTAGAAAAGAATTCAAGGTTTTAACAATTTTCGGAAACTACTGTAAAAAATAAAATCTTTTACACCGTTTTATGGAAATCTATGAAAAAGTTCACATTTTTACAAGCTTCTATAAATAACAAAGATGTATAAAGGTGACAAATTTAGACGTTTCAATAATTTTCAGGTCCTTTTTTCACGATTCTACAAAACAAGTGGTATTAACGTTATAATTTTTCAATATTATACGAAACAAAAATGTAAAAAGCTCACCGCTTTACATGTGCTCCTCTAAATTAACAGAATTTGTAACCACTCTAGAAAAACTCGAAAAGAAATTCCGGTTTTTAACAATTTTCCGAAACAACTGTTAAAAAATAAAATCTTTTACACCGTTTTATGAAAATCTATGAAAATGTTCACATTTTTACAAGCTTCTATAAATAACAACGATGTATAAAGGTGACAACCTTAGACGTTTCAATAATTTTCAGGCTACTTTTTTCACGGTTCTAGAAAACAAGTTGTATTAACGTCATAATATTTCAATGTTATATATGAAACAAAAATGTAAAAAGCACACCGCTTTACATGTTTTCCTCTAAAATTAACACATTTTGTACCACTCTAAAAAACTAGAAAAAAGTACAAGTTTTTAACAATTTTCCGAAACAACTGTAAAAAATAAAATCTTTTACACCGTCTTATTGAAATCTATGAAAAAGTTCACATTTTTATCAGTTTCTATATATAACAACGATGTATAAAGATGACAAATTTAGACGTTTCAATGATTTCCAGGTCACTTTTTTCACGGTTCTACAAAACAATTTGTATGTACGTCATAATTTTTCAATGTTATAAGAAATAAAAATGTAAAAAGCACACCGCTTTACATGTGTTCCTCTAAAATTGACACATTTTGTACGACTCTAAAAAAAGTAGAAAAAAATCAAGTTTTTAAAATTTACTGAAACAACTGTAAAAAATAAAATATTTTACACCATTTTATGGAATATTTGAAAATGTTCACATTTTTACAAATTTATATAAATAACATTGATGTAAAAAGGTGACAACTTTAGACGTTTCAATAATTTCCAGGTCACTTTTTTCACGGTTTTACAAAACAAGTTTTATTATAACATCATAATATTTCAATGTTATATGAAATAAATGTAAAAATCTCACTGCTTTACATGTTTTCCTCTAAAATTAACTCATTTTTTTACCAATCTAAAAAAACTTGAAAAAAATTCAAGTTTTTAACAATTTTCCGTAACAACTGTTAAAAAATAAAATCTTTTACACTTTTTTATGGACATATTTCAAAAAGATCACATTTTTACAAACTTATATAAATAACAACGATGTATATAATAAGTGACAATTTTACATGTTTCAATGACTTCCGGGTCATCTTTTTCACGGTTCTATAAAACAAGTTCTATTAATGTCATCATTTTTCAATGTTATATGAAACAAAAATGTAAAAAGCTCACCCCTTTACATGTGTTCCTCTAAATTAACACAATTTGTAACCACTCTAGAAAAAATTTCAGGATTTTACCAATTTTCCGAAACAACTGTAAAAATAAAATCTTTTACATCGTTTTATGGAAATCTATGAAAAAGTTCACATTTTTACAAGCTTCTATAAATAACAACGATGTATAAAGTTGACAACTTTAGACGTTTCAATGATTTCCAGGTCACTTTTTTCACGGTTCTACAAAACATATTGTATGAACGTCATAATTTTTCAAAGTTATATTAAACAAAAATGTTAAAAGCACACCCTTTACATGTGTTCCTCTAAAATTAACACATTTTGTAGCACTATATAAAAACTAGAAAAAAGTCAAGTTCTTCACAATTTTCTGAAACAACTGAAAAAATAAAATATTTTACACCGTTTTATGTAAATATATGAAAATTTTCACATTTTTACAAATTTATATAAATAACAACGATGTATAAAGCTGACAACTTTAGACGTGTCAATAATTTTCAGGTCACTTTTTTCACGGTTCTACAAAAACAAGTTATATTAACGTCATAATATTTCAATGTTATATGAAATAAATGTAAAAAGCTCACCACTTTACATGTTTTCCTCTAAAATTAACTCATTTTTTTACCACTCTAAAAAAACTTGAAAAAAATTCAAGTTTTTAACAATTTTCCGTAACAACTGTTAAAAAAAAAATCTTTTACACCGTTTTATGGAAATATTTGAAAAAGATCACATTTTTACAAACTTCTATAAATAACAACAATGTATATAGGTGACACATTTACATGTTTCAATGACTTCCGGGTCACCTTTTTCACGGTTCTATAAAACAAGTTGTATTAATGTCATCATTTATCAATGTTATATGAAACAAAAATGTAAAAGCTCACTGTTTTACATGTTTTCCTCTAAAATTAACACATTTTGTACCACTCTAAAAAAACTAGAAAAAAGTACAAGTTTTTAACAATTTTCCGAAACAACTGTTAAAAAATAAAATATTTTACACCGTTTTATTGAAATCTTTGAAAAAGTTCACATTTTTACAAGTTTCTATAAATAACAACGATGTATAAAGGTGACAAATTTAGACGTTTCAATGATTTCCAAGTCACGTTTTTCGGTTTCACAAAACGTATTGTATGAATGTCATAATTTTTCAAAGTTATATTAAATAAAAATGTAAAAAGCACACCCCTTTACATGTGTTCCTCTAAATTACCACAATTTGTAACCACCCTAGAAAAACTAGAAAAAAAATTCCGGTTTTTAACAATTTTGCAAAACAATTGGAAAAAATAAAATATTTTACACCGTTTTATGGAAATATATGAAAAAGTTCACATTTTTACAAACTTCTATAAAGAACAACGATATATAAAGGTGACAACTTTACACGTTTCAATGACTTCCGGGTCACCTTTTTTTCACGGTTCTACAAAACAAGTTGTATTAATAGCATAATTTTTCAATGTTATATGAAACAAAAATGTAAAAAGCTCACCTCTATACATATGTTTCTCTAAAATTAATACATTTTCTACCACTTTAAAAAGACTAGAAAAGAATTCAAGTTTTTAACACTTTCCAGAAACAACTGCAAAAAATAAAATCTTTTACACCGTTTTATGGAAATATATGAAAAAGTTCACATTTTTATAAATTTATATAAACAACAACGATGTATAAAAATGACAATTTTAGACGTTTCAATAATTTCCAGGTCACTTTTTTCACGGTTTTACAAAACAAATTGTATTAACGTCATAATATTTCAATGTTATATGAAACAAAAATGTAAAAACCTCACTGCTTTACATGTTTTCCTCTAAATTACCACAATTTGTAACCACTCTAGAAAAACTAGAAAAAAATTCCGGTTTTTAACAATTTTCCGAAACAACTGTAAAAAATAAAATATTTTACACCGTTTTATGGAAATATATGAAAAAGTTCACATTTTTACAAGCTTCTATAAATAACAAAGATGTATAAAGGTGACAACTTTAGACTTTTCAATGATTTCTAGGTCCCTTTTTTCACGGTTTTTCAAAACAAGTTGTATTAATCTAATAATATTTCAATGTTATATGAAACAAAAATGTAAAAACCTCACTGCTTTACATGTTTTCCTCTAAATTACCACAATTTGTAACCACTCTAGAAAAACTAGAAAATAATTCCGATTTTTAACAATTTTCCGAAACAACTGTAAAAAATAAAATATTTTACACCGTTTTATGGAAATATATGAAAAAGTTCACATTTTTACAAGCTTCTATAAATAACAAAGATGTATAAAGGTGACAACTTTAGACTTTTCAATGATTTCTAGGTCACTTTTTTCACGGTTTTACAAAACAAGTTGTATTAACGTAATAATATTTCAATGTTATATGAAACAAAAATGTAAAAAGCTCACTGCTTTACATGTTTTACTCTAAAATTAACACATTTTTTACCACTCTAAAATAACTAGAAAAAAATTCAAGTTTTTAACAATTTTCCGTAACAACTGTTTAAAAATAAAATATTTTACACTGTTTTATGGAAATCCAAAGATCACATTTTTACAAAATTCTATAAATAACAACGATATATAAAGGTGACAACTTTACACGTTTCCATGACTTCCGGGTAACCATTTTTCACGGTTATATAAAACAAGTTGTATTAATGTTATAAATTTTCTATGTTATATGAAACAAATATGTAAAAAGCTCACTGCTTTACATGTGTTCCTCTAAAATTAACACAATTTTTACCACTTTAAAAAACTAGAAAAAAATTCAGGATTTTAACAATTTTCCGAAACAACTGTTAAAAAATAATATCCTTTACAGCGTTTTATGGAAATATATGAAAAAGTTCACATTCTTATAAATTTCTATAAACAACAACGATGTATAAAGGTGACAATTTTAGACGTTTCAATAATTTCCAGGTCACTTTTTTCACGGTTTTACAAAACAAGTTGTATTAACGTCATAATATTTGAATGTTATATGAAACAAAAATGTAAAAAGCTTACTGCTTTACATGTTTTACTCTAAAATTAACACATTTTTTACCACTCTAAAAAATTTAGAAAAAATTTCAAGTTTTTAACAATTTTCCGTAACAACTGTTTAAAAATAAAATATTTTACACTGTTTTATGGAAATCTTTGGAAAATATCACATTTTTACAAACTTCTATAAACAACAACGATATATAAAGGTAACAACTTTACACGTTTCCATGACTTCCGGGTCACCTTTTTTCACGGTTATACAAAACAAGTTGTATTAATGTCATAAATTTTCAATGTTATATGAAACAAAAATGTAAAAAGCTCACTGCTTTACATGTGTTCCTCTAAAATTAACACATTTTTTACCACTTTAAAAAACTAGAAAAAAATTCAGGATTTTAACAATTTTCCGAAACAGCTGTTAAAAAATAAAATCTTTTACCGTTTTATGGAAATATATGAAAAAGTTCACATTTTTATAAATTTCTATAAATAACAACGATGTATAAATGTGACAATTTTAGAAGTTTCAATAATTTCCAAGTCACTTTTTTCACGGTTTTACAAAACAAGTTGTATTAATGTCATAACATTTCAATGTTATATGAAACAAAAATGTAAAAAGCTCACTGCTTTACATGTTTTCCTCTAAATTACCACAATTTGTAACCACTCTAGAAAAACTAGAAAAAAAGTTCCGGTTTTTAACAATTTTCCGAAACAACTGTAAAAAATAAAATATTTTACACCGTTGTATTGAAATATCTGAAAAAGTTCACGTTTTATAAGCTTCTATAAATAACAAAGATGAATAAATGTGACAACTTTAGACGTTTCAATGATTTCTAGGTCACTTTTTTCACGGTTTTACAAAACAAGTTGTATTAACGTAATAATATTTCAATGTTATATGAAACAAAAATGTAAAAAGTTCACTGTTTTACATGTTTTACTCTAAATTTAACACATTTTTTACCACTCTAAAAAAACTAGAAAAAAATTCAAGTTTTTAACAATTTTCCGTAACAACTGTTTAAAAATAAAATATTTTACACTGTTTTATGGAAATCTTTGGAAAAGACACATTTTTACAAACTTCTAAAAATAACAACGATATATAAAGGTGACAACTATACACGTTTCAATGATTTCCGAGTCTTCTTTTTTCACGGTTTTACAAAACAAGTTGTATTAACGTCTTAATTTTTCAATGTTATATGAAACAAAAATGTAAAAAGTTTACCGCTTTACATGTGTTGCTCTAAAATTAACACATTTTTGACCACCCTAAAAAAACTAGAAAAAAATTCAGGATTTTAACAATTTTCCGAAACAACTATTAAAAAATAAAAAAATTTACACCGTTTTTTGAAAATCTATGAAAAAGTTCACATTTTTACAAACTTCTATAAATAACGATGTATAAAGGTGACAACTTTAGACGTTTCAATAATTTCCAACTCACTTTTTTCGCGGTTTTACAAAAGAAGTTGTATTAACGTAATAATATTTCAATGTTATATGAAACAAAAATGTAAAAAGCTCACCGCTTTTCATGTTTTCCTCTAAAATTAACACATTTGGTACCACTCTAAAAAAACTAGAAAAATACAAGTTTTTAACAATTTTCCGAAACAATTGTTAAAAAATAAAATCTTTTACACCGTTTTATGGAAATCTATAAAAAGTTCACATTTTTACAAGCTTCTATAAATAACAACTATGTATAAAGGTGACAACGTTAGACGTTTCAATGATTTCCAAATCACTTTTTCCACGGTTTTACAAAATAAGTTGTATGAACATCATAATTTTTCAATGTTATATGAAACAAGAATGTAAAAAGCATACCTCTTTACATGTGTTCCTCTAAATTTAATACATTTTGTACCACTCTAAAAAAATTCCCGATTTTAACGATTTTCCGAAACAACTGTTAAAAATTAAAATATTTTACACCGTTTTATGGAAATCTATGAAAAAAGTTCACATTTTTACAAGCTTCTATAAATAACAAAGATGTGTAAAGTTGACAACTTTAGAAGTTTCAATGATTTCCAGGTCACTTTTTTCACGGTTTTAAAAAACAAGTTGTAATAACGTCATAATATTTCAATGTTATAAGAAACAAAAATGTAAAAAGCGCACCGCTTTACATGTGTTCCTCTAAAATTAACACATTTTTACCACTCTAAAAAAACTAGAAAAAAATTCAAGTGTTTAACAATTTTCCGTAACAACTGTTTAAAATAAAATATTTTACACTGTTTTAAGGAAATCTTTGGAAAAGATCACATTTTTACAAACTTCTATAGATAACAACGATATATAAAGGTGACAACTTTACATGTTTCAATGACTTTCGGGTCTCATTTTTTCACGGTTCTACAAACAAGTTGTATTAATGTCATAATTTTTCAATGTTATATGAAACAAAAATTTAAAAAGCTCACCGCTTTACATGTGTTCCTCTAAAATTAACACATTTTTTACCACCCTAAAAAAACTAAAAAATAATTCAGGATTTTAACAATTTTCCGAAATAACTGTTAAAAAAGTTCACATTTTTACAAACTTGTATAAATAACGATGTATAAAGGTGACAACTTTAGACGTTTCAATAATTTCCAGGTCACTTTTTTCACGGTTTTACAAAACAAGTTGTATCAACGTCATAATATTTCAATGTTATATGAAACAAAATTGTAAAAAGCTCACCGCTTTACATGTTTTCCTCTAAAATTAACACATTTTGTACCACTCTAAAAAAACTAGAAGAAAATACAAGTTTTTAACAATTTTCCGAAACAACTATTAAAAAATAAAATCTTTTACACCTTTTATGGAAATCTATGATAAAGTTCACATTTTTACAAACTTCTATAAATTACTACGAGTATAAAGGTGACAACTTTAGACGTTTCAATGATTTCCAGGTCACTTTTTTCACGGTTCTACAAAACAAATTGTATAAACGTCATAATTTTTCAATGTTATATGAAACAAAAATGTAAAAAGCATCCCGCTTTACATGCGTTCCTCTAAATTAAACAGATTTTGTACTGCTCTAAAAAACTAGAAAAAAATCAAGTCTTTAACAATTTTCTGAAACAACGGTAAAAAAATAAAATATTTTACGCCGTTTTATGGAAATATATGAAAAAGTTTACCGGTTTACATGTTTTCCTCTAAAATTAACACATTTTTTACCACTATAAAAAAACTAGAAAAAAATTCAAGTTTTTAACAATTTTGCAAAACAGCTTTCAAAAAATAAAATCTTTTACACCGTTTTTGAAAATCTTTGAAAAAGATCACATTTTTACAAACTTTTATAAATAACAACGATTTATAAAGGTGACAACTTTACACGTTTCAATTACTTCCGGGTCTCCTTTTTTCACGGTTCTAGAAAACAAGTTGTATTAATGTCATAAGTTTTCAATGTTATATGAAACAAAAATGTAAAAAGCTCACCGTTTTACATGTGTTCCTCTAAATTAACACAATTTGTACCATCTCTAAAAATACTAGAAAAAAAATTCGGATTTTAACAATTTTCCGAAACAACTGTTAAAAAATAAAATCTTTTACACTTAGTTATGGAAATCTATGAAAAAGTTCTCATTTTTACAAACTTCTATAAATAACAACGATGTATAAAGGTGACAACGTTTCAATGATTTCCATGTCACTTTTTTCACGGTTCTACAAAACAAGTTGTATGAACATCATAATTTTTCAATGTTATAGGAAACAAAAATGTATAAAGTACACCGCTTTACAGGTGTTTCTCTAAAATTAACACATTTTGTACCACTCTAAAAAAACTAGAAAAAAAAAATCAAGTTTTTAAAATTTTCTGAAAAAACTGTTAAAAATTAAATATTTTACAACGTTTTATAGCAATATATGAAAAAGTTCACATTTTTACAAATTTATATAAATAACAACGATGTATAAAGGTGACAACTTTAAACGTTTCAATAATTTCCAGGTCACTTTTTTCACGGTTCTACAAAACAAGTTGTATTAATGTCATAATATTTCAATGTTAAATGAAACAAAAATGTAAAAAGTTCACCGCTTTACATGTTTTCCTCTAAAATTAACACATTTTTAACCACTCTGAAAAAAACTAGAAATTTTTTTTTAACAATTTTCATGAACATGTAACACCCCGCCTTACCACGACACAATATTGTCCGATTTGGCCTAAGCCGCACGGATTTTTTGTGGCGACCTGACGCGGACTTCCCAGGGGTCACCCATCTTGGTACTAATCCCACCCAAACACGCTTAACCACAGAGTTCCAAGAACCTGTCTTGCGTGAGGCGCAAAACGTGTTGTTTTTAGAAAGGCCAAAGCTTACTTATGAACCCATCACTCCTGTCCACGGCCGATATGGGATCTGCCCAAGGTGTTACAAACACCCCCCCCCCTTAGGGACTCATCGTCCTCGATGAGGTTTGCCCCACATCCTGAACGGTACAGGAGCGGCTCGGATACCATTTATAACACACGCCTTACCACGACACAATATTGTCTGCTTTGACATAAGCCGCACGGATTTGTTTCTGACGACCTGGCGAAGACTTCCCAGGGGGTCAACCATCCTGGTACTACTCCCACCCAAGAACGCTTAACCACAAAGTTCCAAGAACCTGTCTTGCGTGTGGCCCCAAAACGCGTTGTATTTAGGAAGATCAAAGCTTACTTATAAAACCAGCATCACTACTGTCCACGGCCGATATGGGATCAGCCTAAGGTGTTATAAACAACTGTTAAAAAATAAAATCTTTTACACTTAGTTATGGAAATCTATGAAAAAGTTCACATTTTTACAAGCTTCTATAAATAACAACGATGTATAAATGTGACAACTTTAGACGTTTCAATGATTTCCAGGTCACTTTTTTCACAGTTCTACAAAACAAGGTGTATTAATGTCATAGTGTTTCAATGTTAAATGAAACAAAAATGTAAAAAGCTCACCGCTTTACATGTGTTCCTCTAAAATTAACACATTTTTAACCACTCTAAAAAAACTAGAATAAAAAATTCAAGTTTTTAACAATTTTCAGAAACAACTGTTAAAAAATAAAATCTTTTGCACCGTTTTATGGAAATATATGAAAAAGTTCACATTTTTACAAATTTATAATAATAACAACGATGTATAAAGGTGACAACTTTAGACGTTTCAATAATTTCCAGGTCAGTTTTTTCACGGTTATACAAAACAAGTTGTATTACCGTCATAATATTTCAATGTTATATGAAACAAAAAAGTAAAAAGCTCACCGCTTTACATGTGTTCCTCTAAAATTAATACATTTTTTACCATTCTAAAAAATCTAGAAAAAAATTCAAGTTTTTAACAATTTTCCGTAGCAACAGTTTGAAAATAAAATCTTTTACACCATTTTATGGAAATATTTGGAAAAGATCACATTTTTACAAACTTTTATAAATAACAATGATATATAAAGGTGACAACTTTACACGTTTCAATGACTTCCGGGTCACCTTTTTCACGGTTCTACAAAACAAGTTGTATTAAAATCATAATTTTTTAATGTTATATATAAAAAAAATGTAAAAAGCTCACTGCTTTACCTGTATTCCTCTAAAATTAACACATTTTTACCTCTCTAAAAAAACTAGAAAAAAATTCAGGATTTTAACAATTTTCGTAAACAACTGTTAAAAAGTAAAATCTTTTATACCGTTTTATGGAAATATATGAAAAATGTAACACCCCGCCTTACCACGACACAATATTGTCCGCTTTGGCCTAAGCCGCACGGATTTTTTCTGGCGACCTGACGAGGACTTCACAGGGGGTCACCCATCCTGGTACTACTCCCACCCAAGCACGCTTAACCACAGACTTCAAAGAACCTGTCTTGCGTGTGGCCCAAAACCCGTTGTTTTTAGGAAGGCCAAAGCTTACTTATGAACCCATGACTCCTGTCCACGGCCGATATGGGATCTGCCCAAGGTGTTACGAACACCCCCCCCTAGGGACTCATCGTCCTCGATGAGGTTTGCCCCACATCCCAAACGGTACAGGAGTGGCTCTGATACCATTTGTAACACCCCGCCTTACCACGACACAATATTGTCTACTTTGACCTAAGTCGCACGGATTTGTTTCTGGCGTCCTGGAGAAGACTTCCCAGGGGGTCACCCATCCTGGTACTACTCCCATCCAAGCACGCTTAACCACAAAGTTCCAAGAACCTGTCTTGCGTGTGGCCCTAGAACGCGTTGTGTTTAGGAAGACCAAAGCTTACTTATGAACCCAGCATCACTCATGTCCATGGCCGATATGGGATCTGCCTAAGGTGTTATAAACAAATGTTAAAAAATAAAATCTTTTACAATTAGTTATGGAAATCTATGAAAAAGTTCACATTTTTACAAGCTTCTATAAATAACAACGATGTATAAATGTGACAACTTTAGACGTTTCAATGATTTCCAGTTCACTTTTTTCACGGTTCTACAAAACAAGTTTTATTAATGTCATAATATTTCAATGTTAAATGAAACAAAAATGTAAAAAGCTCACCGCTTTACATGTTTTCCTCTAAAATTAACACATTTTTAACCACTCTGAAAAAACTAGAAAAAAATTCAAGTTTTTAACAATTTTCAGAAACATGTAACACCCCGCCTTACCACGACACAATATTGTCCGTTTTAGGCTAAGCCGCACGGATTTTTTCTGGCGACCTGACGAGGACTTCTCAGGGGGTCACCCATCCTGGTACTACTCCCACCCAAGCACGCTTAACCACAGACTTCCAAGAACCTGTCTTGCGTGTGGCCCAAAACGCGTTGTTTTTAGGAAGGCCAAAGCTTACTTATGAACCCATCACTCCTGTCCACGGCCGATATGGGATCTGCCCAAGGTGTTACAAACAACCCCCCCCCCTTAGGGACTCATCGTCCTCGATGAGGTTTGCCCCACATCCCGAACGGTACAGGAGCGGCTCTGATACCATTTGTAACCCGCCTTACCACGACACAATATTGTCTGCTTTGACCAAAGCCGCACGGATTTGTTTCTGGCGACCTGGCGAAGACTTCCCATGGTGTCACCCATCCTGGTACCACTCCCACCCAAGAACGCTTAACCACAAAGTTCCAAGAAACTGTCTTGCGTGTGGCCCTAAAAGGCGTTGTGTTTAGGAAGACCAAAGCTTACTTATGAACCCAGCATCACTCTTGTCCACGGCCGATATGGGATCTGCCTAAGGTGTTATAAACAACTGTTAAAAAATAAAATCTTTTACACTTAGTTATGGAAATCTATGAAAAAGTTCACATTTTTACAAGCTTCTATAAATAACAACGATGTATAAATGTGACAACTTTAGACGTTTCAATGATTTTCAGTTCACTTTTTTCACGGTTCTACAAAACAAGTTGTATTAATGTCATAATATTTCAATGTTAAATGAAACAAAAATGTAAAAAGCTCACCGCTTTACATGTGTTCTTCTAAAATTAACACATTTTTAACCACTCTAAAAAAACTAGAAAAAAAAAATTCAAGTTTTTAACAATTTTCAGAAACAACTGTTAAAAAAAAATCTTTTGCACCGTTTTATGGAAATATATGAAAAAGTTCACATTTTTACAAATTTATATAAATAGCAACGATGTATAAAGGTGACAACTTTAAACGTTTCAATAATTTCCAGGTCAGTTTTTTCACGGTTATACAAAACAAGTTGTATTACCGTCATAATATTTCAATGTTATATGAAACAAAAAAGTAAAAAGCTCACCGCTTTACATGTGTTCCTCTAAAATTAATACATTTTTTACCATTCTAAAAAATCTAGAAAAAAATTCAAGTTTTTAACAATTTTCCGTAGCAACAGTTTAAAAATAAAATCTTTTACACCATTTTATGGAAATATTTGGAAAAGATCACATTTTTACAAACTTCTATAAATAACAACGATATATAAAGGTGACAACTTTACACGTTTCAATGACTTTCGGGTCACCTTTTTTCACGGTTCTACAAAATAAGTTGTATTAAAATCATAATTTTTTAATGTTATATGAAAAAAATTGTAAAAAAGTTCACTGCTTTACCTGTATTCCTCTAAAATTAACACATTTTTACCACTCTAAAAAAACTAGAAAAAATTTCAGGATTTTAACAATTTTCGTAAACAACTGTTAAAAAGTAAAATCTTTTATACCGTTTTATGGAGATATATGAAAAAGTTCACATTTTTACAAATTTCTATAAATAACGATGTATAAAGGTGACAACTTTAGACGTTTCAATAATTTGCAGGTCACTTTTTTCACGGTTTTACAAAACAAGTTGTATTAACGTCATAATATTTCAATGTTATATCAAACAAAAATGTAAAAATCTCACCGCTTTACATGTTTTCCTCTAAAATTAACACATTTTGTACCACTCTCAAAAAACTAGAAAAAAGTACAAGTTTTTAACAATTTTCCGAAACAACTGTTAAAAAAATTAAATCTTTTACACTATTATATGGAAATCTTTGAAAAAGATCACATTTTTACAAACTTATATAAATAAGAACGATTTATAAAGGTGACAACTTTACACGTTTCAATTACTTCCAGGTGTCCTTTTTTCACGGTTTTACAAAACAAGTTGTATTAATGTCATAATTTTTCAATGTTATATGAAACAAAAATGTAAAAAGCTCACCGCTTTACATGTGTTCCTCTAAATTAACACAATTTGTACCACTCTAAAAATACTAGAAAAAAATTCCGGATTTTAACAATTTTCCGAAACAACTGTTAAAAAATAAAATCTTTTGCACCGTTGTATGGAAATATATGAAAAAGTTCACATTTTTACAAATTTATATAAATAACAACGATGTATAAAGATGACAACTTTATACGTTTCAATAATTTCCAGGTTACTTTTTTCACGGTTTTACAAAACAAGTTGTATTAACGTCATAATATTTCAATGTTATATCAAACAAAAATGTAAAAAGCTCACCGCTTTACATGTTTTCCTCTAAAATTAACACATTTTGTACCACTCTAAAAAAACTAGAAAAAAGTACAAGTTTTTAACAATTTTCCGAAACAACTGTTAAAAAATTAAATCTTTTACACTATTATATGGAAATCTTTGAAAAAGATCACATTTTTACAAACTTATATAAATAAGAACGATTTATAAAGGTGACAACTTTACACGTTTCAATTACTTCCGGGTGTCCTTTTTTCACGGTTTTACAAAACAAGTTGTATTAATGTCATAATTTTTCAATGTTATATGAAACAAAAATGTAAAAAGCTCACCGCTTTACATGTGTTCCTCTAAATTAACATAATTTGTACCACTCTAAAAATACTAGAAAAAAATTCCGGATTTTAACAATTTTCCGAAACAACTGTTAAAAAATAAAATCTTTTGCACCGTTTTATTGAAATATATGAAAATGTTCACATTTTTACAAATTTATATAAATAACAACGATGTATAAAGGCGACAACTTTATACGTTTCAATAATTTCTAGGTCACTTTTTTCACGGTTTTACAAAACAAGTTGTATTAACGTCATAATATTTCAATGTTATATCAAACAAAAATGTAAAAAGCTCACCGCTTTACATGTTTTCCTCTAAAATTAACACATTATGTACCACTCTAAAAAAACTAGAAAAAAGTACAAGTTTTTAACAATTTTCCGAAACAACTGTTAAAAAAATTAAATCTTTTACACTATTATATGGAAATCTTTGAAAAAGATCACATTTTTACAAACTTATATAAATAAGAACGATTTATAAAGGTGACAACTTTACACGTTTCAATTACTTCCGGGTGTCCTTTTTTCACGGTTTTACAAAACAAGTTGTATTAACGTCATAATATTTCAATGTTATATCAAACAAAAATGTAAAAAGCTCACCGCTTTACATGTTTTCCTGTAAAATTAACACATTTTGTACCACTCTGAAAAAACTAGAAAAAAGTACAAGTTTTTAACAATTTTCCGAAACAACTGTTAAAAAAATTAAATCTTTTACACTGTTATATGGAAATCCTTGAAAAATATCACATTTTAACAAACTTATATAAATAAGAACGATTTACAAAAGTGACAACTTTACACGTTTCAATTACTTCCGGGTGTCCTTTTTTCACGGTTCTACAAAACAAGTTGTATTAATGTCATAATTTTTCAATGTTATATGAAACAAAAATGTAAAAAGCTCACCGCTTTACATGTGTTCCTCTAAATTAACACAATTTGTACCACTCTAAAAATACTAGAAAAAAATTCCGGATTTTAACAATTTTCCGAAACAACTGTTAAAAAATAAAAACTTTTACACTTAGTTATGGAAATTTATGAACAAGTTCACATTTTTACAAGCTTCTATAAATAACAAAGATGTATAAAGGTGACAACTATAGACGTTTCAATAATTTCAGGTCACTTTTTTCACGGTTCTACAAAACAAGTTGTATGAACATCATAATTTTTCAATGTTATATGAAACAAAAATGTAAAAAGCTCACCGCTTTACATGTGTTCCTCTAAATTAACACAATTTGTACCACTCTAAAAATACTAGAAAAAAATTCCGGATTTGAACAATTTTCCGAAACAACTGTTAAAAAATTAAATATTTTACACTGTTTTATAGAAATGTATGAAAAAGTTCACATTTTTACAAATTTATATAAATAACAACGATGTATAAATGTGACAACTTTAGACGTTTCAATAATTTCCAGATTACTTTTTTCACGGTTTTACAAAACAAGTTGTATTAATGTCATAATATTTCAATGTTAAATGAAACAAAAATGTAAAAAGTTCACGCTTTACATGTTTTCCTCTAAAATTAACACATTTTTAACCACTCTAAAAAACTAGAAAAAAAATTCACGTTTTTAACAATTTTCAGAAACAACTGTTAAAAAATAAAATATTTTACACCGTTTTATGGAAATATTTGAAAAAGTTCACCTTTTTACAAGCTTCTATAAATAACAAAGATGTATAAAGGTGAAAACTTAAGACGTTTCAATCATTTCCAGGTCACTTTTTTCACGGTTTCACAAAATAAGTTGTATTATCATCATAATTTTTCAATGTTATATTAAAATAAAAATGTAAAAAGCTCACAACTTTACATGTGTTCCTCTAAATTAACACAATTTGTACCACTAAAAAAAATCTAGAAAAAAATTTCCGGGTTTAACAATTTTTTGAAACTACTGTAAAAAAATAAAATATTTTACACCGTTTTATGGAATATTATGAAAAAGTTTACATTTTTACAAATTTATATAAATAACTACGATGTATAAAGGTGACAACTTTAGACGTTTCAATAATTTCCAGGTCAGTTTTTTCACTGTTATACAAAACAAGTTGTATTAACATCATAATATTTCATTGTTATATGAAGCAAAAAAGTAAAAAGCTCACCGCATTACATGTGTTCCTCAAAAATTAACACATTTTTTACCACTCTAAAAAATCTAGAAAAAAATTCAAGTTTTTAACAATTTTCCGTAACAACTGTTTAAAAAAAAAATCTTTTACACCATTTTATGGAAATATTTGGAAAAAATCTCATTTTTACAAACTTCTATAAATAACAACGATTTATAAAGGTGACAACTTTACACGTTTCGATGACTTCCGGGTCACCTTTTTTCACGGTTCTACAAAACAAGTTATAATAATATCATAAATTTTTAATGTTATATGAAACAAAAATGTAAAAAGCTTACTGCTTTACCTGTATTCCTCTAAAATTAACACATTTTTACCACTCTAAAAAACTAGAAAAAAATTCAGGATTTTAACAATTTTCCTAAACAACTGTAAATAAATAAAATCTTTTATACCGTTTTATGGAAATATATGAAAAAGTTCATATTTTTACAAATTTGTATAAAATAACGATGTATAAAAGTGACAACTTTAGACGTTTCAATGATTTCCAGGTCACTTTTTTCACGGTTTCACAAAATAAGTTGTATTAACGTCATAATTTTTCAATGTTATATGAAATAAAAATGTAAAAATCTCACCGCTTTACATGTGTTCCTCTAAAATTAACACTTTTTTACCACTCTAAAAAAACTAGAAAAAATACAAGTTTTTAACAATTTTCCTAAACAACTGTTAAAAAATTAAATCTTTTACACCGTTATATGGAAATCTTTGAAAAAGATCACATTTTTACAAACTTCTATAAATAACAACGATTTATAAAGGTGACAACTTTACACGTTTCAGTTACTTCCGGATCTCCTTTTTTCACGGTTTTACAAAACAAGTTGTATTAATGTCATAATTTTTCAATGTTATATGAAATAAAAATTGTAAAAAGCTCACCGCTTTACATGTGTTCTTCTAAATTAAAACAATTTGTACCATTCTAAAAATACGAGAAAAAAATTCCGGATGTTAACAATTTTCCGAAACAACTGTTAAAAAATAAAATCCTTTACACCGTGTTATGGAAATCTATGAAACAGTTCACATTTTTACAAGCTTATATAAATAACAACGATGTATAAAGGTGACAACTTTAGACGTTTCAATGATTTCCAGGTCACTTTTTTCACGGTTCTACAAAACATGTTGTATGAACATCATAATTTTTCAATGTTATATGAAACAAAGATGTAAAAAGTACACCGCTTTACATGTGTTCCTCTAAAATTAACACATTTTGTACCACTCTATAAAAACTAGAAAAAAATCAAGTATTTAACAATTTTCTGTAAATACTGTAAAAAAATTAAATATTTTACACCGTTTTATTGAAATATATGAAAAAGTTCACATTTTTACAAATTTATATAAATAACAACGATGTATAAAGATGACAACTTTATAAGTTTCAATAATTTCCAGGTCACTTTTTTCACGGTTCTACAAAACAAGTTTTATTAATGTCATAATATTTCAATGTTAAATGAAACAAAAATGTAAAAAGCTCACCGCTTTATGTGTTTTCCTCTAAAATTAACACATTTTTACCACTCTAAAAAAACTAGAAAAAAATTCAGAATTTTAACAATTTCCGTAAACAACTGAAAAAAAGTAAAATCTTTTATACCGTTTTATGGAAATATATGAAAAAGTTCACATTTTTACAAATTTCTATAAATAACGATGTATAAATGTGACAACTTTAGACGTTTCAATAATTTGCAGGTCACTTTTTTCACGGTTTTACAAAACAAGTTGTATTAACGTCATAACATTTCAATGTTATATCAAACAAAAATGTAAAAAGCTCACCGCTTTACATGTTTTCCTCTAAAATTAACACATTTTGTACCACTCGAAAAAAACTAGAAAAAAGTACAAGTTTTTAAAAATTTTCCGAAACAACTGTTAAAAAAATTAAATCTTTTACACCGTTATATGGAAATCATTGAAAAAGATCACATTTTTACAAACTTATATAAATAATAACGATTTATAAAGGTGACAACTTTACACGTTTCAATTACTTCCGGGTGTCCTTTTTTCACGGTTCTACAAAACAAGTTGTATTAATGTCATAATTTTTCATTGTTATATGAAACAAAAATGTATAAAGTACACCGCTTTACATGTGTTTCTCTAAATTTAACACATTTTGTACCACTCTAAAAAAACTTGAAAAAAATCAAGTTTTTAATAATTTTCTGAAACAACTGTAAAAAATTAAATATTTTACACCTTTTTGTAGAAATATATGAAAAAGTTCACATTTTTACAAATTTATATAAATAACAACAATGTATAAAGGTGACAACTTTAGACGTTTCAATAATTTCCAGGTCACTTTTTTCACGGTTTTACAAAACAAGTTGTATTAATGTAATAATATTTCAATGTTAAATGAAACAAAAATGTAAAAAGCTCACCGCTTTACATGGTTTCCTCTAAAATTAACACATTTTTAACCACTCTAAAAAACTATAAAAAAATTCACGTTTTTAACAATTTTCAGAAACAACTGTTAAAAAATAAAATATTTTACACCGTTTCAATAATTTCCAGCTCAGTTTTTTCACTGTTATACAAAACAAGTTGTATTAACATCATAATATTTCATTGTTATATGAAACAAAAAAGTAAAAAGCTCACCGCATTACAAGTGTTCCTCTAAAATTAACACATTTTTTACCACTCTAAAAAATCTAGAAAAAAATTCAAGTTTTTAACAATTTTCCGTAGCAACAGTTTAAAAATAAAATCTTTTACACCATTTTATGGAAATATTTGGAAAAGATCACATTTTTACAAACTTCTATAAATAACAACGATATATAAAGGTGACAACTTTACACGTTTCAATGACTTTCGGGTCACCTTTTTTCACGGTTCTACAAAATAAGTTGTATTAAAATCATAATTTTTTAATGTTATATGAAAAAAATTGTAAAAAAGTTCACTGCTTTACCTGTATTCCTCTAAAATTAACACATTTTTACCACTCTAAAAAAACTAGAAAAAAATTCAGGATTTTAACAATTTTCGTAAACAACTGTTAAAAAGTAAAATCTTTTATACCGTTTTATGGAGATATATGAAAAAGTTCACATTTTTACAAATTTCTATAAATAACGATGTATAAAGGTGACAACTTTAGACGTTTCAATAATTTGCAGGTCACTTTTTTCACGGTTTTACAAAACAAGTTGTATTAACGTCATAATATTTCAATGTTATATCAAACAAAAATGTAAAAATCTCACCGCTTTACATGTTTTCCTCTAAAATTAACACATTTTGTACCACTCTCAAAAAACTAGAAAAAAGTACAAGTTTTTAACAATTTTCCGAAACAACTGTTAAAAAAATTAAATCTTTTACACTATTATATGGAAATCTTTGAAAAAGATCACATTTTTACAAACTTATATAAATAAGAACGATTTATAAAGGTGACAACTTTACACGTTTCAATTACTTCCGGGTGTCCTTTTTTCACGGTTTTACAAAACAAGTTGTATTAATGTCATAATTTTTCAATGTTATATGAAACAAAAATGTAAAAAGCTCACCGCTTTACATGTGTTCCTCTAAATTAACACAATTTGTACCACTCTAAAAATAATAGAAAAAAATTCCGGATTTTAACAATTTTCCGAAACAACTGTTAAAAAATAAAATCTTTTGCACCGTTGTATGGAAATATATGAAAAAGTTCACATTTTTACAAATTTATATAAATAACAACGATGTATAAAGATGACAACTTTATACGTTTCAATAATTTCCAGGTTACTTTTTTCACGGTTTTACAAAACAAGTTGTATTAACGTCATAATATTTCAATGTTATATCAAACAAAAATGTAAAAAGCTCACCGCTTTACATGTTTTCCTCTAAAATTAACACATTTTGTACCACTCTAAAAAAACTAGAAAAAAGTACAAGTTTTTAACAATTTTCCGAAACAACTGTTAAAAAAATTAAATCTTTTACACTATTATATGGAAATCTTTGAAAAAGATCACATTTTTACAAACTTATATAAATAAGAACGATTTATAAAGGTGACAACTTTACACGTTTCAATTACTTCCGGGTGTCCTTTTTTCACGGTTTTACAAAACAAGTTGTATTAATGTCATAATTTTTCAATGTTATATGAAACAAAAATGTAAAAAGCTCACCGCTTTACATGTGTTCCTCTAAATTAACATAATTTGTACCACTCTAAAAATACTAGAAAAAAATTCCGGATTTTAACAATTTTCCGAAACAACTGTTAAAAAATAAAATCTTTTGCACCGTTTTATGGAAATATATGAAAATGTTCACATTTTTACAAATTTATATAAATAACAACGATGTATAAAGGCGACAACTTTATACGTTTCAATAATTTCCAGGTCACTTTTTTCACGGTTTTACAAAACAAGTTGTATTAACGTCATAATATTTCAATGTTATATCAAACAAAAATGTAAAAAGCTCACCGCTTTACATGTTTTCCTCTAAAATTAACACATTATGTACCACTCTAAAAAAACTAGAAAAAAGTACAAGTTTTTAACAATTTTCCGAAACAACTGTTAAAAAAATTAAATCTTTTACACTATTATATGGAAATCTTTGAAAAAGATCACATTTT
The DNA here is from genome assembly GCA_036898165.1 of Silybum marianum. Taxonomy (NCBI): domain Eukaryota; kingdom Viridiplantae; phylum Streptophyta; class Magnoliopsida; order Asterales; family Asteraceae; genus Silybum; species Silybum marianum. Next base: position 181,468 of record JAWIMA010000034.1, on the reverse strand, counting down.
TACAAACTTATATAAATAAGAACGATTTATAAAGGTGACAACTTTACACGTTTCAATTACTTCCGGGTGTCCTTTTTTCACGGTTTTACAAAACAAGTTGTATTAACGTCATAATATTTCAATGTTATATCAAACAAAAATGTAAAAAGCTCACCGCTTTACATGTTTTCCTGTAAAATTAACACATTTTGTACCACTCTGAAAAAACTAGAAAAGAGTACAAGTTTTTAACAATTTTCCGAAACAACTGTTAAAAAAATTAAATCTTTTACACTGTTATATGGAAATCCTTGAAAAATATCACATTTTAACAAACTTATATAAATAAGAACGATTTACAAAAGTGACAACTTTACACGTTTCAATTACTTCCGGGTGTCCTTTTTTCACGGTTCTACAAAACAAGTTGTATTAATGTCATAATTTTTCAATGTTATATGAAACAAAAATGTAAAAAGCTCACCGCTTTACATGTGTTCCTCTAAATTAACACAATTTGTACCACTCTAAAAATACTAGAAAAAAATTCCGGATTTGAACAATTTTCCGAAACAACTGTTAAAAAATTAAATATTTTACACTGTTTTATAGAAATGTATGAAAAAGTTCACATTTTTACAAATTTGTATAAATAACAACGATGTATAAATGTGACAACTTTAGACGTTTCAATAATTTCCAGGTTACTTTTTTCACGGTTTTACAAAACAAGTTGTATTAATGTCATAATATTTCAATGTTAAATGAAACAAAAATGTAAAAAGTTCACCGCTTTACATGTTTTCCTCTAAAATTAACACATTTTTAACCACTCTAAAAAACTAGAAAAAAAATTCACGTTTTTAACAATTTTCAGAAACAACTGTTAAAAAATAAAATATTTTACACCGTTTTATGGAAATATTTGAAAAAGTTCACCTTTTTACAAGCTTCTATAAATAACAAAGATGTATAAAGGTGAAAACTTAAGACGTTTCAATCATTTCCAGGTCACTTTTTTCACGGTTTCACAAAATAAGTTGTATTATCATCATAATTTTTCAATGTTATATTAAAATAAAAATGTAAAAAGCTCACAACTTTACATGTGTTCCTCTAAATTAACACAATTTGTACCACTAAAAAAAATCTAGAAAAAAATTTCCGGGTTTAACAATTTTTTGAAACTACTGTAAAAAAATAAAATATTTTACACCGTTTTATGGAATATTATGAAAAAGTTTACATTTTTACAAATTTATATAAATAACTACGATGTATAAAGGTGACAACTTTAGACGTTTCAATAATTTCCAGGTCAGTTTTTTCACTGTTATACAAAACAAGTTGTATTAACATCATAATATTTCATTGTTATATGAAGCAAAAAAGTAAAAAGCTCACCGCATTACATGTGTTCCTCAAAAATTAACACATTTTTTACCACTCTAAAAAATCTAGAAAAAAATTCAAGTTTTTAACAATTTTCCGTAACAAGCTGTTTAAAAAAAATCTTTTACACCATTTTATGGAAATATTTGGAAAAAATCTCATTTTTACAAACTTCTATAAATAACAACGATTTATAAAGGTGACAACTTTACACGTTTCGATGACTTCCGGGTCACCTTTTTTCACGGTTCTACAAAACAAGTTATAATAATATCATAAATTTTTAATGTTATATGAAACAAAAATGTAAAAAGCTTACTGCTTTACCTGTATTCCTCTAAAGTTAACACATTTTTGCCACTCTAAAAAACTAGAAAAAATTCAGGATTTTAACAATTTTCCTAAACAATCGTAAATAAATAAAATCTTTTATACCGTTTTATGGAAATATATGAAAAAGTTCATATTTTTACAAATTTGTATAAAATAACGATGTATAAAAGTGACAACTTTAGACGTTTCAATGATTTCCAGGTCACTTTTTTCACGGTTTCACAAAATAAGTTGTATTAACGTCATAATTTTTCAATGTTATATGAAATAAAAATGTAAAAATCTCACCGCTTTACATGTGTTCCTCTAAAATTAACACTTTTTTACCACTCTAAAAAAACTAGAAAAAATACAAGTTTTTAACAATTTTCCTAAACAACTGTTAAAAAATTAAATCTTTTACACCGTTATATGGAAATCTTTGAAAAAGATCACATTTTTACAAACTTCTATAAATAACAACGATTTATAAAGGTGACAACTTTACACGTTTCAGTTACTTCCGGATCTCCTTTTTTCACGGTTTTACAAAACAAGTTGTATTAATGTCATAATTTTTCAATGTTATATGAAATAAAAATTGTAAAAAGCTCACCGCTTTACATGTGTTCTTCTAAATTAAAACAATTTGTACCATTCTAAAAATACGAGAAAAAAATTCCGGATGTTAACAATTTTCCGAAACAACTGTTAAAAAATAAAATCCTTTACACCGTGTTATGGAAATCTATGAAACAGTTCACATTTTTACAAGCTTATATAAATAACAACGATGTATAAAGATGACAACTTTAGACGTTTCAATGATTTCCAGGTCACTTTTTTCACGGTTCTACAAAACATGTTGTATGAACATCATAATTTTTCAATGTTATATGAAACAAAGATGTAAAAAGTACACCGCTTTACATGTGTTCCTCTAAAATTAACACATTTTGTACCACTCTATAAAAACTAGAAAAAAATCAAGTATTTAACAATTTTCTGTAAATACTGTAAAAAAATTAAATATTTTACACCGTTTTATTGAAATATATGAAAAAGTTCACATTTTTACAAATTTATATAAATAACAACGATGTATAAAGATGACAACTTTATAAGTTTCAATAATTTCCAGGTCACTTTTTTCACGGTTCTACAAAACAAGTTTTATTAATGTCATAATATTTCAATGTTAAATGAAACAAAAATGTAAAAAGCTCACCGCTTTATGTGTTTTCCTCTAAAATTAACACATTTTTACCACTCTAAAAAAACTAGAAAAAAATTCAGAATTTTAACAATTTTCGTAAACAACTGTTAAAAAGTAAAATCTTTTATACCGTTTTATGGAAATATATGAAAAAGTTCACATTTTTACAAATTTCTATAAATAACGATGTATAAAGGTGACAACTTTAGACGTTTCAATAATTTGCAGGTCACTTTTTTCACGGTTTTACAAAACAAGTTGTATTAACGTCATAACATTTCAATGTTATATCAAACAAAAATGTAAAAAGCTCACCGCTTTACATGTTTTCCTCTAAAATTAACACATTTTGTACCACTCGAAAAAAACTAGAAAAAAGTACAAGTTTTTAAAAATTTTCCGAAACAACTGTTAAAAAAATTAAATCTTTTACACCGTTATATGGAAATCATTGAAAAAGATCACATTTTTACAAACTTATATAAATAATAACGATTTATAAAGGTGACAACTTTACACGTTTCAATTACTTCCGGGTGTCCTTTTTTCACGGTTCTACAAAACAAGTTGTATTAATGTCATAATTTTTCATTGTTATATGAAACAAAAATGTATAAAGTACACCGCTTTACATGTGTTTCTCTAAATTTAACACATTTTGTACCACTCTAAAAAAACTTGAAAAAAATCAAGTTTTTAATAATTTTCTGAAACAACTGTAAAAAATTAAATATTTTACACCTTTTTGTAGAAATATATGAAAAAGTTCACATTTTTACAAATTTATATAAATAACAACAATGTATAAAGGTGACAACTTTAGACGTTTCAATAATTTCCAGGTCACTTTTTTCACGGTTTTACAAAACAAGTTGTATTAATGTAATAATATTTCAATGTTAAATGAAACAAAAATGTAAAAAGCTCACCGCTTCACGTTTTTAACAATTTTCAGAAACAACTGTTAAAAAATAAAATATTTTACACCGTTTCAATAATTTCCAGCTCAGTTTTTTCACTGTTATACAAAACAAGTTGTATTAACATCATAATATTTCATTGTTATATGAAACAAAAAAGTAAAAAGCTCACCGCATTACAAGTGTTCCTCTAAAATTAACACATTTTTTACCACTCTAAAAAATCTAGAAAAAAATTCAAGTTTTTAACAATTTTCCGTAACAACTGTTTAAAAAAAAATCTTTTACACCATTTTATGGAAATATTTGGAAAAAATCTCATTTTTACAAACTTCTATAAATAACAACGATTTATAAAGGTGACAACTTTACACGTTTCCATGACTTCCGGGTCACCTTTTTTCACGTTTCTACAAAACAAATTATAATAATATCATAATTTTTTAATGTTATATGAAACAAAAATGTAAAAAGCTCACTGCTTTACCTGTATTCCTCTAAAATTAACACATTTTTACCACTCTAAAAAAACTAGAAAAGATTCAGGATTTTAACAATTTTCCTAAACAACTGTTAATGAATAAAATCTTTTATCCCGTTTTATGGAAATATATGAAAAAGTTCATATTTTTACAAATTTCTATCAAATAACGATGTATAAAAGTGACAACTTTAGACGTTTCAATGATTTCAGGTCACTTTTTTCACGGTTTCACAAAATAAATTGTATTAACGTCATAATTTTTCAATGATATATGAATTAAAAATGTAAAAAGCTCACCGCTTTACATGTGTTCCTCTAAATTAACACAATTTGTACAACTATAAAAAAACTAGAAAAATATTTCCGGTTTTAACAATTTTCTGAAACTACTGTAAAAAAAATAAAATACTTTACACCGTTTTTTGGAAATATATGAACAAGTTCACATTTTTACAAGCTTCTATAAATAACAAAGATGTATAAAGGTGACAACTATAGACGTTTCAATAATTTCAGGTCGCTTTTTTCACGGTTCTACAAAACAAATTGTATTAACGTTATAATTTTTAAATGTTATATGAAACAAAAATGAAAAAAGCTCACCGCTTTAAATGTGTTCCTCTAAAATTAACACATTTTTTTACCACTCTAAAAAAACTAGAAAAATTACAAGTTTTTAACAATTTTTCTAAACAACAGTTAAAAAATTAAATCTTTTACACCGTTATATGGAAATCATTGAAAAAGATCACATTTTTACAAACTTCTATAAATAACAACGATTTATAAAGGTGACAACTTTACACGTTTCAATTACTTTCGGGTCTCCTTTTTTCACGGTTTTACAAAACAAGTTGTATTAATCTCATAATTTTTCAATGTTATATGAAATAAAAATTATAAAAAGCTCACCGCTTTACATGTGTTCTCCTAAATTAAAACAATTTGTACCACTCTAAAAATACGAGAAAAAAATTCCGGATTTTAACAATTTTCCGAAACAACTGTTAAAAAATAAAATCCTTAATACCGTGTTATGGAAATCTATGAAAAAGTTCACATTTTTACAAGCTTCTATAAATAACAACGATGTATAAAGATGACAACTTTAGACGTTTCAATGATTTCCAGGTCACTTTTTTCACGGTTCTACAAAACAAGTTGTATGAACATCATAATTTCTCAATGTTATATGAAACAAAAATGTAAAAAGTACACTGCTTTACATGTGTTCCTCTAAAATTAACACATTTTGTACCACTCTATAAAAACTAGAAAAAAATGAAGTATTTAACAATATTCTGTAACAACTGTAAAAAATTAAATATTTTACACCGTTTTATTGAAATATATGAAAAAGTTCACATTTTTACAAATTTATATAAATAACAACGATGTATAAAGGTGACAACTTTAGACGTTTCAATAATTTCCAGATCACTTTTTTCACGGTTCTACAAAACAAGTTTTATTAATGTCATAATATTTCAATGTTAAATGAAATAAAAATGTAAAAAGCTCACCGCTTTACATGTTTTCCTCTAAATTGAACACATTTTTAACCACTCTAAAAAAACTAGAAAAAAAACTCACGTTTTTAACAATTTTCAGAAACAACTGTTAAAAAATAAAATCTTTTACACCGTTTTATGGAAATCTTTAAAAAAGTTCACATTTTTACAAGCTTCTATAAATAACAAAAATATATAAAAGTGACAACTTTAGACGTTTCAATGATTTGCAGATCACTTTTTTCACGGTTTCACAAAATAAGTTGTATTAACGTCATAATTTTTCAATGTTATATGAAATAAAAATGTAAAAAGCTCGCCGCTTTAGTTGTGTTCCTTTAAATTAACACAATTTGTACAACTATAAAAAAACTAGAAAAATATTTCCGGTTTTAACAATTTTCTGAAACTACTGTAAAAAAATAAAATACTTTACACCGTTTTATGGAAATATATGAAAAAATTCACATTTTTACAAGCTTCTATAAATAAGAAAGATGTATAAATGTGACAATTTTAGACGTTTCAATAATTTCAGGTCGCTTTTTTCACGGTTATACAAAACAAGTTGTATTAACGTCATAATTTTTAAATGTTATATGAAACAAAAATGAAAAAAGCTCACCGCTTTACATGTGTTCCTCTAAAATTAACACTTTTTTTAACACTCTAAAAAAACTAGAAAAAATACAAGTTTTTAACAATTTTCCTAAACAACTGTTAAAAAATTAAATCTTTTACACCGTTTTATGGAAATCTTTGAAAAAGATCACATTTTTACAAACTTCTATAAATAACAACGATTTATAAAGGTGACAACTTTACACGTTTCAATTACTTCCGGGTCTCCTTTTTTCACGGTTCTACAAAACAAGTTGTATTAATGTCATAATTTTTCAATGTTATATGAAATAAAAAATGTAAAAAGCTCATCGCTTTACATGTGTTCTTCTAAATTAATACAATTTGTACCACTCTAAAAATACTAGAAAAAAATTCCGGATTTTAACAATTTTCCGAAACAACTGATAAAAAATAAAATCTTTTACACAGTGTTATGGAAATCTATGAAAAAGTTCACATTTTTACAAGCTTCTATAAATAACAACGATGTATAAAGGGTACAACTTTAGACGTTTCAATCATTTCCAGGTCACTTTTTTCACGGTTCTTCAAAACGAGTTGTATGAACATCATAATTTTTCAATGTTATATGAAACAAAGATGTAAAAAGTACACCGCTTTACATGTGTTCCTCTAAAAGTAACACATTTTGTACCACTCTAAAAACACTAGAAAAAAATGAAGTTTTTAACAATTTTCTGCAACAACTGTAAAAAAAATTAAATATTTTTACAAATTTATATAAATAACAACGATGTATAAAGATGACAACTTTAAAGGTTTCAATAATTTCCAGGTCACTTTTTTCACGGTTCTACAAAACAAGTTGTATTCATAATATTTCAATGTACAGAATGTGATAATTTTAAAGGAACGTATGTAAAAAGGTGTGCTTTTTGCATTTTTGTTTGACATAACATTGAAAAATCTAAACGTTGATACAACTTGTTTTGTAGAACCGTAAAAAAGGTGACCCGGAATTCATTGAAACGTCTAAAGTTGTCACCTTTATACATCGTTGTTATTTATAGAAGCTTGTAAACATGTGAACTTTTTATAGATTTCCATTAAACGGTGTAAAATATTTAATTTTTTAACAGTTGTTTCTGAAAATTGTTAAAAACTTGTATTTTTTTTCTACTTTTTTCTTAGAGTGGTACAAAATATGTTAATTTTGGAGTAACATATGTAGAGAAGTGAGCTTTTTTCATTTTTGTTTGATATAACATTGAAAAATTATCACATTAATAGGACTAGTTTTGTAGAACGGTGAAAAAAGTGACCTGGAAATTATTGAAACGTCTAAAGTTTTCACCTTTATACATCGTTGTTATTTATAGAAGCTTATAAAAATGTGAACTTTTTCATAGATTTCCATAAAACGATGTAAAAGATTTTATTATTTTAAAGTTGTTTCGGAAAATTGTTAAAAACTTGTATTTTTTTCTAGTTTTTTTAGAGTGGTACAAAATGTGTTAATTTTAGAATAACATATGTAGAGAAGTGAGCTTTTAACATATTTGTTTCATATAACATTGAAAAATTATTACGTTAATACAACTTGTTTCGTAGAACCGTAAAAAAAGTGACCCGGAAATTATTGAAACGTCTAAAGTTGTCACCTTTATACATATTTGTTATTTATAGAAGCTTGTAGAAATGTGAACTTTTTCATAGATTTCCATAAAACGGTGTAAAAGATTATATTTTTTTTTACAGTTGTTTCGGAAAATTGTTAAAAACTTGTATTTTTTTCTAGTTTTTATAGAGTGGTACAAAATGTGTTAATTTTAGAGTAACATATGTAGAAAAGTGAGCTTTTAACATATTTGTTTCATATAACATTGAAAAATTATGATGTTAATACAACTTGTTTTGTAGAACCGTTAAAAAAGTGACCCGGAAATTATTGAAACGTTGAAAGTTGTCACCTTTATACATGTTTGTTATTTATAGAAGCTTGTAGAAATGTGAACTTTTTCATAGATTTCCATAAAAACGGTGTAAAAGATTTTATTTTTACGGTTGTTTCGGAATATTGTTAAAAACTTGATTTTTTTTCTAGTTTTTTAGAGTGGTACAAAATGTGTTAATTTAAGAGAAACACATGTAAAGCGGTGAGCTTTTTACATTTTTGTTTCATATAACATTGAAAAATTGTGACGTTAATACTACTTGTTTTGTAGAACCGTGAAAAAAGTGAACTGGAAATCATTGAAACGTCTAAAGTTTTCACCTTTATTCATCTTTGTTATTTATAGAAGCTGGTAAAAATGTAAACTTTTTCATAGATTTTCATAAAACGGTGTAAAAGATTATATTTTTTTACAGTTGTTTCGGAAAATTGTTAAAAAGTTGATTTTTTTTTCTAATTTTCTAGAGTGGTACAAAATGTGTTAATTTTAGATAAACACATGTAAAGCGGTGAGCTTTTTAAATTTTTGTTTCATGTAACATTGAAATATTATGACGTTAATACAACTTGTTTTGAAAAAACCGTGAAAAAGTGACCTGGAAACCATTGAAACGTCTAAAGTTGTCACTTTTATACATCTTGGTAATTTATAGAAGCTTGTAAAAATGTAAAGCTTTTCACAAATTTCCATAAAACGGTGTAAATATTTTTATTTTTTTACAGTTGTTTCGGAAAATTGTTAAAATCCTGAAATTTCTTCTAGTTTTTTTGAGTGGTACAAAATGTGTTAATTTTAGAGGAACACATGTAAAGCGGTGAGCTTTTTACATTTTTGTTTCATATAAGATTGAAAAATTATGACCTCAATATTACTTGATTTGTAGAACCATGAAAAAAGTGACCTGGAAATAATTGAAACGTCTAAAATTGTCACCTTTATACATCGTTGTTATTTATAGAAGATTGTAAAGATGTGATCTTTTTCAAAAAATTTCATAAAACGGTGTAAAAGATTTTATTTTTTAACAGTTGTTTCGGAAATTGTTAAAACTTGTATTTTTTTCTAATTTTTTTAGAGTGGTAAAAAAGTGTTAATTTTAGAAGAATACATGTAAAGCGGTGAGCTTTTTTCATTTTTGTTTCATATAACATTGAAAAATTATGACATTAATAGGACTAGTTTTGTAGATCGTGAAAAAAGGTGAGCCGGAAGTCATTGAAACGTGTAAAGTTGTCACCTTTATACATCGTTGTTATTTATAAAAGCATGTAAAAATGTGAACTTTTTTCTAGATTTCCATAAAACGGTGTAAAAGATTTTATTTTTTTTATAGTTGTTTCGGAAAAGTGTTACAAACTTTAATTTTTTTCTAGTTTTTTTAGAGTGGTACAAAATGTGTTAATTTTAGAAGAACATATGTAGAGCAGTGAGCTTTTTACATTTTTGTTTCATATAACACTGAAATATTATGACAGTAATACAACTTGTTTTAAAGAACCGTGAAAAAAGTGACCTGGAAATCATTGAAACGTCTAAAGTTGTCACCTTTATACATCTTTGTTATTTATAGAAATTTGTAAAAATTTGAACTTTTTCATAGATTTCCATAAAACGGTGTAAAAGATGTTATTTTTTTACAGTTGTTTCGAAAAATTGTTAAAGACAAGATATTTTTTTCTAGTTTTTTAGAGTGGTACAAAATGTGTTAATTTTAGAGAAACAAATGTAAAGCGGTGAGCTTTTTACATTTTTGTTTCATATAACATTGAAAAATTATGACGTTAATACAACTTGTTTTGTAAACGGTGAAAAAAGTGACCTGCAAATCGCTGAAACGTCTAAAGTTGTCACCTTTATACATCTATGTTATTTATAGAAGCTTGTAAAAATATGAACTTTTTCATAGATTTTCATAAAACGGTGTAAAAGATAATATTTTTTACAGTTGTTTCGGAAAATTGTTAAAAAGTTGATTTTTTCTAGTTTTTTAGAGTGGTACAAAATGTGTTAATTTTAGAGAAACACATGTAAAGCGGTGAGCTTTTTAAATTTTTGTTTCATATAACATTGAAATATTATGACGTTAATACAATTTGTTTTGAATAACCGTGAAAAAAGTCACCTGGAAATCATTGAAACGTATAAAGTTGTCAGCTTTATACATCTTGTTAATTTATAGAAGCTTGTAAAAATATGAACTTTTTCATAGATTTTCATAAAACGGTGTAAATGTTTTTTTATTTTTTTACAGTTGTTTCGGAAAATTGTTAAAATCCTGAAATTTTTTCTAGTTTTTTTAGAGTGGTACAAAATGTGTTAATTTTAGAGGAACACATGTATAGCGGTGAGCTTTTTACATTTTTGTTTCATATAAGATTGAAAAATTATGACGTTAATATAACTTGTTTTGTAGAACCGTGAAAAAATTGACCTGGAAATAATTGAAACATCTAAAATTGTCACCTTTATACATCGTTGTTATTTATAGAAGATTGTAAAGATGTGATCTTTTTCAAAAAATTTCATAAAACGGTGTAAAAGATTTTATTTTTTAACAGTTGTTTCGGAAATTGTTAAAACTTGTATTTTTTTCTAATTTTTTTAGAGTGGTAAAAAAGTGTTAATTTTAGAAGAATACATGTAAAGTGGTGAGCTTTTTTCATTTTTGTTTCATATAACATTGAAAAATTATGACATTAATAGGACTAGTTTTGTAGATCGTGAAAAAAGGTGAGCCGGAAGTCATTGAAACGTGTAAAGTTGTCACCTTTATACATCGTTGTTATTTATAAAAGCATGTAAAAATGTGAACTTTTTTCTAGATTTCCATAAAACGGTGTAAAAGATTTTATTTTTTTTATAGTTGTTTCGGAAAAGTGTTACAAACTTTAATTTTTTTCTAGTTTTTTTAGAGTGGTACAAAATGTGTTAATTTTAGAGGAACATATGTAGAGCAGTGAGCTTTTTACATTTTTGTTTCATATAACACTGAAATATTATGACAGTAATACAACTTGTTTTAAAGAACCGTGAAAAAAGTGACCTGGAAATCATTGAAACGTCTAAAGTTGTCACCTTTATACATCTTTGTTATTTATAGAAATTTGTAAAAATTTGAACTTTTTCATAGATTTCCATAAAACGGTGTAAAAGATGTTATTTTTTTACAGTTGTTTCGAAAAATTGTTAAAGACAAGATATTTTTTTCTAGTTTTTTAGAGTGGTACAAAATGTGTTAATTTTAGAGAAACAAATGTAAAGCGGTGAGCTTTTTACATTTTTGTTTCATATAACATTGAAAAATTATGACGTTAATACAATTTGTTTTGAATAACCGTGAAAAAAGTCACCTGGAAATCATTGAAACGTATAAAGTTGTCAGCTTTATACATCTTGTTAATTTATAGAAGCTTGTAAAAATATGAACTTTTTCATAGATTTTCATAAAACGGTGTAAATGTTTTTTTATTTTTTTACAGTTGTTTCGGAAAATTGTTAAAATCCTGAAATTTTTTCTAGTTTTTTTAGAGTGGTACAAAATGTGTTAATTTTAGAGGAACACATGTATAGCGGTGAGCTTTTTACATTTTTGTTTCATATAAGATTGAAAAATTATGACGTTAATATAAATTGTTTTGTAGAACCGTGAAAAAATTGACCTGGAAATAATTGAAACATCTAAAATTGTCACCTTTATACATCGTTGTTATTTATAGAAGATTGTAAAGATGTGATCTTTTTCAACAAATTTCATAAAACGGTGTAAAAGATTTTATTTTTTAACAGTTGTTTCGGAAATTGTTAAAACTTGTATTTTTTTCTAATTTTTTTAGAGTGGTAAAAAAGTGTTAATTTTAGAAGAATACATGTAAAGCGGTGAGCTTTTTTCATTTTTGTTTCATATAACATTGAAAAATTATGACATTAATAGGACTAGTTTTGTAGATCGTGAAAAAAGGTGAGCCGGAAGTCATTGAAACGTGTAAAGTTGTCACCTTTATACATCGTTGTTATTTATAAAAGCATGTAAAAATGTGAACTTTTTTCTAGATTTCTATAAAACAGTGTAAAAGATTTTATTTTTTTTATAGTTGTTTCGGAAAAGTGTTACAAACTTTAATTTTTTTCTAGTTTTTTTAGAGTGGTACAAAATGTGTTAATTTTAGAGGAACATATGTAGAGCAGTGAGCTTTTTACATTTTTGTTTCATATAACACTGAAATATTATGACAGTAATACAACTTGTTTTAAAGAACCGTGAAAAAAGTGACCTGGAAATCATTGAAACGTCTAAAGTTGTCACCTTTATACATCTTTGTTATTTATAGAAATTTGTAAAAATTTGAACTTTTTCATAGATTTCCATAAAACGGTGTAAAAGATGTTATTTTTTACAGTTGTTTCGAAAAATTGTTAAAGACAAGATATTTTTTTCTAGTTTTTTAGAGTGGTACAAAATGTGTTAATTTTAGAGAAACAAATGTAAAGCGGTGAGCTTTTTACATTTTTGTTTCATATAACATTGAAAAATTATGACGTTAATACAACTTGTTTTGTAAACGGTGAAAAAAGTGACCTGGAAATCGCTGAAACGTCTAAAGTTGTCACCTTTATACATCTATGTTATTTATAGAAGCTTGTAAAAATATGAACTTTTTCATAGATTTTCATAAAACGGTGTAAAAGATTATTTTTTTTACAGTTGCTTCGGAAAATTGTTAAAAAGTTGATATTTTTTCTAGTTTTTTAGAGTGGTACGAAATGTGTTAATTTTAGAGAAACACATGTAAAGCGGTGAGCTTTTTAATTTTTTTTTCATATAACATTGAAATATTATGACGTTAATACAACTTGTTTTGAAGAACCGTGAAAAAAGTGACATGGAAATCATTGAAACGTCTAAAGTTGTCACCTTTATACATCTTGGTAATTTATAGAAGCTTGTAAAAATGTGAACTTTTTCATAGATTTCCATAAAACGGTGTAAATTTTTTTCTTTTTTTACAGTTGTTTCTGAAAATTGTTAAAATCCTGAAATTTTATCTACTTTTTTTTAGAGTGGTACAAAATGTGTTAATTTTAGAGGAACACGTGTAAAGCGTTGAGCTTTTTACATTTTTGTTTCATATAAGATTGAAAAATTATGACGTTAATATAACTTGTTTTTTACAACCCTGAAAAAATTGACCTGGAAATAATTGAAACGTCTAAAATTGTCACCTTTATACATCGTTGTTATTTATAGAAGATTGTAAAGATGTGATCTTTTTCAAAAAAAATCATAAAACGGTGTAAAAGATTTTATTTTTTAACAGTTGTTTCGGAAATTGTTAAAACTTGTATTTTTTTCTAATTTTTTTAGAGTGGTAAAAAAGTGTTAATTTTAGAAGAATACATGTAAAGCGGTGAGCTTTTTTCATTTTTGTTTCATATAACATTGAAAAATTATGACATTAATAGGACTAGTTTTGTAGATCGTGAAAAAAGGTGAGCCGGAAGTCATTGAAACGTGTAAAGTTGTCACCTTTATACATCGTTGTTATTTATAAAAGCATGTAAAAATGTGAACTTTTTTCTAGATTTCCATAAAACGGTGTAAAATATTTAATTTTCTTACAATTGTTTCAAAAAATTGTTAAAAACTTAATTTTTTTTCTAGTTTTTTAGAGTGGTACAAAATGTGTTAATTTTAGAGAAACAAATGTAAAGCGGTGAGCTTTTTACATTTTTGTTTCATATAACATTAAAAAATTATGACGTTAATACAACTTGTTTTGTAAACGGTGAAAAAAGTGACCTGGAAATCGCTGAAACGTCTAAAGTTGTCACCTTTATACATCTATGTTATTTATAGAAGCTTGTAAAAATATGAACTTTTTCATAGATTTTCATAAAACGGTGTAAAAGATTATTTTTTTTACAGTTGTTTCCGAAAATTGTTAAAAAGTTGATATTTTTTCTAATTTTTTAGAGTGGTACAAAATGTGTTAATTTTAAACAAACACATGTAAAGCGGTGAGGTTTTTAAATTTTTGTTCCGTATAACATTGAAATATTATGATGTTAATACAACTTGTTTTGAAGAACCGTGAAAAAAGTGTCCTGGAAATCATTGAAACGTCTAAAGTTGTCACCTTTATACATCTTGGTAATTTATAGAAGGTTGTAAAAATGTGAACTTTTTCATAGATTTCCATAAAACGGTGTAATTTTTTTTACAGTTGTTTCGGAAAATTGTTAAAATCTTGAAATATTTTCTAGTTTTTTTAGAATGGTACAAAATGTGTTAATTTTAGAGGAACACGTGTAAAGCGGTGAGCTTATTACATTTTTGTTTCATATAAGATTGAAAAATTATGACGTCAATATAACTTGTTTTGAAGAACCGTGAAAAAAGTGATCTGGAAATAATTGAAATATCTAAAATTGTCACCTTTATACATCGTTGTTATTTATAGAAGATTGTAAAGATGTGATCTTTTTCAAAAAATTTCATAAAACGGTGTAATAGAATTTATTTTTTAAATTAGTTTCGGAAAATTGTTAAAAACTTGAATTTTTTTCTAGTTTTTTTTAGTGGTACAAAATGTGTTAAATTTAGAGTAACACATGTAAAGCGGTGAGCTTTTTACATTTTTGTTAAATTTAACATTGAAAAATTATGACGTTAATACAACTTGTTTCGTAGTACCGTGAAAAAGTGACCAGAAAATCATTGAAACGTCTAATGTTGTCATCTTAATACATCGTTGTTATTTTTAGAAGATTGTTGAAATGTGAACTTTTTCACAGATTTCAATAAAACGGTGTAATAGAATTTATTTTTTAAAGTTGTTTCGGAAAATTGTTAAAAACTTGAATTTTTTTCAAATTTTTTTTTAGTGCTACAAAATGTGTTAAATTTAGAGTAACACATGTAAAGCGGTGTAAAAGATTTTATTTTTTTTACAGTTGTTTCAGTAAAAAGTTAAAATCCTTCATTTTTTCTAATTTTTTTAGAGTGGTACAAAATGTGTTAATTTTAGAGGAACACATGTAAAGCGGTGAGCTTTTTACATTTTTGTTTCATATATAACATTGAAATTATGACGTTAATACAACTTATTTTGTAAACCCATGAAAAAAGTGACCTGGAAATAATTAAAACGTCTAAAGTTGTCACCTTTATACATCTTTGTTATTTATAGAAGCATGTAAAAATGTGAACTTTTTCGTAAATTTCCATAAAACGGTGTAAAATATTTTATTTTTTTACAGTTGTTTCTTAAAATTGTTAAAAACTTGAATTTTTTTCTAGTTTTTTTAGACTGGTACAAAATGTGTTTATTTTAGAGTAACACATGTAAAACGGTGAACTTTTTACATTTTTGTTTCATATAACATTGAAAAATAATGACGTTAATACCACTTGTTTCGTAGAACCGTGAAAAAAGTGACCTGGAAATCATTGAAACGTCTAAAGTTGTCACCTTTATGCATATTTGTTATTTACAGAAGCTCGTAAAATAGTGAAATTTTCGTAGATTTGCATAAAACGGTGTAAAAGATTTAATTTTTTTTACAGTTGTTTCCGAAAATTGTTAAAAACCTGAATATTTTTCTTGTTTTTTTTAGTGGTACAAAATGTGTTAATTTTATAGTAACACATGTAAAGCGGTGAGCTTTTTACATTTTTGTTTCATATAAGATTGAAAAATAATGACTTTAATACAACTTGTTTTGTATAACCGTAAAAAGGTGACCTGGAGATCACTGAAACGTCTAAAGTTGTCACATTTATACATCGTTGTTATTTATAGAAGGTTGTAAAAATGTGAACTTTTCATAGATTTACATAAAATATATTATGTAAAACGGTGTAAAATATATTATTTTTTTACAGTTGTTTCAGTAAAATGTTAAAATCCTTCATTTTTTCTAGTTTTTTTAGAGTGGTACAAAATGTGTTAATTTTAGAGGAACACATGTAAAACGGTGAGCTTTTTACATTTTTGTTTCATATATAACATTGAAAAATTATGACGTTAATACAACTTGTTTTGTAAAACCATGAAAAAAGTGACCTGGAAATAATTAAAACGTCTAAAGTTATCACCTTTATATATCTTTATTAATTATAGAAGATTGTAAAAATGTGAACTTTTTCATAGATTTCAATAAAACGGTGTAATAGAATTTATTTTTTAAAGTAGTTTCGGAAAATTGTTAAAAACTTGAATTTTTTTCTAGTTTGTTTTTAGTGGTACAAAATATGTTAAATTTAGAGTAACACATGTAAAGCGGTGAGCTTTTTACATTTTTGTTAAATTTAACATTGAAAAATTATGACGTTAATACAACTTGTTTCGTAGTACCGTGAAAAAAGTGACCAGAAAATCATTGAAACGTCTAAAGTTGTCATCTTTATACATCGTTGTTATTTTTAGAAGATTGTAAAAATGTGAACTTTTTCACAGATTTCAATAAAACGGTGTAATAGAATTTATTTTTTAAAGTTGTTTCGGAAAATTGTTAAAAACTTTAATTTTTTTCTAGTTTTTTTTAGTGCTACAAAATGTGTTAAATTTAGAGTAACACATGTAAAGCGGTGAGCTTTTTATATTTTTGTTAAATTTAACATTGAAAAATTATGACGTTAATACAACTTGTTTCGTAGAACCGTGAAAAACGTGACCTGGAAATCATTGATAAAGTTGTCACCTTTATACATCTTTGTTATTTATAGAAACTTGTAAAAATGTGAACTTTTTCATAGATTTCCATAAAACGGTGTAAAATATATATTTTTTTTACAGTTGTTAAGGAAAAGTGTTAAAAACTTAAATTTTTTCTAGTTTTTTTTATAGTGGTACAAAATGTGTTAATTTTAGAGTAACACATGTAAAGCGGTGAGGTTTTTACATTTTTGTTTAATATAACATTGAAATATTATGATGTTAATACAACTTGTTTTGGATAACCGTGAAAAAAGTGACCTGGAAATTATTGAAACGTATAAAGTTGTCATCTTTATACATCGTTGTTATTTTTAGAAAATTGTAAAAAGGTGAACTTTTTCACAGATTTCAATAAAACGGTGTAATAGAATTTATTTTTTAAAGTTGTTTCGGAAAATTGTTAAAAACTTGAATTTTTTTCTAGTTTTTTTTAGTGCTACAAAATGTGTTAAATTTAGAGTAACACATGTAAAGCGGTGAGCTTTTTATATTTTTGTTAAATTTAACATTGAAAAATTATGACGTTAATACAACTTGTTTCGTAGAACCCTGAAAAACGTGACCTGGAAATCATTGATAAAGTTGTCATCTTTATACATCTTTGTTATTTATAGAAGCTTGTAAGAATGAGAACTTTTCGTAGATTTCCATAAAACGGTGTAAAAGATTTTATTTTTTACAGTTGTTTCAGTAAAATGTTAAAATCCTTCATTTTTTTCTAGTTTTTTTAGAGTGGTACAAAATGTGTTAATTTTAGAGGAACACATGTAAAACGGTGAGCTTTTTACATTTTTGTTTCATATATAACATTGAAAAATTATGACGTTAATACAACTTGTTTTGTAAAACCATGAAAAAAGTGACCTGGAAATAATTAAAACGTCTAAAGTTGTCACCTTTATACATCTTTGTTATTTATAGAAGCTTGTAAAAATGTGAACTTTTTTGTAGATTTCCATAAAACGGTGTAAAAGATTTTATTTTTTTACAGTTGTTTTGGAAAATTGTTAAAATCCTTGATTGTTTTTTAGTTTTTTTAGAGTGTTAATTTAGAGGAACACATGTAAGGCGATGAGGTTTTTACATTTTTGTTTAATATAACATTGAAATATTATGATGTTAATACAACTTGTTTTGGATAACCGTGAAAAAAGTGACCTGGAAATTATTGAAACGTATAAAGTTGTCACCTTTAAACATCGTTGTTATTTATAGAAGATTGTAAAAATGTGAACTTTTTCATAGATTTCAATAAAACGTTGTAATAGAATTTATTTTTTAAAGTAGTTTCGGAAAATTGTTAAAAACTTGAATTTTTTTCTAGTTTGTTTTTAGTGGTACAAAATATGTTAAATTTAGAGTAACACATGTAAAGCGGTGAGCTTTTTACATTTATGTTAAATTTAACATTGAAAAATTATGACGTTAATACAACTTGTTTCGTAGTACCGTGAAAAAAGTGACCAGAAAATCATTGAAACGTCTAAAGTTGTCATCTTTATACATCGTTGTTATTTTTAGAAGATTGTAAAAATGTGAACTTTTTCACAGATTTCAATAAAACGGTGTAATAGAATTTATTTTTTAAAGTTGTTTCGGAAAATTGTTAAAAACATTAATTTTTTTCTAGTTTTTTTTTAGTGCTACAAAATGTGTTAAATTTAGAGTAACACATGTAAAGCGGTGAGCTTTTTATATTTTTATTAAATTTAACATTGAAAAATTATGACGTTAATACAACTTGTTTCGTAGAACCGTGAAAAACGTGACCTGGAAATCATTGATAAAGTTCTCACCTTTATATATCGTTGTTATTTATAGAAACTTGTAAAAATGTGAACTTTTTCATATATTTCTATAAAACGGTGTAAAATATTTTATAGTTTTTACAATTGTTTCGGAAAATTGTTAAAAACTTGATTTTTTTTCTAGTTTTTTAGAGTGGTACAAAAAGTGTTAGTTTTAGAGAAACACGTGTAAAGCGGTGAGCTGTTTACATATTTGTTTCCTATAACATTGAAATATTATAACGTTAATACAACTTGTTTTGTAGAACCGTGAAAAAAGTGACCTGGAAACCATTGAAACGTCTGTGACCTTTATACATCTTTTTAATTTATAGAACTTTGTAAAAATGTGAACTTTTTCATAGATTTCCATAAAACGGTGTAAAAGATTTTATTTTTTAACAGTTGTTTCGGAAAATTTTTAAAATCCTGAATGGTTTTCTAGTTTTTTTTAGAGTGGTATAAAATGTGTTAATTTTAGAGGAATACATGTAAAGCGGTGAGGTTTTTACATTTTTGTTTCATATAACATTGAAAAATTATGATGTTAATACAACTTGTTTTGTATAACCGTGAAAAAAGTGACCTGGAAATCATTGAAATTTCTAAAGTTGTCACCTTTATACATCTTTGTTATTTATATAAGCTTGTAAAAATGTGAACTTTTTCATAGATTTCCATAAAACGGTGAAAAAGATTTTATTTTTTTACAGTTGTTTCGGAAAATTGTTAAAATCCTGAATTTTGTTCTTGTTTTTTATGAGTGGTACCAAAATGTGTTAATTTTAGAGTAACACATGTAAAGCGGTGAGCTTTTTATATTTTTGTTTCATATAACATTGAAAAATAATGACGTTAATACAACTTGTTTGTAGTATTGTGAAAAAAGTGACCTGGAAATCATTGACTCGTCTAAAGTTGTCGCCTTTATACGTCTTTGTTATTTATAGAAGCTTGTAAAAATGTGAACTTTTTCATAGATTTCCATAAAACAGTGTAAAAGATTTTATTTTTTAACAGTTGTTTCGGAAATTGTTAAAATCCTGAATTTTTTTCTAGTTTTTTTAGAGTGGTACAAAATGTGTTTATTTTAGAGGAACACATGTAAAGCGGTAAGCCTCTTACATTTTTGTTTAATATAACATTGAAATATTATGACGTTAATACAATTTGTTTTGTAGAACCGTGAAAAAAGTGAGTTGGAAATTATTGAAATGTCTAAAGTTGTCACCTTTATACATCATTGTTATTTATTGAAATTTATTAAAATGTGAAACTTTTCATATATTTCAATAAAACGGTGTAAAAGATTTTTTTTTTACCGTTGTATCGAAAAATTGTTAAAAACTTGATTATTTTCTAGTTTTTTTAGAGTGAATACAAAATGTGTTAATTTTAGAGGATTATATGTAAAACGGTGAGCTTTTTACATTTATGTTACATATAACATTGAAAAATTATGACGTTAATACAACTTGTTTTGTAGAACCGTGAAAAAAGTGACCTAGAAATTATTGAAACGTTTAAAGTTGTCACCTTTATACATCGTTGTTATTTATAGAAACTTGTAAAAATGTGAACTTTTTCATAGATTTCCATAAAACGGTGTAAAAGATTTTATTTTTTACAGTTGTTTCGGAAAATTGTTAAAAACTTGAATTTTTTTCTAGATTTTTTTAGAATGGTACAAACGTGTTTACTTTTGAGGAACACATGTAAGGCGGTGTGCATTTTACATTTTTTTTTTTCATATAACATTGAAAAATGTTGACGTTAATACAACATGTTTTCTAGAACCGTGAAAAAAGTCCCCTTTATACATCTTTGTTATTTATAGAATCTTGTAAAAAGGTGAAAAGTGACCTGAAAATCATTGAAACGTGTAAAGTTGTCATCTTTAATAATCGTTGTTATTTATAGAAGCTTGTAAAAATATGAACTTTTTCATAGATTTCCATAAAATAGTGTAAAATATTTTATTTTTTTACAGTTGTTACGGAAGATTGTATTTTTCTAGTTTTTTTGAGTCGTACAAAATGTGTTAATTTTAGAGGAACACATGTAAAGCGGTCATCTTTTTACATTTTTGTTTCATATAACATTGGAAAACCTAAACGTTGATACAACTAGTTTTGTAGAGCCGTGAAAAAAGGTGACCTGGAAGTCATTGAAACGTGTAAAGTTGTCACCTTTATACATCGTTGTTACTTATAGAATTTTTAAAAATGTGACTTTTTCAAAGATTTCCATAAAACGGTGTTAAAGATTTAATTATTTTAACAGTTGTTTCGGAAAATTGTTAAAAACTTGAATTATTTTTTTCTAGTTTTTTTAGAGTGGTACAAAATATGTTAATTTTAGAGGAACACATGAAAAGCGGTGAGATTTTTACATTTTGTTGAATATAACATTGAAATATTATTACGTTAATACAACTTATTTTGTAGAATCGTGAAAAAATTGACCTGGAAATCTTTGACATGTTTAAAGTTGTCACCTGTATACATCGTTGCTATTTATAGAAGCTTGTAAAAATGTGAATTTTTTCATAAATTTCCATTAAACGGTGTAAAAGATTTTATTTTTTAACAGTTGTTTCAAGAAACTGTTAAAATCCTGAAATTTTTTCTAATTTTTTTAGAGTGGTACAAAAACTGTTAATGTTAGAGGAACACATTTAAAGCGGTGAGCTTTTTACATTTTTGTTTCATATAACATTGAAAATTTATGACGTTAATACAGCTTGTTTTGTAGAACCGTAAAAAAAGTAACCTGGAAATTATTGAAACGTATAAAGTTGTCACCTTTAAACATCCTTGTTATTTATAGAAGATTGTAAAAATGTGAACTTTTTCATAGATTTCAAAAAAACGATGTAATAGAATTTATTTTTTAAAGTAGTTTCGGAAAATTGTTAAAAACTTGAATTTTTTTCTAGTTTTTTTTAGTGGTACAAAATGTGTTAAATTTAGAGTAACACATGTAAAGCGGTGAGCTTTTTACATTTTTGTTAAATTTAACATTGAAAAATTATGACGTTAATACAACTTTTTTCGTAGTACCGTGAAAAAAGTGACCATAAAATCATTGAAACGTCTAAAGTTGTCATCTTTATACATCGTTGTTATTTTTAGAAAATTGTAAAAATGTGAACTTTTTCACAGATTTCAATAAAACGGTGTAATAGAATTTATTTTTTAAAGTTGTTTCGGAAAATTGTTAAAAACTTGAATTTTTTTCTAGTCTTTTTTTTAGTGCTACAAAATGTGTTAAATTTAGAGTAACACATGTAAAGCGGTGAGCTTTTTATATTTTTGTTAAATTAACATTGAAAAATTAGGACGTTAATACAACTTGTTTCGTACAACCGTGAAAAACGTGACCTGGAAATCATTGATAAAGTTGTCACCTTTATACATCTTTGTTATTTATAGAAGCTTGTAAGAATGAGAACTTTTCGTAGATTTCCATAAAACGGTGTAAAAGATATTATTTTTTATAGTTGTTTCAGTAAAATGTTAAAATCCTTCATTTTTTTCTAGTTTTTTTAGAGTGGTACAAAATGTGTTAATTTTAGAGGAACACATGTAAAGCGGTGAGCTTTTTACTTTTTTGTTTCATATATAACATTGAAAAATTATGACGTTAATACAACTTGTTTTGTAAAACCGTAAAAAAGTAACCTGTAAATAATTAAAGCGTCTAAAGTTGTCACCTTTATACATCTTTGTTATTTATAGAAGCATGTAAAAATGTGAACTTTTTCGTAAATTTCCATAAAACGGTATAAAATATTTTATTTTTTTATAGTTGTTTCGTAAAATTGTTAAAAACTTGAATTTTTTTCTAGTTTTTTTAGACTGGAACAAAATGTGTTTATTTTAGAGTAACACATGTAAAACGGTGAACTTTTTACATTTTTGTTTCATATGACATTGAAAAATAATGACGTTAATACAACTTGTTTCGTAGAACCGTGAAAAAAGTGACATGGAAATAATTGAATCGTCTAAAGTTGTCACCTTTATGCATCTTTGTTATTTATAGAAGCTTGTAAAATAGTGAACTTTTTCGTAGATTTGCATAAAACGGTGTAAAAGATTTTATTTTTTAACAGTTGTTTCGGAAAATTGTTAAAAACTTGAATTTTTTTCTAGTTTTTTTAGAGTGGTACAAAATGTGTTAATTTTAGAGGAACACGTGTAAAGCGGTGAACTTTTTACATTTTTGTTTCATATAACATTGAAAAATAATGACGTTAATACAATTTGTTTCGTAGAACCATGAAAAAAGTGACTTGGAAATCATTGAAACGTCTAAAGTTGTCACCTTTATACATCTTTGTTATTTATAGAAGCTTGTAAAATAGTGAACTTTTTCGTAGATTTGCATAAAACGGTGTAAAAGATTTTATTTTTTTTACAGTTGTTTCGGAAAATTGTTAAAATCCTGAATTTTTTTCTTGTTTTTTATGAGTGGTACAAAATGTGTTAATTTTAGAGTAACACATGTAAAGCGGTGAGCTTTTTACATTTTTGTTTCATATAACATTGAAAAATAATGACGTTAATACAACTTGTTTTGTATAACCGTAAAAAGGTGACCTGGAGAACATTGAAACGTCTAAAGTTGTCAACTTTATACATCGTTGTTATTTATAGAAACTTGTAAAAATGTGAACTTTTTCATAGATTTCCATAAAACGGTGTAAAATATATTTTTTTTTACAGTTGTTAAGGAAAATTGTTAAAAACTTAAATTTTTTCTAGTTTTTTTTACAGTGGTACAAAATGTGTTAATTTTAGAGTAACACATGTAAAGCGGTGAGGTTTTTACATTTTTGTTTCATATAACATTGAAAAATTAAGACGTTAATACAACTTGTTTTGTAGAACCGTAAAAAAGTGACCTGGAAATCATTGAAACGTCTAAAGTTGTCACCTTATACATCTTTGTTATTTATAGAAGCTTGTAAAAATGTGAACTTTTTTGTAGATTTCCATAAAACGGTGTAAAAAATATTATTTTTTAACAGTTGTTTCGGAAATTTGTTAAAATCCTTAGTTTTTTTTAGTTTTTTTAGATTGGTACAAAATGTGTTAATTTTAGAGGAACACATGTAAAGCGGTGATCTTTTTACATTTTTGTTAAATTTAACATTGAAAAATTATAACGTTAATACAAATTGTTTCGTAGAACCGTGAAAAAAGTGACCAGGAAATCATTGAAACGTCTAAAGTTGTCATCTTTATACATCGTTGTTATTTATAGAAGATTGTAAAAATGTGAACTTTTTCTTAGATTTCAATAAAACGGTGTAATAGAATTTATTTTTTAAAGTAGTTTCAGAAAATTGTTAAAAACTTGAATTTTTTTCTAGTTTTTTTTAGTGGTACAAAATGTGTTAAATTTAGAGAGACACATGTAAAGCGGTGAGCTTTTTACATTTTTGTTACATTTAACATTGAAAAATTATGACATTAATACAACTTGTTTCGTAGAACCGTGAAAAACATGACCTGGAAATCATTGATAAAGTTCTCACCTTTATATATCGTTGTTATTTATAGAAACTTGTAAAAATGTGAACTTTTTCATATATTTCCATAAAACGGTGTAAAATATTTTATAGTTTTTACAATTGTTTCGGAAAATTGTTAAAAACTTGATTTTTTTCTAGTTTTTTAGAGTGGTACAAAAAGTGTTAGTTTTAGAGAAACACGTGTAAAGCGGTGAGCTGTTTACATATTTGTTTCCTATAACATTGAAATATTATAACGTTAATACAACTTGTTTTGTAGAACTGTGAAAAAAGTGACCTGGAAACCATTGAAACGTCTGTGACCTTTATACATCTTTGTTATTTATAGAATCTTGTAAAAAGGTGAAATTTTCCATAGATTTTCATAAAACGATGTAATAGATTTTATTTATTTACAGTTGTTTCGGAAAATTGTTAAAAACCTGAAATTTTTTTCTATATTTTTTAGAGTGGTACAAAATGTGTTAATTTTAGAGGAACACATGTAAAGCGGTGAGCTTTTTACATTTTTGTTTCATATAACATTGAAAAATTATGACCTTATTACAACTTGTTTTGTAGAACCGTGTAAAAAGTGACCTGAAAATCATTGAAACGTGTAAAGTTGTCATCTTTATACATCGTTGTTATTTATAGAAGCTTGTAAAAATGTGAACTTTTTCATAGATTTCCATAAAATAGTGTAAAATATTTTATTTTTTTTACAGTTGTTACGGAAGATTGTATTTTTCTAGTTTTTTTGAGTCGTACAAAATGTGTTAATTTTAGAGGAACACATGTAAAGCGGTGATCTTTTTACATTTTTGTTTCATATAACATTGGAAAACCTAAACGTTGATACAACTAGTTTTGTAGAGCCGTGAAAAAAGGTGACCCGGAAGTCATTGAAACGTGTAAAGTTGTCACCTTTATACATCGTTGTTACTTATAGAATTTTTAAAAATGTGAACTTTTTCAAAGATTTCCATAAAACGGTGTTAAAGATTTAATTATTTTAACAGTTGTTTCGGAAAATTGTTAAAAACTTGAATTATTTTTTTCTAGTTTTTTTAGAGTGGTACAAAATATGTTAATTTTAGAGGAACACATGAAAAACGGTGAGCTTTTTACATTTTGTTGAATATAACATTGAAATATTATTACGTTAATACAACTTATTTTGTGGAATCGTGAAAAAATTGACCTGGAAATCTTTGACATGTTTAAAGTTGTCACCTGTATACATCGTTGCTATTTATAGAAGCTTGTAAAAATGTGAATTTTTTCATAAATTTCCATAAAACGGTGTAAAAGATTTTATTTTTTAACAGTTGTTTCAAGAAACTGTTAAAATCCTGAATTTTTTTCTAATTTTTTTAGAGTGGTACAAAAACTGTTAATGTTAGAGGAACATATTTAAAGCGGTGAGCTTTTTACATTTTTGTTTCATATAACATTGAAAATTTATAACGTTAATACAGCTTTTTTTTGTAGAACCGTAAAAAAAATGACCTGGAAATTATTGAAACGTATAAAGTTGTCACCTTTAAACATCGTTGTTATTTATAGAAGATTGTAAAAATGTGAACTTTTTCATAGATTTCAAAAAAACGATGTAATAGAATTTATTTTTTAAAGTAGTTTCGGAAAATTGTTAAAAACTTGAATTTTTTTCTAGTTTTTTTTAGTGGTACAAAATGTGTTAAATTTAGAGTAACACATGTAAAGCGGTGAGCTTTTTACATTTTTGTTAAATTTAACATTGAAAAATTATGACGTTAATACAACTTGTTTCGTAGTACCGTGAAAAAAGTGACTATAAAATCATTGAAACGTCTAAAGTTGTCATCTTTATACATCGTTGTTATTTTTAAAAAATTGTAAAAATGTGAACTTTTTCACAGATTTCAATAAAACGTGTAATAGAATTTATTTTTTAAAGTTGTTTCAGAAAATTGTTAAAAACTTGAATTTTTTTCTAGTTTTTTATGTGGTACAAAATGTGTCAAATTTAGAGTAAATGTAAAGCGGTGAGCTTTTTACATTTTTGTTAAATTTAACATTGAAAAATTATGACATTAATACAAATTGTTTCGTAGAACCGTGAAAAACGTGACCTGTAAATCATTGATAAAGTTCTCACCTTTATATATCGTTGTTATTTATAGAAACTTGTAAAAATGTGAACTTTTTCATATATTTCCATAAAACGGTGTAAAAGATTTTATATTTTTTACAATTGTTCCGGAAAATTGTTAAAAACTTGATTTTTTTTCTAGTTTTTTTAGAGTGGTACAAAAAGTGTTAGTTTTAGAGGAACACGTGTAAAGCGGTGAGCTTTTTACATATTTGTTTCCAATAACATTGAAATATTATGACGTTAATACAACTTGTTTTGTAGAACCGTGAAAAAAGTGACCTGGAAACCATTGAAACGTCTGTGACCTTTATACATCTTTGTAATTTATAGAACTTTGTAAAAATGTGAACTTTTTCATAGATTTCCATAAAACGGTGTAAAAGATTTTATTTTTTAACAGTTGTTTCGGAAAATTTTTAAAATCCTGAATGGTTTTCTAGTTTTTTTAGAGTGGTACAAAATGTGTTAATTTTAGAGGAATACATGTAAAGCGGTGAGGTTTTTACATTTTTGTTTCATATAACATTGAAAAATTATGACGTTAATACAACTTGTTTTGTATAACCGTGAAAAAAGTGACCTAGAAATCATTGAAATGTCTAAAGTTGTCATCTTTATACATCTTTGTTATTTATATAAGCTTGTAAAAATGTGAACTTTTTCATAGATTTCCATAAAACGGTGTAAAAGATTTTATTTTTTTACAGTTGTTTCGGAAAATTGTTAAAGACTTGAATTTTTTTCTAGCTTTTTTAGAGTGGTAAAAAATGTGTTAATTTTAGAGGAACACATGAAAAGCTGTGAGCTTTTTACATTTTTGTTTAATATAAAATTGAAAAATAATGACGTTAATACAACTTGTTTTGTAGTATTGTGAAAAAAGTGACCTGGAAATCATTGACACGTCTAAAGTTGTCGCCTTTATACGTCTTTGTTATTTATAGAAACTTGTAAAAATGTGAACTTTTTCATATATTTCCATAAAACGGTGTAAAAGATTTTATTTTTTAACAGTTGTTTCGGAAATTGTTAAAATCATGAATTTTTTTCTAGTTTTTTTAGAGTGGTACAAAATGTGTTTATTTTAGAGGAACACATGTAAAGCGGTAAGCCTCTTACATTTTTGTTTAATATAACATTGAAATATTATGACGTTAATACAATTTGTTTTGTAGAACCGTGAAAAAAGTGAGTTGGAAATTATTGAAATGTCTAAAGTTGTCACCTTTATACATCATTGTTATTTATTGAAATTTATTAAAATGTGAAACTTTTCATATATTTCAATAAAACGGTGTAAAAGATTTTTTTTTTACCGTTGTTTCGAAAAATTGTTAAAAACTTGATTATTTTCTAGTTTTTTTAGAGTGAATACAAAATGTGTTAATTTTAGAGGATTATATGTAAAACGGTGAGCTTTTTACATTTATGTTTCATATAACATTGAAAAATTATGACGTTAATACAACTTGTTTTGTAGAACCGTGAAAAAAGTGACCTAGAAATTATTGAAACGTTTAAAGTTGTCACCTTTATACATCGTTGTTATTTATAGAAACTTGTAAAAATGTGAACTTTTTCATAGATTTCCATAAAACGGTGTAAAAGATTTTATTTTTTTACAGTTGTTTCGGAAAATTGTTAAAAACTTCAATTTTTTCTAGATTTTTTTAGAATGGTACAAACGTGTTTACTTTTGAGGAACACATGTAAGGCGGTGTGCATTTTACATTTTTTTTTCATATAACATTGAAAAATGTTGACGTTAATACAACATGTTTTCTAGAACCGTGAAAAAAGTCCCCTTTATACATCTTTGTTATTTATAGAATCTTGTAAAAAGGTGAAATTTTCCATAGATTTTCATAAAACGATGTAATAGATTTTATTTATTTACAGTTGTTTCGGAAAATTGTTAAAAACCTGAAATTTTTTTCTAGATTTTGTAGAGTGGTACAAAATTTGTTAATTTTAGAGGAACACATGTAAAGCGGTGAGCTTTTTACATTTTTGTTTCATATAACATTGAAATATTATGAGCTTATTACAACTTGTTTTGTAGAACCGTGAAAAAAGTGACCTGAAAATCATTGAAACGTGTAAAGTTGTCATCTTTATACATCGTTGTTATTTATAGAAGCTTGTAAAAATGTGAACTTTTTCATAGATTTCCATAAAATAGTGTAAAATATTTTATTTTTTTACAGTTGTTACAGAAGATTGTATTTTTCTAGTTTTTTTGAGTCGTACAAAATGTGTTAATTTTAGAGGAACACATGTAAAGCGGTGATCTTTTTACATTTTTGTTTCATATAACATTGGAAAACCTAAACGTTGATACAACTAGTTTTGTAGAGCCGTGAAAAAAGGTGACCCGGAAGTCATTGAAACGTGTAAAGTTGTCACCTTTACACATCGTTGTTACTTATAGAATTTTTAAAAATGTGAACTTTTTCAAAGATTTCCATAAAACGGTGTTAAAGATTTAATTATTTTAACAGTTGCTTCGGAAAATTGTTAAAAACTTGAATTATTTTTTTCTAGTTTTTTTAAAGTGGTACAAAATATGTTAATTTTAGAGGAACACATGAAAAGCGGTGAGCTTTTTACATTTTGTTGAATATAACATTGAAATATTATTACGTTAATACAACTTATTTTGTAGAATCGTGAAAAAATTGACCTGGAAATCTTTGACATGTTTAAAGTTGTCACCTGTATACATCGTTGCTATTTATAGAAGCTTGTAAAAATGTGAATTTTTTCATAAATTTCCATAAAACGGTGTAAAAGATTTTATTTTTTAACAGTTGTTTCAAGAAACTGTTAAAATCCTGAATTTTTTTCTAATTTTTTTAGAGTGGTACAAAAACTGTTAATGTTAGAGGAACATATTTAAAGCGGTGAGCTTTTTACATTTTTGGTTCATATAACATTGAAAATTTATGACGTTAATACAGCTTGTTTTGTAGAACCGTAAAAAAAGTGACCTGGAAATTATTGAAACGTATAAAGTTGTCACCTTTAAACATCGTTGTTATTTATAGAAGATTGTAAAAATGTGAACTTTTTCATAGATTTCAAAAAAACGATGTAATAGAATTTATTTTTTAAAGTAGTTTCGGAAAATTGTTAAAAACTTGAATTTTTTTCTAGTTTTTTTAGTGGTACAAAATGTGTTAAATTTAGAGTAACACATGTAAAGCGGTGAGCTTTTTACATTTTTGTTAAATTTAACATTGAAAAATTATGACGTTAATACAACTTGTTTCGTAGTACCGTTAAAAAAGTGACTATAAAATCATTGAAACGTCTAAAGTTGTCATCTTTATACATCGTTGTTATTTTTAGAAAATTGTAAAAATGTGAACTTTTTCACAGATTTCAATAAAACGGTGTAATAGAATTTATTTTTTAAAGTTGTTTCAGAAAATTGTTAAAAACTTGAATTTTTTTCTAGTTTTTTATGTTGTACAAAATGTGTTAAATTTAGAGTAAATGTAAAGTGGTGAGGTTTTTACATTTTTGTTAAATTTAACATTGAAAAATTATGACATTAATACAAATTGTTTCGTAGAACCGTGAAAAACGTGACCTGGAAATCATTGATAAAGTTCTCACCTTTATATATCGTTGTTATTTATAGAAACTTGTAAAAATGTGAACTTTTTCATATATTTCCATAAAACAGAGTAAAAGATTTTATATTTTTTACAATTGTTCCGGAAAATTGTTAAAAACTTGATTTTTTTTCTAGTTTTTTAGAGTGGTACAAAAAGTGTTAGTTTTAGAGGAACACGTGTAAAGCGGTGTGCTTTTTACATATTTGTTTCCAATAACATTGTAATATTATGAAGTTAATACAACTTATTTTGTAGAACCGTGAAAAAAGTGACCTGGAAACCAATGAAACGTCTGTGACCTTTATACATCTTTGTAATTTATAGAACTTTGTAAAAATGTGAACTTTTTCATAGATTTCCATAAAACGGTGTAAAAGATTTTATTTTTTAACAGTTGTTTCGGATATTTTTTAAAATCCTGAATGGTTTTCTAGTTTTTTTAGAGTGGTACAAAATGTGTTAATTTTAGAGGAATACATGTAAAGCAGTGAGGTTTTTACATTTTTGTTTCATATAACATTGAAAAATAATGACGTTAATACAACTTGTTTTGTAGTATTGTGAAAAAAGTGACCTGGAAATCATTGACACGTCTAAAGTTGTCGCCTTTATACGTCTTTGTTATTTATAGAAGCTTGCAAAAATGTGAACTTTTTCATATATTTCCATAAAACGGTGTAAAAGATTTTATTTTTTAACAGTTGTTTCGGAAATTGTTAAAATCATGAATTTTTTTCTAGTTTTTTTAGAGTGGTACAAAATGTGTTTATTTTAGAGGAACACATGTAAAGCGGTGAGTCTCTTACATTTTTGTTTAATATAACATTGAAATATTATGACGTTAATACAATTTGTTTTGTAGAACCGTGAAAAAAGTTAGTTGGAAATTATTGAAACGTCTAAAGTTGTCACCTTTATACATCATTGTTATTTATTGAAATTTATTAAAATGTGAAACTTTTTATATATTTCAATAAAACGGTGTAAAAGATTTTTTTTTTAACCGTTGTTTCGAAAAAAATTGTTAAAAACTTGATTATTTTCTAGTTTTTTTAGAATGATACAAAATGTGTTAATTTTAGAGGATTATATGTAAAGCGGTGAGCTTTTTACATTTATGTTTCATATAACATTGAAAAATTATGACGTTAATAAAACTTGTTTTGTAGAACCGTGAAAAAAGTGACCTAGAAATTATTGAAACGTTTAAAGTTGTCACCTTTATACATCGTTGTTATTTATAGAAACTTGTAAAAATGTGAACTTTTTTATAGATTTCCATAAAACGGTGTAAAAGATTTTATTTTTTTACAGTTGTTTCGGAAAATTGTTAAAAACTTGAATTTTTTCTAGATTTTTTTAGAATGGTACAAATGTGTTAATTTTGGAGGAACACAAGTAAGGCGGTGTGCTTTTTACATTTTTTTTCATATCACATTGAAATTTTTTGACGTTAATACAACTTGTTTTGTATAACCGTGAAAAAAGTGACCTGGAAATTATTGAAACGTATAAAGTTGTCACCTTTAAAAATCGTTGTTATTTATAGAAGTTTGCAAAAATGTGAATTTTTTCATAGATTTCCATAAAACGGTGTACAAGATTTTATTTTTTTACGGTTGTTACGGAAAATTGTAAAAAAAAAGCTTTAATTTTTTTCTAGTTTTTTTGAGTCGTACAAAATGTGTTAATTTTAGAGGAACACATGTAAAGCGGTGAGCTTCTTACATTTTTGTTTCATATAACATTGAAAAACCTAAACGTTGATACAACTAGTTTTGTAGAGCCGTGAAAAAAGGTGACCCGGAAATCATTGAAACGTGTTAAGTTGTCACCTTTATACATCGTTGTTACTTATATAAGTTTTTAAAAATGTGAATTTTTTCAAAGATTTCCATAAAACGGTGTTAAAGATTTAATTATTTTAACAGTTGTTTCGGAAAATTGTTAAAAACTTGAATTTTTTTTTTCTAGTTTTTTTAGAGTGGTACAAAATATGTTAATTTTAGAGGAACAAATGAAAAGCGGTGAGCTTTTTACATTTTGTTGAATATAACATTGAAATATTATTACGTTAATACAACTTATTTTGTAGAATCGTGAAAAAAGTGACCTGGAAATCTTAGACATGTTTAAAGTTGTCACCTGTATACATCGTTGGTATTTATAGAATTTTGTAAAAATGTGAATTTTTTCATAGATTTCCATAAAACGGTGTAAAAGATTTTATTTTTTAACAGTTGTTTCAAGAAACTGTTAAAATCCTGAATTTTTTTCTAATTTTTTTAGAGTGGTACAAAAACTGTTAATGTTAGAGGAACACATTTAAAGAGGTGAGCTTTTTACATTTTTGTTTCATATAACATTGAAAATTTATGACGTTAATACAACTTGTTTTGTAGAACCGTGAAAAAAGTGACCTGGAAATCATTGAAACGTCTAAAGTTGTCGCCTTTATACATTTTGTTATTTATAGAAGCATGTAAAAATGTGAACTTTTTCGTGAATTTCCATAAAACGGTGTAAGATATTTTATTTTTTATAGTTGTTTCGGAAAATTGTTAAAGACTTGAATTTTTTTTCTAGCTTTTTTAGAGTGGTAAAAATTGTGATAATTTTAGAGGAACACATGAAAAGCGGTGAGCTTTTTACATTTTTGTTTAATATAACATTGACATATTATGATGTTAATACAACTTATTTTGTAGAACTGTGAAAAAAGTGACCTGAAAATCATTGACACGTCTAAAGTTGTCGCCTTTATACGTCTTTGTTATTTATAGAAGCTTGTAAAAATGAGAACTTTTTCATAGATTTCCATAAAATGGTGTAAAAGATTTTATTTTTTAACAGTTGTTTCGGAAATTGTTAAAATCCTGAATTTTATTCTAGTTTTTTTAGAGTGGTACAAAATGTGTTTATTTTAGAGGAACACACGTAAAGCGGTGAGCCTCTTACATTTTTGTTTAATATAACATTGAAATATTATGACGTTAATACAATTTGTTTTGTAAAACCGTGAAAAAAGTGAGTTGGAAATTATTGAAACGTCTAAAGTTGTCACCTTTATACATCATTGTTATTTATTGAAATTTATAAAAATGTGAAACTTTTCATATATTTCAATAAAACGGTGTAAAAGATTTTATTTTTTTTACCGTTGTTTCGAAAAATTGTTAAAAACTTGATTATTTTCTAGTTTTTTTTAGAGTGATACAAAATGTGTTAATTTTAGAGGATTACTTTTTACATTTATGTTTCATATAACATTGAAAAATTATGACGTAAATACAACTTGTTTTGTAGCACCGTGAAAAAAGTGAACTGGAAATCATTTAAACGTCTAAAGTGGTCACCTTTATACATCGTTGTTATTTATAGAAACATGTAAAAATGTGAACTTTTTCGTAGATTTTCATAAAACGGTATAAAATATTTTATGTTTTAATAGTTGTTTCAGAAATTGTTAAAATCCTGAAAAAATTTTCTAGTTTTTTTAGAGTGGTACAAAATATGTTAATTTTAAAGTAACACATGTAAACGGTGAGGTTTTTACATTTTTGTTTCATATAACATTGAAATATTATGACGTTAATACAACTTGTTTTGAAGAACCGTGTAAAAAGTGACCTAGAAATTATTGAAATGTTTAAAGTTGTCATCTTTATACATCGTTGTTATTTATAGAAACTTGTAAAAATGTGAAATTTTTCATAGATTTCCATAAAACGGTGTAAAAGATTTAATTATTTTAACAGTTGTTTCGGAAAATTGTTAAAAACTTGAATTTTTTTTTTCTAGTTTTTTAGAGTGGTACAAAATGTGTTAATTTTAGAGGAACACATGAAAAGCGGTGAGCTTTTTACATTTTGTTGAATATAACATTGAAATTTTATTACGTTAATACAACTTATTTTGTAGAATCGTGAAAAAAGTGACCTGGAAATCTTTGACATGTTTAAAGTTGTCACCTGTATACATCGTTGCTATTTATAGAAGCTTGTAAAAATGTGAATTTTTTCATAGATTTCCATAAAACGGTGTAAAAGATTTTATTTTTTAACAGTTGTTTCAAGAAACTGTTAAAATCCTGAATTTTTTTCTAGTTTTTTTAAAGTGGTACAAAAACTGTTAATTTTAGAGGAACACATTTAAAGTGGTGAGCTTTTTACATTTTTGTTTCATATAACGTTGAAAATTTATGACGTTAATACAACTTGTTTTGTAGAACCGTGAAAAAAGTAACCTGGAAATCATTGAAACGTCTAAAGTTGTCGCCTTTATACATCTTTGTTATTTATAGAAGTTTGTAAAAATGTGAACTTGTTACTAGATTTCCATAAAATGGTGTAAAAGATTTTTTTTACAGTTGTTTCGGAAAATTGTTAAAAACCTTAATTTTCTTCTACTTTTTTAGAGTGGTACAAAATTTATTAATTTAGAGGAGACCATGTAAGGCGATGAGGTTTTTACATTTTTGTTTAATATAACATTGAAATATTATGATGCTAATACAATTTGTTTTGTATAACCGTGAAAAAAGTGACCTGAAAATTATTGAAACGTATAAAGTTGTTACCTTTAAACATCGTTGTTATTTATAGAATCTTGTAAAAATGTGAACTTTTTCATAGATTTCCATAAAACGGTGTAAAAGATTTTATTTTTTTACGGTTGTTACGGAAAATTGTAAAAAAAAACTTGAATTTTTTTCTAGTTTTTTTGAGTCGTACAAAATGTGTTAATTTTAGAGGAACACATGTAAAGCGGTGAGCTTTTTACATTTTTGTTGCATATAACATTGAAAAAGCTAAACGTTGATACAACTAGTTTTGTAGAGCCGTGAAAAAGGTGACCCGGAAATCATTGAAACGTGTAAAGTTGTCACTTTTATACATCGTTGTTACTTATAGAAGTTTTTAAAAATGTGAACTTTTTCAAAGATTTCCCTAAAACGGTGTAAAAGATTTAATTATTTTAACAGTTGTTTCGGAAAATTGTTAAAAACTTGAATTTTTTTTTTATAGTTTTTTTAGAGTGGTACAAAATATGTTAATTTTAGAGGAACACATGAAAAGCGGTGAGCTTTTTACATTTTGTTGAATATAACATTGAAATTTTATTACGTTAATACAACTTATTTTGTAGAATCGTGAAAAAAGTGACCTGGAAATTTTGACATGTTTAAAGTTGTCACCTGTATACATCGTTGCTATTTATAGAAGCTTGTAAAAATGTGAACTTTTTCATAGATTTCCATAAAACGGTGTAAAAGATTTTATTTTTTAACAGTTGTTTCATGAAACTGTTAAAATCCTGAATTTTTTTCTAGTTTTTTTAGAGTGGTACAAAAACTGTTAATTTTAGAGGAACATATTTAAAGCGGTGAGCGTTTTACATTTTTGTTTCATATAACGTTGAAAATTTATGAAGTTAATACAACTTGTATTGTAGAACCGTGAAAAAAGTGACCTGGAAATCATTGAAACGTCTAAAGTTGTCGCTTTTATACATCTTTGTTATTTATAGGAGTTTGTAAAAATGTGAACTTTTTAATAGATTTCCATAAAATGGTGTAAAAGATTTTTTTTACAGTTGTTTCGGAAAATTGTTAAAAACCTGAATTTTCTTCTACTTTTTTAAAGTGGTACAAAATGTGTTAATTTAGAGGAGACCATGTATGGCGATGAGGTTTTTACATTTTTGTTTAATATAACATTGAAATATTATGATGTTAATACAACTTGTTTTCTATAACCGTGAAAAAAGTGATTTTGAAATTATTGAAACGTATAAAGTTGTCACCTTTAAATATCGTTGTTATTTATAGAATCTTGTAAAAATGTGAACTTTTTCATAGATTTCCATAAAACAGTGTAAAAGAGTTTATTTTTTTACGGTTGATACGGAAAATTGTAAAAAACAACTTGAATTTTTTTCTAGTTTTTTTGAGTCGTACAAAATGTGTTAATTTTAGAGGAACACATGTAAAGCGGTGAGCTTTTTACATTTTTGTTTCATATAACATTGAAAAAGCTAAACGTTGATACAACTAGTTTTGTAGAGCCGTGAAAAAAGGTGACCCGGAAATTATTGAAACGTGTAAAGTTGTCACCTTTATACATCGTTGTTACTTATAGAAGTTTTTAAAAATGTGAACTTTTTCAAAGATTTCCATAAAATGGTGTAAAAGATTTAATTATTTTAACAGTTGTTTCGGAAAATTGTTAAAAACTTGAATTTTTTTTTTCTAGTTTTTTTAGAGTGGTACAAAATGTGTTAATTTTAGAGGAACACATGAAAAGCGGTGACCTTTTTACATTTTGTTGAATATAACATTGAAATATTATTACGCTAATACAACTTATTTTCTAGAATCGTGAAAAAAGTGACCTGGAAATCTTTGACATGTTTAAAATTGACACCTGTATACATCGTTGCTATTTATAGAAGCTTGTAAAAATGTGAATTTTTTCATAGATTTCCATAAAACAGTGTAAAAGATTTTTTTTTAACAGTTGTTTCAAGAAACTGTTAAAATCCTGAATTTTTTTCTAGTTCTTTTAGAGTGGTACAAAAACTGTTAATTTTAGAGGAACACATTTAAAGCGGTGAGCTTTTTACATTTTTGTTTCATATAACATTGAAAATTTATGACGTTAATACAACTTGTTTTGTAGAACCGTGAAAAAAGAGACCTAGAAATCATTGAAAGGTCTAAAGTTGTCGCCTTTATACATCTTTGTTATTTATAGGAGTTTGTAAAAATGTGAACTTTTTAATAGATTTCCATAAAATGGTGTAAAAGATTTTTTTTACAGTTGTTTCGGAAAATTGTTAAAAACCTGAATTTTCTTCTACTTTTTTAGAGTGGTACAAAATGTATTAATTTAGAGGAGACCATGTAAGGCGATGAGGTTTTTACATTTTTGTTTAATATAACATTGAAATATTATGATGCTAATACAATTTGTTTTGTATAACCGTGAAAAAAGTGACCTGAAAATTATTGAAACGTATAAAGTTGTTACCTTTAAACATCGTTGTTATTTATAGAATCTTGTAAAAATGTGAACTTTTTCATAGATTTCCATAAAACGGTGTAAAAGATTTTATTTTTTTACGGTTGTTACGGAAAATTGTAAAAAAAAACTTGAATTTTTTTCTAGTTTTTTAGAGTGGTACAAAATGTGTTAATTTTAGAGGAACACATGAAAAGCGGTGAGCTTTTTACATTTTGTTGAATATAACATTGAAATTTTATTACGTTAATACAACTTATTTTGTAGAATCGTGAAAAAAGTGACCTGGAAATCTTTGACATGTTTAAAGTTGTCACCTGTATACATCGTTGCTATTTATAGAAGCTTGTAAAAATGTGAATTTTTTCATAGATTCCCATAAAACGGTGTAAAAGATTTTATTTTTTAACAGTTGTTTCAAGAAACTGTTAAAATCCTGAATTTTTTTCTAGTTTTTTAAAGTGGTATAAAAACTGTTAATTTTAGAGAAACACATTTAAAGCGGTGAGCTTTTTACATTTTTGTTTCATATAACGTTGAAAATTTATGACGTTAATACAACTTGTTTTGTAGAACCGTGAAAAAAGTGACCTGGAAATCATTGAAACGTCTAAAGTTGTCGCTTTTATACATCTTTGTTATTTATAGGAGTTTGTAAAAATGTGAACTTTTTAATAGATTTCCATAAAATGGTGTAAAAGATTTTTTTTACAGTTGTTTCGGAAAATTGTTAAAAACCTGAATTTTCTTCTACTTTTTTAGAGTGGTACAAAATGTATTAATTTAGAAGAGACCATGTATGGCGATGAGGTTTTTACATTTTTGTTTAATATAACATTGAAATATTATGATGTTAATACAACTTGTTTTGTATAACCGTTAAAAAAGTGACTTTGAAATTATTGAAACGTATAAAGTTGTCACCTTTAAATATCGTTGTTATTTATAGAATCTTGTAAAAATGTGAACTTTTTCATAGATTTCCATAAAACAGTGTAAAAGAGTTTATTTTTTTACGGTTGATACGGAAAATTGTAAAAAACAACTTGAATTTTTTTCTAGTTTTTTTGAGTCGTACAAAATGTGTTAATTTTAGAGGAACACATGTAAAGCGGTGAGCTTTTTACATTTTTGTTTCATATAACATTGAAAAACCTAAACGTTGATACAACTAGTTTTGTAGAGCCGTGAAAAAAGGTGAGCCGGAAATTATTGAAACGTGTAAAGTTGTCACCTTTATACATCGTTGTTACTTATAGAAGTTTTTAAAAATGTGAACTTTTTCAAAGATTTCCATAAAATGGTGTAAAAGATTTAATTATTTTAACAGTTGTTTCGAAAAATTGTTAAAAACCTGAATTTTCTTCTAGTTTTTTAGAGTGGTACAAAATGTGTTAATTTAGAGGAACGGATGTAAGGCGGTGAGGTTTTTACATTTTTGTTTAATATAACATTGAAATATTATTATGTTAATACAACTTGTTTTGTATAACCGTGAAAAAACTGACCTGGAAATTATTGAAACGTATAAAGTTGTCAGCTTTAAACATCGTTGTTATTTATAGAATCTTGTAAATATGTGAACTTTTTCATAGATTTCCATAAAACAGTGTAAAAGATTTTATTTTTTTACGGTTGTTACGGAAAATTGTAAAAAAAAACCTGAATTTTTTTCTAGTTTTTTTGAGTCGTACAAAATGTGTTAATTTTAGAGGAACACATGTAAAGCGGTGAGCTTTTTACATTTTTGTTTCATATAACATTGAAACACCTAAACGTTGATACAACTAGTTTTGTAGAGCCGTGAAAAAAGGTGACCCGGAAATCATTGAAACGTGTAAAATTGTCAACTTTATACATTGTTGTTAGTTATAGAAGTTTTTAAAAATGTGAATTTTTTCAAAGATTTCCATAAAATGGTGTAAAAGATTTAATTATTTTAACAGTTGTTTCGGAAAATTGTTAAAAAACTTGAATTTTTTTTTTCTAATTTTTATAGAGTGGTAAAAAATGTGTTAATTTTAGAGGAACCATGAAAAGCGGTGACCTTTTTACATTTTGTTGAATATAACATTGAAATATTATTACGTTAATACAACTTATTTTGTAGAATCGTGAAAAAAGTGACCTGGAAATCTTTGACATGTTTAAAGTTGTCACCTGTATACATCGTTGCTATTTATAGAAGCTTGTAAAAATGTGAACTTTTTCATAGATTTCCATAAAACGGTCTAAAAGATTTTATTTTTTAACAGTTGTTTCAAGAAACTGTAAAAATCCTGAATTTTTTTCTAGTTTTTTTAGAGTGGTACAAAAACTGTTAATTTTAGAGGAACACATTTAAAGCGGTGAGCTTTTTACATTTTTGTTTCATATAACATTGAAAATTTATGACGTTAATACAACTTGTTTTGTAGAACCGTGAAAAAAGTGACCTGGAAATCATTGAAACGTTTAAAATTGTCGCCTTTTTACATCTTTGTTATTTATAGGAGTTTGTAAAAATATGAACTTTTTAATAGATTTCCATAAAATGGTGTAAAAGATTTTTTTTTACAGTTGTTTCGAAAAATTGTTAAAAACCTGAATTTTCTTCTAGTTTTTTAGAGTGGTACAAAATGTGTTAATTTAGAGGAACGCATGTAAGGCGGTGAGGTTTTTACATTTTTGTTTAATATAACATTGAAATATTATGATGTTAATACAACTTGTTTTGTATAACCGTGAAAAAAGTGACCGGGAAATTATTGAAACGCATAAAGTTGTCACCTTTAAACATCGTTGTTATTTATAGAATCTTGTAAAAATGTGAACTTTTTCATAGATTTCCATAAAACAGTGTAAAAGATTTTCTTTTTTTACGGTTGTTACGGAAAATTGTAAAAAAAAACTTGTATTTTTTTCTAGTTTTTTTGAGTCGTACAAAATGTGTTAATTTTAGAGGAACACATGTAAAGCGGTGAGCTTCTTACATTTTTGTTTCAGATAACATTGAAAAACCTAAACGTTGATACAACTAGTTTTGTAGAGCCGTGAAAAAAGGTGACCCGGAAATTATTGAAACGTGTAAAGTTGTCACCTTTATACATCTTTGTTAGTCATAGAAGTTTTTAAAAATGTGAACTTTTTCAAAGATTTCCATAAAATGGTGTAAAAGATTTAATTATTTTAACAGTTGTTTCGGAAAATTGTTAAAAACTTGAATTTCTTTTCTAGTTTTTTTAGAGTGGTACAAAATGTGTTAATTTTAGAGGAACACATGAAAAGCGGTGACCTTTTTACATTTTGTTGAATATCACATTGAAATATTATTACGTTAATACAACTTATTTTGTAGAATCGTGAAAAAAGTGACCTGGAAATCTTTGACATGTTTAAAGTTGACACCTGATCGTTGCTATTTATAAAAGCTTGTAAAAATGTGAATTTTTTCATAGATTTCCATAAAACGGTGTAAAAGATTTTATTTTTTAACAGTTGTTTCAAGAAACTGTTAAAATCCTGAATTTTTTTCTAGTTTTTTTAGAGTGGTACAAAAACTGTTAATTTTAGAGGAACACATTTAAAGCGGTGAGCTTTTTACATTTTTGTTTCACATAACATTGAATATTTATGACGTTAATAAAACTTGTTTTGTAGAACCGTGAAAAAAGTGACCTGGAAATCATTGAAACGTCTAAAGTTGTCGCGTTTATACATCTTTGTTATTTATAGGAGTTTGTAAAAATATGAACTTTTTAATAGATTTCCATAAAATGGTGTAAAAGATTTTTTTTACAGTTGTTTCGAAAAATTGTTAAAAACCTGAATTTTCTTCTAGTTTTTTAGAGTGGTACAAAATGTGTTAATTTAGAGGAACGCATGTAAGGCGGTGAGGTTTTTACATTTTTGTTTAATATAACATTGAAATATTATGATGTGAATACAACTTGTTTTGTATAACCGTGAAAAAAGTGACCGGGAAATTATTGAAACGTATAAAGTTGTCACCTTTAAACATCGTTGTTATTTATAAAATCTTGTAAAAATGTGAACTTTTTCATAGATTTCCATAAAACAGTGTAAAAGATTTTCTTTTTTTACGGTTGTTACGGAAAATTGTAAAAAAAACTTGTATTTTTTTCTAGTTTTTTTGAGTCGTACAAAATGTGTTAATTTTAGAGGAACACATGTAAAGCGGTGAGCTTCTTACATTTTTGTTTCATATAACATTGAAAAACCTAAACGTTGATACAACTAGTTTTGTAGAGCCGTGAAAAAAGGTGACCCGGAAATCATTGAAACGTCTAAAGTTGTCGCCTTGATACATCTTTGTTATTTATAGGAGTTTGTAAAAATATGAACTTTTTAATAGATTTCCATAAAATGGTGTAAAAGATTTAATTATTTTAACAGTTGTTTCGGAAAATTGTTAAAAACTTGAATTTCTTTTTCTAGTTTTTTTAGAGTGGTACAAAATGTGTTAATTTTAGAGGAACACATGAAAAGCGGTGACCTTTTTACATTTTGTTGAATATCACATTGAAATATTATTACGTTAATACAACTTATTTTGTAGAATCGTGAAAAAAGTGACCTGGAAATCTTTGACATGTTTAAGGTTGACACCTGATCGTTGCTATTTATAAAAGCTTGTAAAAATGTGAATTTTTTCATAGATTTCCATAAAACGGTGTAAAAGATTTTATT
This sequence comes from Silybum marianum, assembly GCA_036898165.1. NCBI lineage: Eukaryota > Viridiplantae > Streptophyta > Magnoliopsida > Asterales > Asteraceae > Silybum > Silybum marianum. The sequence continues at coordinate 139,615 of JAWIMA010000034.1, read as the reverse complement.
TTTTAACAGTTGTTTCAAGAAACTGTTAAAATCCTGAATTTTTTTCTAGTTTTTTTAGAGTGGTACAAAAACTGTTAATTTTAGAGGAACACATTTAAAGCGGTGAGCTTTTTAAATTTTTGTTTCATATAACATTGAATATTTATGACATTAATAAAACTTGTTTTGTAGAACCGTGAAAAAAGTGACCTGGAAATCATTGAAACGTCTAAAGTTGCCGCGTTTATACATCTTTGTTATTTATAGGAGTTTGTAAAAATATGAACTTTTTAATAGATTTCCATAAAATGGTGTAAAAGATTTTTTTACGGCTTGTTTCGAAAAATTGTTAAAAACCTGAATTTTCTTCTAGTTTTTTAGAGTGGTACAAAATGTGTTAATTTAGAGGAACGCATGTAAGGCGGTGAGGTTTTTACATTTTTGTTTAATATAACATTGAAATATTATGATGTTAATACAACTTGTTTTGTATAACCGTGAAAAAAGTGACCGGGAAATTATTGAAACGTATAAAGTTGTCACCTTTAAACATCGTTGTTATTTATAAAATCTTGTAAAAATGTGAACTTTTTCATAGATTTCCATAAAACAGTGTAAAAGATTTTCTTTTTTTACGGTTGTTACGGAAAATTGTAAAAAAAACTTGTATTTTTTTCTAGTTTTTTTGAGTCGTACAAAATGTGTTAATTTTAGAGGAACACATGTAAAGCGGTGAGCTTCTTACATTTTTGTTTCATATAACATTGAAAAACCTAAACGTTGATACAACTAGTTTTGTAGAGCCGTGAAAAAAGGTGACCCGGAAATTATTGAAAAGTGTAAAGTTGTCACCTTTATACATCTTTGTTAGTTATAGAAGTTTTTAAAAATGTGAACTTTTTCAAAGATTTCCATAAAATGGTGTAAAAGATTTAACTATTTTAACAGTTGTTTCGGAAAATTGTTAAAAACTTGAATTTCTTTTTCTAGTTTTTTTAGAGTGGTACAAAATGTGTTAATTTTAGAGGAACACATGAAAAGCGGTGACCTTTTTACATTTTGTTGAATATCACATTGAAATATTATTACGTTAATACAACTTATTTTGTAGAATCGTGAAAAAAGTGACCTGGAAATCTTTGACATGTTTAAAGTTGACACCTGATCGTTGCTATTTATAAAAGCTTGTAAAAATGTGAATTTTTTCATAGATTTCCATAAAACGGTGTAAAAGATTTTATTTTTTAACAGTTGTTTCAAGAAACTGTTAAAATCCTGAATTTTTTTCTAGTTTTTTTAGAGTGGTACAAAAACTGTTAATTTTAGAGGAACACATTTAAAGCGGTGAGCTTTTTACATTTTTGTTTCATATAACATTGAACATTTATGACGTTAATAAAACTTGTTTTGTAGAACCGTGAAAAAAGTGACCTGGAAATCATTGAAACGTCTAAAGTTGTCGCGTTTATACATCTTTGTTATTTATAGGAGTTTGTAAAAATATGAACTTTTTAATAGATTGCCATAAAATGGTGTAAAAGATTTTCTTTTTACAGTTGTTTCGAAAAATTGTTAAAAACCTGAATTTTCTTCTAGTTTTTTAGAGTGGTACAAAATGTGTTAATTTAGAGGAACGCATGTAAGGCGGTGAGGTTTTTACATTTTTGTTTAATATAACATTGAAATATTATGATGTTAATACAACTTGTTTTGTATAACCGTGAAAAAAGTGACCGGGAAATTATTGAAACGTATAAAGTTGTCACCTTTAAACATCGTTGTTATTTATAAAATCTTGTAAAAATGTGAACTTTTTCATAGATTTCCATAAAACAGTGTAAAAGATTTTCTTTTTTTACGGTTGTTACGGAAAATTGTAAAAAAAACTTGTATTTTTTTCTAGTTTTTTTGAGTCGTACAAAATGTGTTAATTTTAGAGGAACACATGTAAAGCGGTGAGCTTCTTACATTTTTGTTTCATATAACATTGAAAAACCTAAACGTTGATACAACTAGTTTTGTAGAGCCGTGAAAAAAGGTGACCCGGAAATCATTGAAACGTCTAAAGTTGTCGCCTTGATACATCTTTGTTATTTATAGGAGTTTGTAAAAATATGAACTTTTTAATAGATTTCCATAAAATGGTGTAAAAGATTTAATTATTTTAACAGTTGTTTCGGAAAATTGTTAAAAACTTGAATTTCTTTTTCTAGTTTTTTTAGAGTGGTACAAAATGTGTTAATTTTAGAGGAACACATGAAAAGCGGTGACCTTTTTACATTTTGTTGAATATCACATTGAAATATTATTACGTTAATACAACTTATTTTGTAGAATCGTGAAAAAAGTGACCTGGAAATCTTTGACATGTTTAAAGTTGACACCTGATCGTTGCTATTTATAAAAGCTTGTAAAAATGTGAATTTTTTCATAGATTTCCATAAAACGGTGTAAAAGATTTTATTTTTTAACAGTTGTTTCAAGAAACTGTTAAAATCCTGAATTTTTTTCTAGTTTTTTTAGAGTGGTACAAAAACTGTTAATTTTAGAGGAACACATTTAAAGCGGTGAGCTTTTTAAATTTTTGTTTCATATAACATTGAATATTTATGACGTTAATAAAACTTGTTTTGTAGAACCGTGAAAAAAGTGACCTGGAAATCATTGAAACGTCTAAAGTTGTCGCGTTTATACATCTTTGTTATTTATAGGAGTTTGTAAAAATATGAACTTTTTAATAGATTGCCATAAAATGGTGTAAAAGATTTTTTTTTACAGTTGTTTCGGAAAATTGTTAAAAACCTGAATTTTCTTCTAGTTTTTTAGAGTGGTACAAAATGTTTTAATTTAGAGGAACACATGTAAGGCGATGAGGTTTTTACATTTTTGTTTAATATAACCTTGAAATATTATGATGTTAATACAACTTGTTTTGTATAACCGTGAAAAAAGTGACCTGGAACTTATTGAAACGTATAAAGTTGTCACCTTTAAACATCGTTGTTGTTTATAGAATCTTGTAAAAATGTGAACTTTTTCATAGATTTCCATAAAACGGTGTAAAAGATTTTATTTTTTTACGGTTGTTACGGAAAATTGTAAAAAAAAACTTGAATTTTTTTCTAGTTTTTTAGAGTGGTACAAAATGTGTTAATTTTAGAGGAACACATGAAAAGCGGTGACCTTTTTACATTTTGTTGAATATCACATTGAAATATTATTACGTTAATACAACTTATTTTGTAGAATCGTGAAAAAAGTGACCTGGAAATCTTTGACATGTTTAAAGTTGACACCTGATCGTTGCTATTTATAAAAGCTTGTAAAAATGTGAATTTTTTCATAGATTTCCATAAAACGGTGTAAAAGATTTTATTTTTTAACAGTTGTTTCAAGAAACTGTTAAAATCCTGAATTTTTTTCTAGTTTTTTTAGAGTGGTACAAAAACTGTTAATTTTAGAGGAACACATTTAAAGCGGTGAGCTTTTTAAATTTTTGTTTCATATAACATTGAATATTTATGACGTTAATAAAACTTGTTTTGTAGAACCGTGAAAAAAGTGACCTGGAAATCATTGAAACGTCTAAAGTTGTCGCGTTTATACATCTTTGTTATTTATAGGAGTTTGTAAAAATATGAACTTTTTAATAGATTGCCATAAAATGGTGTAAAAGATTTTTTTTTACAGTTGTTTCGGAAAATTGTTAAAAACCTGAATTTTCTTCTAGTTTTTTAGAGTGGTACAAAATGTTTTAATTTAGAGGAACACATGTAAGGCGATGAGGTTTTTACATTTTTGTTTAATATAACCTTGAAATATTATGATGTTAATACAACTTGTTTTGTATAACCGTGAAAAAAGTGACCTGGAACTTATTGAAACGTATAAAGTTGTCACCTTTAAACATCGTTGTTGTTTATAGAATCTTGTAAAAATGTGAACTTTTTCATAGATTTCCATAAAACGGTGTAAAAGATTTTATTTTTTTACGGTTGTTACGGAAATTTGTAAAAAAAAAACTTGAATTTTTTTCTAGTTTTTTGGAGTCGTACAAAATGTGTTAATTTTAGATGAACACATGTAAAGCGGTAAGCTTTTTACATTTTTGTTTCATATAACATTGAAAAACCTAAACGTTGATACAACTAGTTTTGTAGAGCCGTGAAAAAAGGTGACCCGGAAATAATTGAACCGTCTAAAGTTGTCGCCTTGATACATCGTTGTTAGTTATTGAAGTTTTTAAAAATGTGAACTTTTTCAAAGATTTCCATAAAATGGTGTAAAAGATTTAATTATTTTAACAGTTGTTTCGGAAAATTGTTAAAAACTTGAATTTCTTTTCTAATTTTTTTAGAGTGGTACAAAATGTGTTAATTTTAGAGGAACACATGAAAAGCGTTGACCTTTTTACATTTTGTTGAATATCACATTGAAATATTATTACGTTAATACAACTTATTTTGTAGAATCGTGAAAAAAGTGACCTGGAAATCTTTGACATGTTTAAAGTTGACACCTGATCGTTGCTATTTATAAAAGCTTGTAAAAATGTGAATTTTTTCATAGATTTCCATAAAACGGTGTAAAAGATTTTATTTTTTAACAGTTGTTTCAAGAAACTGTTAAAATCCTGAATTTTTTTCTAGTTTTTTTAGAGTGGTACAAAAACTGTTAATTTTAGAGGAACACATTTAAAGCGGTGAGCTTTTTAAATTTTTGTTTCATATAACATTGAATATTTATGACGTTAATAAAACTTGTTTTGTAGAACCGTGAAAAAAGTGACTCCGGAAATCATTGAAACGTCTAAAGTTGTCGCGTTTATACATCTTTGTTATTTATAGGAGTTTGTAAAAATATGAACTTTTTAATAGATTGCCATAAAATGGTGTAAAAGATTTTTTTTTACAGTTGTTTCGGAAAATTGTTAAAAACCTGAATTTTCTTCTAGTTTTTTAGAGTGGTACAAAATGTTTTAATTTAGAGGAACACATGTAAGGCGATGAGGTTTTTACATTTTTGTTTAATATAACCTTGAAATATTATGATGTTAATACAACTTGTTTTGTATAACCGTGAAAAAAGTGACCTGGAACTTATTCAAACGTATAAAGTTGTCACCTTTAAACATCGTTGTTGTTTATAGAATCTTGTAAAAATGTGAACTTTTTCATAGATTTCCATAAAACGGTGTAAAAGATTTTATTTTTTTACGGTTGTTACGGAAAATTGTAAAAAAAAACTTGTATTTTTTTCTAGTTTTTTTGAGTCGTACAAAATGTGTTAATTTTAAAGGAACACATGTAAAGCGGTGAGCTTCTTACATTTTTGTTTCATATAACATTGAAAAACCTAAACGTTGATACAACTAGTTTTGTAGAGCCGTGAAAAAAGGTGACCCGGAAATAATTGAACCGTCTAAAGTTGTCGCCTTGATACATCGTTGTTAGTTATTGAAGTTTTTAAAAATGTGAACTTTTTCAAAGATTTCCATAAAATGGTGTAAAAGATTTAATTATTTTAACAGTTGTTTCGGAAAATTGTTAAAAACTTGAATTTCTTTTCTAATTTTTTTAGAGTGGTACAAAATGTGTTAATTTTAGAGGAACACATGAAAAGCGGTGACCTTTTTACATTTTGTTGAATATCACATTGAAATATTATTACGTTAATACAACTTATTTTGTAGAATCGTGAAAAAAGTGACCTGGAAATCTTTGACATGTTTAAAGTTGACACACGATCGTTGCTATTTATAAAAGCTTGTAAAAATGTGAATTTTTTCATAGATTTCCATAAAACGGTGTAAAAGATTTTATTTTTTAACAAGCTTGTTTCAAGAAACTGTTAAAATCCTGAATTTTTTTCTAGTTTTTTTAGAGTGGTACAAAAACTGTTAATTTTAGAGGAACACATTTAAAGCGGTGAGCTTTTTAAATTTTTGTTTCATATAACATTGAATATTTATGACGTTAATAAAACTTGTTTTGTAGAACCGTGAAAAAAGTGACCTGGAAATCATTGAAACGTCTAAAGTTGTCGCGTTTATACATCTTTGTTATTTATAGGAGTTTGTAAAAATATGAACTTTTTAATAGATTGCCATAAAATGGTGTAAAAGATTTTTTTTTACAGTTGTTTCGGAAAATTGTTAAAAACCTGAATTTTCTTCTAGTTTTTTAGAGTGGTACAAAATGTTTTAATTTAGAGGAACACATGTAAGGCGATGAGGTTTTTACATTTTTGTTTAATATAACCTTGAAATATTATGATGTTAATACAACTTGTTTTGTATAACCGTGAAAAAAGTGACCTGGAACTTATTGAAACGTATAAAGTTGTCACCTTTAAACATCGTTGTTGTTTATAGAATCTTGTAAAAATGTGAACTTTTTCATAGATTTCCATAAAACGGTGTAAAAGATTTTATTTTTTTACGGTTGTTACGGAAAATTGTAAAAAAAAACTTGAATTTTTTTCTAGTTTTTTTGAGTCGTACAAAATGTGTTAATTTTAAAGGAACACATGTAAAGCGGTGAGCTTCTTACATTTTTGTTTCATATAACATTGAAAAACCTAAACGTTGATACAACTAGTTTTGTAGAGCCGTGAAAAAAGGTGACCCGGAAATTATTGAAACGTGTAAAGTTGTCACCTTTATACATCTTTGTTAGTTATAGAAGTTTTTAAAAATGTGAACTTTTTCAAAGATTTCCATAAAATGGTGTAAAAGATTTAATTATTTTAACAGTTGTTTCGGAAAATTGTTAAAAACTTGAATTTCTTTTCTAGTTTTTTTAGAGTGGTACAAAATGTGTTAATTTTAGAGGAACATATGAAAAGCGGTGACCTTTTTACATTTTGTTGAATATCACATTGAAATATTATTACGTTAATACAACTTATTTTGTAGAATCGTGAAAAAAGTGACCTGGAAATCTTTGACATGTTTAAAGTTGACACCTGATCGTTGCTATTTATAAAAGCTTGTAAAAATGTGAATTTTTTCATAGATTTCCATAAAACGGTGTAAAAGATTTTATTTTTTAACAGTTGTTTCAAGAAACTGTTAAAATCCTGAATTTTTTTCTAGTTTTTTTAGAGTGGTACAAAAACTGTTAATTTTAGAGGAACACATTTAAAGCGGTGAGATTTTTACATTTTTGTTTCATATAACATTGAATATTTATGACGTTAATAAAACTTGTTTTGTAGAACCGTGAAAAAAGTGACCTGGAAATCATTGAAACGTCTAAAGTTGTCGCGTTTATACATCTTTGTTATTTATAGGAGTTTGTAAAAATATGAACTTTTTAATAGATTTCCATAAAATGGTGTAAAAGATTTTTTTTTACAGTTGTTTCGAAAAATTGTTAAAAACCTGAATTTTCTTCTAGTTTTTTAGAGTGGTACAAAATGTGTTAATTTAGAGGAACGCATGTAAGGCGGTGAGGTTTTTACATTTTTGTTTAATATAACATTGAAATATTATGATGTTAATACAACTTGTTTTGTATAACCGTGAAAAAAGTGACCGGGAAATTATTGAAACGTATAAAGTTGTCACCTTTAAACATCGTTGTTATTTATAAAATCTTGTAAAAATGTGAACTTTTTCATAGATTTCCATAAAACAGTGTAAAAGATTTTCTTTTTTTACGGTTGTTACGGAAAATTGTAAAAAAAACTTGTATTTTTTTCTAGTTTTTTTGAGTCGTACAAAATGTGTTAATTTTAGAGGAACACATGTAAAGCGGTGAGCTTCTTACATTTTTGTTTCATATAACATTGAAAAACCTAAACGTTGATACAACTAGTTTTGTAGAGCCGTGAAAAAAGGTGACCCGGAAATTATTGAAACGTGTAAAGTTGTCACCTTTATACTTCTTTGTTAGTTATAGAAGTTTTTAAAAATGTGAACTTTTTCAAAGATTTCCATAAAATGGTGTAAAAGATTTAATTATTTTAACAGTTGTTTCGGAAAATTGTAAAAAACTTGAATTTCTTTTTCTAGTTTTTTTAGAGTGGTACAAAATGTGTTAATTTTAGAGGAACACATGAAAAGCGGTGACCTTTTTACATTTTGTTGAATATCACATTGAAATATTATTACGTTAATACAACTTATTTTGTAGAATCGTGAAAAAAGTGACCTGGAAATCTTTGACATGTTTAAAGTTGACACCTGATCGTTGCTATTTATAAAAGCTTGTAAAAATGTGAATTTTTTCATAGATTTCCATAAAACGGTGTAAAAGATTTTATTTTTTAACAGTTGTTTCAAGAAACTGTTAAAATCCTGAATTTTTTTCTAGTTTTTTTAGAGTGGTACAAAAACTGTTAATTTTAGAGGAACACATTTAAAGCGGTGAGCTTTTTACATTTTTGTTTCATATAACATTGAATATTTATGACGTTAATAAAACTTGTTTTGTAGAACCGTGAAAAAAGTGACCTGGAAATCATTGAAACGTCTAAAGTTGTCGCGTTTATACATCTTTGTTATTTATAGGAGTTTGTAAAAATATGAACTTTTTAATAGATTGCCATAAAATGGTGTAAAAGATTTTTTTTTTACAGTTGTTTCGAAAAATTGTTAAAAACCTGAATTTTCTTCTAGTTTTTTAGAGTGGTACAAAATGTGTTAATTTAGAGGAACGCATGTAAGGCGGTGAGGTTTTTACATTTTTGTTTAATATAACATTGAAATATTATGATGTTAATACAACTTGTTTTGTATAACCGTGAAAAAAGTGACCGGGAAATTATTGAAACGTATAAAGTTGTCACCTTTAAACATCGTTGTTATTTATAAAATCTTGTAAAAATGTGAACTTTTTCATAGATTTCCATAAAACAGTGTAAAAGATTTTCTTTTTTTACGGTTGTTACGGAAAATTGTAAAAAAAACTTGTATTTTTTTCTAGTTTTTTTGAGTCGTACAAAATGTGTTAATTTTAGAGGAACACATGTAAAGCGGTGAGCTTCTTACATTTTTGTTTCATATAACATTGAAAAACCTAAACGTTGATACAACTAGTTTTGTAGAGCCGTGAAAAAAGGTGACCCGGAAATAATTGAACCGTCTAAAGTTGTCGCCTTGATACATCGTTGTTAGTTATTGAAGTTTTTAAAAATGTGAACTTTTTCAAAGATTTCCATAAAATGGTGTAAAAGATTTAATTATTTTAACAGTTGTTTCGGAAAATTGTTAAAAACTTGAATTTCTTTTCTAATTTTTTTAGAGTGGTACAAAATGTGTTAATTTTAGAGGAACACATGAAAAGCGGTGACCTTTTTACATTTTGTTGAATATCACATTGAAATATTATTACGTTAATACAACTTATTTTGTAGAATCGTGAAAAAAGTGACCTGGAAATCTTTGACATGTTTAAAGTTGACACCTGATCGTTGCTATTTATAAAAGCTTGTAAAAATGTGAATTTTTTCATAGATTTCCATAAAACGGTGTAAAAGATTTTATTTTTTAACAGTTGTTTCAAGAAACTGTTAAAATCCTGAATTTTTTTCTAGTTTTTTTAGAGTGGTACAAAAACTGTTAATTTTAGAGGAACACATTTAAAGCGGTGAGCTTTTTAAATTTTTGTTTCATATAACATTGAATATTTATAACGTTAATAAAACTTGTTTTGTAGAACCGTGAAAAAAGTGACCTGGAAATCATTGAAACGTCTAAAGTTGTCGCGTTTATACATCTTTGTTATTTATAGGAGTTTGTAAAAATATGAACTTTTTAATAGATTGCCATAAAATGGTGTAAAAGATTTTTTTTTACAGTTGTTTCGGAAAATTGTTAAAAACCTGAATTTTCTTCTAGTTTTTTAGAGTGGTACAAAATGTTTTAATTTAGAGGAACACATGTAAGGCGATGAGGTTTTTACATTTTTGTTTAATATAACCTTGAAATATTATGATGTTAATACAACTTGTTTTGTATAACCGTGAAAAAAGTGACCTGGAACTTATTGAAACGTATAAAGTTGTCACCTTTAAACATCGTTGTTGTTTATAGAATCTTGTAAAAATGTGAACTTTTTCATAGATTTCCATAAAACGGTGTAAAAGATTTTATTTTTTTACGGTTGTTACGGAAATTTGTAAAAAAAAAACTTGAATTTTTTTCTAGTTTTTTGGAGTCGTACAAAATGTGTTAATTTTAGAGGAACACATGTAAAGCGGTAAGCTTTTTACATTTTTGTTTCATATAACATTGAAAAACCTAAACGTTGATACAACTAGTTTTGTAGAGCCGTGAAAAAAGGTGACCCGGAAATAATTGAACCGTGTAAAGTTGTCACCTTTATACATCGTTGTTAGTTATTGAAGTTTTTAAAAATGTGAACTTTTTCAAAGATTTCCATAAAATGGTGTAAAAGATTTAATTATTTTAACAGTTGTTTCGGAAAATTGTTAAAAACTTGAATTTCTTTTCTAGTTTTTTTAGAGTGGTACAAAATGTGTTAATTTTAGAGGAACACATGAAAAGCGGTGACCTTTTTACATTTTGTTGAATATCACATTGAAATATTATTACGTTAATACAACTTATTTTGTAGAATCGTGAAAAAAGTGACCTGGAAATCTTTGACATGTTTAAAGTTGACACCTGATCGTTGCTATTTATAAAAGCTTGTAAAAATGTGAATTTTTTCATAGATTTCCATAAAACGGTGTAAAAGATTTTATTTTTTAACAGTTGTTTCAAGAAACTGTTAAAATCCTGAATTTTTTTCTAGTTTTTTTAGAGTGGTACAAAAACTGTTAATTTTAGAGGAACACATTTAAAGCGGTGAGCTTTTTACATTTTTGTTTCATATAACATTGAATATTTATGACGTTAATAAAACTTGTTTTGTAGAACCGTGAAAAAAGTGACTCGGAAATCATTGAAACGGCTAAAGTGGTCGCGTTTATACATCTTGGTTATTTATAGGAGTTTGTAAAAATATGAACTTTTTAATAGATTGCCATAAAATGGTGTAAAAGATTTTTTTTACAGTTGTTTCGAAAAATTGTTAAAAACCTGAATTTTCTTCTAGTTTTTTAGAGTGGTACAAAATGTGTTAATTTAGAGGAACGCATGTAAGGCGGTGAGGTTTTTACATTTTTGTTTAATATAACATTGAAATATTATGATGTTAATACAACTTGTTTTGTATAACCGTGAAAAAAGTGACCGGGAAATTATTGAAACGTATAAAGTTGTCACCTTTAAACATCGTTGTTATTTATAAAATCTTGTAAAAATGTGAACTTTTTCATAGATTTCCATAAAACAGTGTAAAAGATTTTCTTTTTTTACGGTTGTTACGGAAAATTGTAAAAAAAACTTGTATTTTTTTCTAGTTTTTTTGAGTCGTACAAAATGTGTTAATTTTAGAGGAACACATGTAAAGCGGTGAGCTTCTTACATTTTTGTTTCATATAACATTGAAAAACCTAAACGTTGATACAACTAGTTTTGTAGAGCCGTGAAAAAAGGTGACCCGGAAATCATTGAAACGTCTAAAGTTGTCGCCTTGATACATCTTTGTTATTTATAGGAGTTTGTAAAAATATGAACTTTTTAATAGATTTCCATAAAATGGTGTAAAAGATTTAATTATTTTAACAGTTGTTTCGGAAAATTGTTAAAAACTTGAATTTCTTTTTCTAGTTTTTTTAGAGTGGTACAAAATGTGTTAATTTTAGAGGAACACATGAAAAGCGGTGACCTTTTTACATTTTGTTGAATATCACATTGAAATATTATTACGTTAATACAACTTATTTTGTAGAATCGTGAAAAAAGTGACCTGGAAATCTTTGACATGTTTAAAGTTGACACCTGATCGTTGCTATTTTAAAAGCTTGTAAAAATGTGAATTTTTTCATAGATTTCCATAAAACGGTGTAAAAGATTTTATTTTTTAACAGTTGTTTCAAGAAACTGTTAAAATCCTGAATTTTTTTCTAGTTTTTTTAGAGTGGTACAAAAACTGTTAATTTTAGAGGAACACATTTAAAGCGGTGAGCTTTTTAAATTTTTGTTTCATATAACATTGAATATTTATGACGTTAATAAAACTTGTTTTGTAGAACCGTGAAAAAAGTGACCTGGAAATCATTGAAACGTCTAAAGTTGTCGCGTTTATACATCTTTGTTATTTATAGGAGTTTGTAAAAATATGAACTTTTTAATAGATTGCCATAAAATGGTGTAAAAGATTTTTTTTTACAGTTGTTTCGGAAAATTGTTAAAAACCTGAATTTTCTTCTAGTTTTTTAGAGTGGTACAAAATGTTTTAATTTAGAGGAACACATGTAAGGCGATGAGGTTTTTACATTTTTGTTTAATATAACCTTGAAATATTATGATGTTAATACAACTTGTTTTGTATAACCGTGAAAAAAGTGACCTGGAACTTATTGAAACGTATAAAGTTGTCACCTTTAAACATCGTTGTTGTTTATAGAATCTTGTAAAAATGTGAACTTTTTCATAGATTTCCATAAAACGGTGTAAAAGATTTTATTTTTTTACGGTTGTTACGGAAAATTGTAAAAAAAAACTTGTATTTTTTTCTAGTTTTTTTGAGTCGTACAAAATGTGTTAATTTTAGAGGAACACATGTAAAGCGGTGAGCTTCTTACATTTTTGTTTCATATAACATTGAAAAACCTAAACGTTGATACAACTAGTTTTGTAGAGCCGTGAAAAAAGGTGACCCGGAAATCATTGAAACGTCTAAAGTTGTCGCCTTGATACATCTTTGTTATTTATAGGAGTTTGTAAAAATATGAACTTTTTAATAGATTTCCATAAAATGGTGTAAAAGATTTAATTATTTTAACAGTTGTTTCGGAAAATTGTTAAAAACTTGAATTTCTTTTTCTAGTTTTTTTAGAGTGGTACAAAATGTGTTAATTTTAGAGGAACACATGAAAAGCGGTGACCTTTTTACATTTTGTTGAATATCACATTGAAATATTATTACGTTAATACAACTTATTTTGTAGAATCGTGAAAAAAGTGACCCGGAAATCTTTGACATGTTTAAAGTTGACACACGATCGTTGCTATTTATAAAAGCTTGTAAAAATGTGAATTTTTTCATAGATTTCCATAAAACGGTGTAAAAGATTTTATTTTTTAACAGCTTGTTTCAAGAAACTCGTTAAAATCCCGAATTTTTTTCTAGTTTTTTTAGAGTGGTACAAAACTCGTTAATTTTAGAGGAACACATTTAAAGCGGTGAGCTTTTTAAATTTTTGTTTCATATAACATTGAATATTTATGACGTTAATAAAACTTGTTTTGTAGAACCGTGAAAAAAGTGACTCGGAAATCATTGAAACGTCTAAAGTTGTCGCGTTTATACATCTTTGTTATTTATAGGAGTTTGTAAAAATATGAACTTTTTAATAGATTGCCATAAAATGGTGTAAAAGATTTTTTTTTACAGTTGTTTCGGAAAATTGTTAAAAACCTGAATTTTCTTCTAGTTTTTTAGAGTGGTACAAAATGTTTTAATTTAGAGGAACACATGTAAGGCGATGAGGTTTTTACATTTTTGTTTAATATAACCTTGAAATATTATGATGTTAATACAACTTGTTTTGTATAACCGTGAAAAAAGTGACCTGGAACTTATTGAAACGTATAAAGTTGTCACCTTTAAACATCGTTGTTGTTTATAGAATCTTGTAAAAATGTGAACTTTTTCATAGATTTCCATAAAACGGTGTAAAAGATTTTATTTTTTTACGGTTGTTACGGAAAATTGTAAAAAAAAACTTGTATTTTTTTCTAGTTTTTTTGAGTCGTACAAAATGTGTTAATTTTAAAGGAACACATGTAAAGCGGTGAGCTTCTTACATTTTTGTTTCATATAACATTGAAAAACCTAAACGTTGATACAACTAGTTTTGTAGAGCCGTGAAAAAAGGTGACCCGGAAATTATTGAAACGTGTAAAGTTGTCACCTTTATACATCTTTGTTAGTTATAGAAGTTTTTAAAAATGTGAACTTTTTCAAAGATTTCCATAAAATGGTGTAAAAGATTTAATTATTTTAACAGTTGTTTCGGAAAATTGTTAAAAACTTGAATTTCTTTTCTAGTTTTTTTAGAGTGGTACAAAATGTGTTAATTTTAGAGGAACACATGAAAAGCGGTGACCTTTTTACATTTTGTTGAATATCACATTGAAATATTATTACGTTAATACAACTTATTTTGTAGAATCGTGAAAAAAGTGACCTGGAAATCTTTGACATGTTTAAAGTTGACACCTGATCGTTGCTATTTATAAAAGCTTGTAAAAATGTGAATTTTTTCATAGATTTCCATAAAACGGTGTAAAAGATTTTATTTTTTAACAGTTGTTTCAAGAAACTGTTAAAATCCTGAATTTTTTTCTAGTTTTTTTAGAGTGGTACAAAAACTGTTAATTTTAGAGGAACACATTTAAAGCGGTGAGCTTTTTACATTTTTGTTTCATATAACATTGAATATTTATGACGTTAATAAAACTTGTTTTGTAGAACCGTGAAAAAAGTGACCTGGAAATCATTGAAACGTCTAAAGTTGTCGCGTTTATACATCTTTGTTATTTATAGGAGTTTGTAAAAATATGAACTTTTTAATAGATTTCCATAAAATGGTGTAAAAGATTTTTTTTACAGTTGTTTCGAAAAATTGTTAAAAACCTGAATTTTCTTCTAGTTTTTTAGAGTGGTACAAAATGTGTTAATTTAGAGGAACGCATGTAAGGCGGTGAGGTTTTTACATTTTTGTTTAATATAACATTGTAATATTATGATGTTAATACAACTTGTTTTGTATAACCGTGAAAAAAGTGACCGGGAAATTATTGAAACGTATAAAGTTGTCACCTTTAAACATCGTTGTTATTTATAAAATCTTGTAAAAATGTGAACTTTTTCATAGATTTCCATAAAAATGTTGTAAAAGATTTTCTTTTTTTACGGTTGTTACGGAAAATTGTAAAAAAAACTTGTATTTTTTTCTAGTTTTTTTGAGTCGTACAAAATGTGTTAATTTTAGAGGAACACATGTAAAGCGGTGAGCTTCTTACATTTTTGTTTCATATAACATTGAAAAACCTAAACGTTGATACAACTAGTTTTGTAGAGCCGTGAAAAAAGGTGACCCGGAAATTATTGAAACGTGTAAAGTTGTCACCTTTATACATCTTTGTTAGTTATAGAAGTTTTTAAAAATGTGAACTTTTTCAAAGATTTCCATAAAATGGTGTAAAAGATTTAATTATTTTAGGATTGTTTCGGAAAATTGTTAAAAACTTGAATTTCTTTTTCTAGTTTTTTTAGAGTGGTACAAAATGTGTTAATTTTAGAGGAACACATGAAAAGCGGTGACCTTTTTACATTTTGTTGAATATCACATTGAAATATTATTACGTTAATACAACTTATTTTGTAGAATCGTGAAAAAAGTGACCTGGAAATCTTTGACATGTTTAAAGTTGACACCTGATCGTTGCTATTTATAAAAGCTTGTAAAAATGTGAATTTTTTCATAGATTTCCATAAAACGGTGTAAAAGATTTTATTTTTTAACAGTTGTTTCAAGAAACTGTTAAAATCCTGAATTTTTTTCTAGTTTTTTTAGAGTGGTACAAAAACTGTTAATTTTAGAGGAACACATTTAAAGCGGTGAGCTTTTTACATTTTTGTTTCATATAACATTGAATATTTATGACGTTAATAAAACTTGTTTTGTAGAACCGTGAAAAAAGTGACCTGGAAATCATTGAAACGTCTAAAGTTGTCGCGTTTATACATCTTTGTTATTTATAGGAGTTTGTAAAAATATGAACTTTTTAATAGATTGCCATAAAATGGTGTAAAAGATTTTTTTTTTACAGTTGTTTCGGAAAATTGTTAAAAACCTGAATTTTCTTCTAGTTTTTTAGAGTGGTACAAAATGTGTTAATTTAGAGGAACGCATGTAAGGCGGTGAGGTTTTTACATTTTTGTTTAATATAACATTGAAATATTATGATGTTAATACAACTTGTTTTGTATAACCGTGAAAAAAGTGACCGGGAAATTATTGAAACGTATAAAGTTGTCACCTTTAAACATCGTTGTTATTTATAAAATCTTGTAAAAATGTGAACTTTTTCATAGATTTCCATAAAACAGTGTAAAAGATTTTCTTTTTTTACGGTTGTTACGGAAAATTGTAAAAAAAACTTGTATTTTTTTCTAGTTTTTTTGAGTCGTACAAAATGTGTTAATTTTAGAGGAACACATGTAAAGCGGTGAGCTTCTTACATTTTTGTTTCATATAACATTGAAAAACCTAAACGTTGATACAACTAGTTTTGTAGAGCCGTGAAAAAAGGTGACCCGGAAATCATTGAAACGTCTAAAGTTGTCGCCTTGATACATCTTTGTTATTTATAGGAGTTTGTAAAAATATGAACTTTTTAATAGATTTCCATAAAATGGTGTAAAAGATTTAATTATTTTAACAGTTGTTTCGGAAAATTGTTAAAAACTTGAATTTCTTTTTCTAGTTTTTTTAGAGTGGTACAAAATGTGTTAATTTTAGAGGAACACATGAAAAGCGGTGACCTTTTTACATTTTGTTGAATATCACATTGAAATATTATTACGTTAATACAACTTATTTTGTAGAATCGTGAAAAAAGTGACACGGAAATCTTTGACATGTTTAAAGTTGACACCTGATCGTTGCTATTTATAAAAGCTTGTAAAAATGTGAATTTTTTCATAGATTTCCATAAAACGGTGTAAAAGATTTTATTTTTTAACAGTTGTTTCAAGAAACTGTTAAAATCTTGAATTTTTTTCTAGTTTTTTTAGAGTGGTACAAAAACTGTTAATTTTAGAGGAACACATTTAAAGCGGTGAGCTTTTTACATTTTTGTTTCATATAACATTGAATATTTATGACGTTAATAAAACTTGTTTTGTAGAACCGTGAAAAAAGTGACCTGGAAATCATTGAAACGTCTAAAGTTGTCGCGTTTATACATCTTTGTTATTTATAGGAGTTTGTAAAAATATGAACTTTTTAATAGATTTCCATAAAATGGTGTAAAAGATTTTTTTTTACAGTTGTTTCGAAAAATTGTTAAAAACCTGAATTTTCTTCTAGTTTTTTAGAGTGGTACAAAATGTGTTAATTTAGAGGAACGCATGTAAGGCGGTGAGGTTTTTACATTTTTGTTTAATATAACATTGAAATATTATGATGTTAATACAACTTGTTTTGTATAACCGTGAAAAAAGTGACCGGGAAATTATTGAAACGTATAAAGTTGTCACCTTTAAACATCGTTGTTATTTATAAAATCTTGTAAAAATGTGAACTTTTTCATAGATTTCCATAAAACAGTGTAAAAGATTTTCTTTTTTTACGGTTGTTACGGAAAATTGTAAAAAAAACTTGTATTTTTTTCTAGTTTTTTTGAGTCGTACAAAATGTGTTAATTTTAGAGGAACACATGTAAAGCGGTGAGCTTCTTACATTTTTGTTTCATATAACATTGAAAAACCTAAACGTTGATACAACTAGTTTTGTAGAGCCGTGAAAAAAGGTGACCCGGAAATCATTGAAACGTCTAAAGTTGTCGCCTTGATACATCTTTGTTATTTATAGGAGTTTGTAAAAATATGAACTTTTTAATAGATTTCCATAAAATGGTGTAAAAGATTTAATTATTTTAACAGTTGTTTCGGAAAATTGTTAAAAACTTGAATTTCTTTTTCTAGTTTTTTTAGAGTGGTACAAAATGTGTTAATTTTAGAGGAACACATGAAAAGCGGTGACCTTTTTACATTTTGTTGAATATCACATTGAAATATTATTACGTTAATACAACTTATTTTGTAGAATCGTGAAAAAAGTGACCTGGAAATCTTTGACATGTTTAAAGTTGACACCTGATCGTTGCTATTTATAAAAGCTTGTAAAAATGTGAATTTTTTCATAGATTTCCATAAAACGGTGTAAAAGATTTTATTTTTTAACGCTTGTTTCAAGAAACTCGTTAAAATCCTGAATTTTTTTCTAGTTTTTTTAGAGTGGTACAAACTCGTTAATTTTAGAGGAACACATTTAAAGCGGTGAGCTTTTTACATTTTTGTTTCATATAACATTGAATATTTATGACGTTAATAAAACTTGTTTTGTAGAACCGTGAAAAAAGTGACACGGAAATCATTGAAACGTCTAAAGTTGTCGCGTTTATACATCTTTGTTATTTATAGGAGTTTGTAAAAATATGAACTTTTTAATAGATTGCCATAAAATGGTGTAAAAGATTTTTTTACGAGTTGTTTCGGAAAATTGTTAAAAACCTGAATTTTCTTCTAGTTTTTTAGAGTGGTACAAAATGTTTTAATTTAGAGGAACACATGTAAGGCGATGAGGTTTTTACATTTTTGTTTAATATAACCTTGAAATATTATGATGTTAATACAACTTGTTTTGTATAACCGTGAAAAAAGTGACCTGGAACTTATTGAAACGTATAAAGTTGTCACCTTTAAACATCGTTGTTGTTTATAGAATCTTGTAAAAATGTGAACTTTTTCATAGATTTCCATAAAACGGTGTAAAAGATTTTATTTTTTTACGGTTGTTACGGAAATTTGTAAAAAAAAAACTTGAATTTTTTTCTAGTTTTTTGGAGTCGTACAAAATGTGTTAATTTTAGAGGAACACATGTAAAGCGGTAAGCTTTTTACATTTTTGTTTCATATAACATTGAAAAACCTAAACGTTGATACAACTAGTTTTGTAGAGCCGTGAAAAAAGGTGACCCGGAAATAATTGAAACGTGTAAAGTTGTCACCTTTATACATCGTTGTTAGTTATTGAAGTTTTTAAAAATGTGAACTTTTTCAAAGATTTCCATAAAATGGTGTAAAAGATTTAGAGGAACACCCTTCTACATCGTATTTATTAATTGAATCGTAAAAATGTTGCCTTTTTCATAGATGTTCCATAAAACGGTGTAAAATGTTTTATTTTTTAAAAATTGTTACCGAAAAGTTGTTAAAGATTGTTTTTTTTTTGTTTTTTTATTAGAGTGATACAAAATGTGATAATTCGAAAATTGTCACCCTTCTATATCGTATTTATTTATTGAAGCGTAAAAATGTGGCTTTTTTCATTGATGTTCCATAAAACATGGCAAAATCTTTTATTTTTTAACAGTTGTTTCGGAAACTTGTTAAATACTTGTGTTTTTTTTTCTTAGAGTGGTACAAAATGTGATAATTCGAAAGTTGTCACCCTTCTACATGGTATTTATTTACTGAGGCGTAAAAATGTTGTCTTTTTCATAGATGTTCTATAAAACGGTGTAAATTGTTTTATTTTTTAACAGTTGTTTCGGAAACTAGTTAAATACTTGTATTTTTTTTATTTTTTTTACTTAGATTGGTACAAAATGTGATAATTCGAATGTTGTCACCCTTCTACATCGTTTTTATTTATCGAAGCGTAAAAATGTGGCTTTTTTTCATAGATGTTCTATTAAACGGTGTAAAAAATGTTTTTTTTAAAAGTTGTTTCGGAAACATGTTAAATACTTGTATTTTTTTTCTTAGAGTTGTACAAAATGTGATAATTCGAAAGTTGTCACCCTTCTACATCGTATTTATTAATTGAATCGTAAAAATGTTGCCTTTTTCATAGATGTTCCATAAAACGGTGTAAAATGTTTTATTTTTTAACAGTTGTTTCGGAAACTTGTTAAATACTTGTACTTTTTTTGTTTTTTTTTCATAGAGTGGTACAAACTGTGATTATTCGAAAGTTGTCACCCTTCTACATCGTATTTATTTATTGAAGCGTAAAAATGTGGCTTTTTTCATCGATGTTCCATAAAACATGGCAAAATCTTTTATTTTTTAACAGTTGTTTCGGAAACTTGTTAAATACTTGTGTTTTTTTTTCTTAGAGTGGTACAAAATGTGATAATTCGAAAGTTGTCACCCTTCTACATCGTTTTTATTTATCGAAGCGTAAAAATGTGGCTTTTTTTCATAGATGTTCTATTAAACGGTGTAAAAAATGTTTTATTTTTTAAAAGTTGTTTCGGAAACTTGTTAAATACTTGTATTTTTTTTCTTAGAGTTGTACAAAATGTGATAATTCGAAAGTTGTCACCCTTCTACATCGTATTTATTAATTGAATCGTAAAAATGTTGCCTTTTTCATAGATGTTCCATAAAACGGTGTAAAATGTTTTTTTTAAAAGTTGTTATCGAAAAGTTGTTAAAAATTGTATTTTTTTTTGTTTTTTCTATTAGAGTGATACAAAATGTGATAATTCGAAAATTGTCACCCTTCTATATCGTATTTATTTAATGAAGCGTAAAATTGCGGTTTTTTTCATAGATGATCCATAAAACGGTGTAAAATGTTGTATTTTTTAACAGTTGTTTCGGAAACTTTTTAAATATTTGCATTTTTTTAGTTTTTTATTAGAGTGGTACAAAATGTGATAATCCGAAAGTTGTCACTCTTCTGCATCGTTTTTATTTATCGAAGCGTAAAAGTGTGGCCTTTTTCATAGACGTTTAATAAAACGGTGTAAAATGTTTTATTTTTTAATAGTTGTTTCGGAAACTTGTTAACACTTGTATTTTTTTTCTTAGAGTGGTACAAAATGTGATAATTCGAAAGTTGTCACCCTTCTACATCGTATTTATTTACTGAAGCGTAAAAATGTTGCCTTTTTCATAGATGTTCCATAAAACGGTGTAAAAAATGTTTTGTTTATTAACAATTGTTTCGGAAACTTGTTAAATACTTGCATTTTTTTTAGTTTTTTTATTAGAGTGGTACAAAATGTGATAATCCGGAAGTTGTCACCATTCTACATCGTTTTTATTTATTGAAGCGTAAAAGTGTGGCCTTTTTCATAGACGTTCAATAAAACGGTTTAAAATGTTTTATTTTTTAACAGTTGTTTCGAAAACTTGTTAAATACTTGTATTTTTTTATTTTTTTTTTCTTAGAGTGGTACAAAATGTGATAATTCGAAAGTTGTCACCCTTCTACATCGTATTTATTACTGAGGCGTAAAAATGTTGTCTTTTTCATAGATGTTCCATAAAACGGTGTAAATTGTTTTATTTTTTAACAGTTGTTTCGGAAACTTGTTAAATACATGTGTTTTTTTTTCTTAGAGTGGTACAAAATGTGATCATTCCAAAGTTGTCACCCTTCTACATCGTTTTTATTTATCGAAGCGTAAAAATGTGGCTTTTTTTCATAGATGTTCTATTAAACGGTGTAAAAAATGTTTTATTTTTTAAAAGTTGTTTCGGAAACTTGTTAAATACTTGTATTTTTTTTCTTAGAGTTGTACAAAATGTGATAATTCGAAAGTTGTCACCCTTCTACATCGTATTTATTAATTGAATCGTAAAAATGTTGCCTTTTTCATAGATGTTCCATAAAACGGTGTAAAATGTTTTATTTTTTAACAGTTGTTTCGGAAACTTGCTAAATACTTGTATTTTTTTTCTTTTTTTTCTTAGAGTGGTACAAAATGTGATAATTCGAAAGTTGTCACCCTTGTACATCGTATTTATTTATTGATGCGTAAAAATGTGGCTTTTTTCATAGATGTTCCATAAAACGGTGCAAAATGTTTTATTTTTTAACAGTTGTTTCGGAAAATTGTTAAATGCTTGTATTCTCTTTTCTTGGAGTGGTACAAAATGTGATAATTCGAAAGTTGTCACCCTTCTACATCGCTTTTATTTACTGAAGCGTAAAAATGTGGCTTTTTTCATAGATGTTCTATTAAACGGTGTAAAAAATGTTTTATTTTTTAAAAGTTGTTTCGGAAACTTGTTAAATACTTGTATTTTTTTTAGAGTGGTACAAAATGTGATAAATCGAAAGTTGTCAACCTTCTACAACGTTTTTATTTATTTAAGCGTAAAAATGTGGCTTTTTTCATATATGTTCCATAAAAACGGTGTAAAATGTTTTATTTTTTAACAGTTGTTTCGGAAAATTGTTAAATACTTGTATTCTTTTTTCTTAGAGTCGTACAAAATGTGACAATTCGAAAGTTGTCACCCTTGTACATCGTTTTTATTTATTGAAGCGTAAAAATGAGGTTTTTTTCACACATGTTCAATTAAACGGTGTAAAAAATGTTTTATTTATTAACAGTTGATTCGGAAACTTGTTAAATACTTGTATTTTTTTTAGTTTTTTATTAGAGTGGTAAAAAATGTGATAATTCGAAAGTTGTCACCCTTCTACATCGTATTTATTTACTGAGGCGTAAAAATGTTGTCTTTTTCATAGATGTTCCATAAAACGATGTGGCTTTTTTCATAGATGTTCCATAAAACATAGTAAAATATTTATTTTTTAACAGTTGTTTCGGAAACTTGTTAAATAGTTGTGTTTTTTTTTCTTAGAGTGGTACAAAATGTGATAATTCGAAAGTTGTCACCCTTCTACATCGTATTTATTTATTGAAGCGTAAAAATGTTGCATTTTTCATAGATGTTCTATAAAACGGTGTAAAATGTTTTATTTTTTAAAAGTTGTTTCGGAAACTTGTTAAATACTTGTATTTTTTTAGTTTTTTTTCATAGAGTGTTACAAAATGTGATAATTTGAAAGTTGTCACCCTTCTACATCGTATTTATTTATTGAAGCGTAAAAATGTGGCTTTTTTCATGGATGTTCTATAAAACGGTGTAAAATGTTTTATTTTTTAACAGTTGTTTTGGAAAATTGTTAAATACTTGTATTTTTTTTCTTAGAGTGGTACAAAATGTGATAATTCAAAAGTTGTCACCCTTCTACATCGTTTTTATTTATTGAAGCGTAAAAATGTGTCTTTTTTCATAGATGTTCAATTAAACGGGGTAAAAAATGTTTTATTTTTTAAAAGTTGTTTCGAAAACTTGTTAAATACTTGTATTTTTATTAGAGTGGTACAAAATGTGATAATCCGGAAGTTGTCACCGTTCTACATCGTTTTTATTTATTGAATCGTAAAAGTGCGGCCTTTTTCATAGACGTTCAATAAAACGGTTTAAAATGTTTTATTTTTTAACAATTGTTTCGAAAACTTGTTAAATACTTGTATTTTTTTTTCTTAGAGTGGTAAAAAATGTGATAATTCGAAAGTTGTCACCCTTCTACACCGTATTTATTTACTGAGGCGTAAAAATGTTGTCTTTTTCATAGATGTTCCATAAAATGATGTAAATTGTTTTATTTTTTAACAGTTGTTTCGGAAACTTGTTAAATAATTGTACTTTTTTTTAGTTTTTTATTGGAGTGATACAAAATGTGATAATCCGAAAGTTGTCACCCTTCTACATCGTTTTTATTTATTGAAGCGTTAAAGTGTGGCTTTTTTCATAGATGTTCCATAAAACATGATAAAATGTTTTATTTTTTAACAGTTATTTCGGAAACTTGTTAAATAGTTGTGTTTTTATTTCTTAGAGTGGTACAAAATGTGATAATTCGAAAGTTGTCACCCTTCTACATCGTATTTATTTATTGAAGCGTAAAAATGTTGCATTTTTCATAGATGTTCTATAAAACGGTACAAAATGTGATAATCCGGAAGTTGTCACCATTCTACATAGTTTTTATTTATTGAAGCGTAAAAGTGTGGCCTTTTTCATAGACGTTCAATAAAACGGTTTTAAATGTTTTATTTTTTAACAGTTGTTTCGAAAACTTGTTAAATACTTGTATTTTTTTATTTTTACTTTTCTTAGAGTGGTACAAAATGTGATAATTCGAAATTTGTCACCCTTCTACATGGTATTTATTTACTGAGGCGTAAAAATGTTGCCTTTTTCATAGATGTTCTTTAAAACAGTGTAAAATGTTTTATTTTTTAACAGTTGTTTCAGAAACTTGTTAAATACTTGTACTTTTTTAGTTTTTTTTCATAGAGTGGTACAAACTGTGATAATTAAAAGTTGTCACCTTCTACATCGTATTTATTTATTGAAGCGTAAAAATGTGGCTTTTTTCATCGATGTTCCATAAAACATGGCAAAATGTTTATTTTTTAACAGTTGTTTCGGAAACTTGTTAAATACTTGTGTTTTTTTTTCTTAGAGTGGTATAAAATGTGATAATTCGAAAGTTGTCACCCTTCTACATCGTTTTTATTTATCGAAGCGTAAAAATGTGGCTTTTTTTCATAGATGTTCTATTAAACGGTGTAAAAAATGTTTTTTTTTAAAAGTTGTTTCGGAAACTTGTTAAATACTTGTATTTTTTTTCTTAGAGTTGTACAAAATGTGATAATTCGAAAGTTGTCACCCTTCTACATCGTATTTATTAATTGAATCGTAAAAATGTTGCCTTTTTCATAGATGTTCCATAAAACGGTGTAAAATGTTTTATTTTTTAACAGTTGTTTCGGAAACTTGTTAAATACTTGTACTTTTTTTGTTTTTTTTTTCATAGAGTGGTACAAACTGTGATTATTCGAAAGTTGTCACCCTTCTACATCGTATTTATTTATTGAAGCGTAAAAATGTGGCTTTTTTCATCGATGTTCCATAAAACATGGCAAAATGTTTTATTTTTTAACAGTTGTTTCGGAAATTTGTTAAATAGTTGTGTTTTTTTTTCTTAGAGTGGTACAAAATGTGATAATTCGAAAGTTGTCACCCTTCTACATCGTTTTTATTTATTGAAGCGTAAAAATGTGGCTTTTTTTCATATATGTTCTATTAAACGGTGTAAAAAATGTTTTATTTTTTAAAAGTTGTTTCGGAAACTTGTTAAATACTTGTATTTTTTTTCTTAGAGTTGTACAAAATGTGATAATTCGAAAGTTGTCACCCTTCTACATCGTATTTATTAATTGAATCGTAAAAATGTTGCCTTTTTCATAGATGTTCCATAAAACGGTGTAAAATGTTTTTTTTAAAAGTTGTTACCGAAAAGTTGTTAAAAATTGTATTTTTTTTTGTTTTTTCTATTAGAGTGATACAAAATGTGATAATTCGAAAATTGTCACCCTTCTATATCGTATTTATTTAATGAAGCGTAAAATTGCGGTTTTTTTCATAGATGATCCATAAAACGGTGTAAAATGTTGTATTTTTTAACAGTTGTTTCGGAAACTTTTTAAATATTTGCATTTTTTTAGTTTTTTATTAGAGTGGTACAAAATGTGATAATCCGAAAGTTGTCACTCTTCTGCATCGTTTATATTTATCGAAGCGTAAAAGTGTGGCCTTTTTCATAGACGTTTAATAAAACGGTGTAAAATGTTTTATTTTTTAATAGTTGTTTCGGAAACTTGTTAACACTTGTATTTTTTTTCTTAGAGTGGTACAAAATGTGATAATTCGAAAGTTGTCACCCTTCTACATCGTATTTATTTACTGAAGCGTAAAAATGTTGCCTTTTTCATAGATGTTCCATAAAACGGTGTAAAAAATGTTTTGTTTATTAACAATTGTTTCGGAAACTTGTTAAATACTTGCATTTTTTTTAGTTTTTTTATTAGAGTGGTACAAAATGTGATAATCCGGAAGTTGTCACCATTCTACATCGTTTTTATTTATTGAAGCGTAAAAGTGTGGCCTTTTTCATAGACGTTCAATAAAACGGTTTAAAATGTTTTATTTTTTAACAGTTGTTTCGAAAACTTGTTAAATACTTGTATTTTTTTATTTTTACTTTTCTTAGAGTGGTACAAAATGTGATAATTCGAAAGTTGTCACCCTTCTACATGGTATTTATTTACTGAGGCGTAAAAATGTTGCCTTTTTCATGGATGTTCTTTAAAATAGTGTAAAATGTTTTATTTTTTAACAGTTGTTTCAGAAACTTGTTAAATACTTGTACTTTTTTAGTTTTTTTTTCATAGAGTGGTACAAACTGTGATAATTCAAAAGTTGTCACCCTTCTACATCGTATTTATTTATTGAAGCGTAAAAATGTGGCTTTTTTCATCGATGTTCCATAAAACATGGCAAAATCTTTTATTTTTTAACAGTTGTTTCGGAAACTTGTTAAATACTTGTGTTTTTTTTTCTTAGAGTGGTATAAAATGTGATAATTCGAAAGTTGTCACCCTTCTACATCGTTTTTATTTATCGAAGCGTAAAAATGTGGCTTTTTTTCATAGATGTTCTATTAAACGGTGTAAAAAATGTTTTTTTTTTAAAAGTTGTTTCGGAAACTTGTTAAATACTTGTATTTTTTTTCTTAGAGTTGTACAAAATGTGATAATTCGAAAGTTGTCACCCTTCTACATCGTATTTATTAATTGAATCGTAAGAATGTTGCCTTTTTCATAGATGTTCCATAAAACGGTGTAAAATGTTTTATTTTTTAACAGTTGTTTCGGAAACTTGTTAAATACTTGTATTTTTTTTCTTTTTTTTCTTAGAGTGGTACAAAATGTGATAATTCGAAAGTTGTCACCCTTCTACATCGTTTTTATTTACTGAAGCGTAAAAATGTGGCTTTTTTCATAGATGTTCTATTAAACGGTGTAAAAAATGTTTTATTTTTTAAAAGTTGTTTCGGAAACTTGTTAAATACTTGTATTTTTTTTAGAGTGGTACAAAATGTGATAATTCGAAAGTTGTCACCCTTCTACATGGTATTTATTTACTGAGGCGTAAAAATGTTGTCTTTTTCATAGATGTTCCATAAAACGGTGTAAATTGTTTTATTTTTTAACAGTTGTTTCGGAAACTTGTTAAATACTTGTATTTTTTTTATTTTTTTTACTTAGATTGGTACAAAATGTGATAATTCGAAAGTTGTCACCCTTCCACATCGTATTTATTTATTGAAGCGTAAAAATGTTGCCTTTTTCATAGAGGTTCTATAAAACAGTGTAAAATGTTTTATTTTTTAACAGTTGTTTCAGAAACTTGTTAAATACTTGTACTTTTTTAGTTTTTTTTTTCATAGAGTGGTACAAACTGTGATAATTCAAAAGTTGTCACCCTTCTACATCGTATTTATTAATTGAAGCGTAAAAATGTGGCTTTTTTCATCGATGTTCCATAAAACATGGCAAAATCTTTTATTTTTTAACAGTTGTTTCGGAAACTTGTTAAATACTTGTGTTTTTTTTTCTTAGAGTGGTATAAAATGTGATAATTCGAAAGTTGTCACCCTCCTACATCGTTTTTATTTATCGAAGCGTAAAAATGTGGCTTTTTTTCATATATGTTCTATTAAACGGTGTAAAAAATGTTTTTTTTTAAAAGTTGTTTCGGAAACTTATTAAATACTTGTATTTTTTTTCTTAGAGTTGTACAAAATGTGATAATTCGAAAGTTGTCACCCTTCTACATCGTATTTATTAATTGAATCGTAAAAATGTTGCCTTTTTCATAGATGTTCCATAAAACGGTGTAAAATGTTTTATTTTTTAACAGTTGTTTCGGAAACTTGTTAAATACTTGTATTTTTTTTCTTTTTTTTCTTAGAGTGGTACAAAATGTGATAATTCGAAAGTTGTCACCCTTCTACATCGTTTTTATTTAATGAAGCGTAAAAATGTGGCTTTTTTCATAGATGTTCTATTAAACGGTGTAAAAAATGTTTTATTTTTTAAAAGTTGTTTCGGAAACTTGTTAAATACTTGTATTTTTTTTAGAGTGGTACAAAATGTGATAATTCGAAAGTTGTCACCCTTCTACATGGTATTTATTTACTGAGGCGTAAAAATGTTGTCTTTTTCATAGATGTTCCATAAAACGGTGTAAATTGTTTTATTTTTTAACAGTTGTTTCGGAAACTTGTTAAATGCTTGTATTTTTTTTATTTTTTTTACTTAGATTGGTACAAAATTTGATAATTCGAAAGTTGTCACCCTTCCACATCGTATTTATTTATTGAAGCGTAAAAATGTTGCCTTTTTCATAGATGTTTTATAAAACAGTGTAAAATGTTTTATTTTTTAACAAATTGTTTTAAACTTGTTAAATACTTGTACTTTTTTAGTTTTTTTTTCATAGAGTGGTACAAACTGTGATAATTCAAAAGTTGTCACCCTTCTACATCGTATTTATTTATTGAAGCGTAAAAATGTGGCTTTTTTCATCGATGTTCCATAAAACATGGCAAAATCTTTTATTTTTTAACAGTTGTTTCGGAAACTTGTTAAATACTTGTGTTTTTTTTTCTTAGAGTGGTATAAAATGTGATAATTCGAATGTTGTCACCCTTCTACATCGTTTTTATTTATCGAAGCGTAAAAATGTGGCTTTTTTTCATAGATGTTCTATTAAACGGTGTAAAAAATGTTTTTTTTAAAAGTTGTTTCGGAAACATGTTAAATACTTGTATTTTTTTTCTTAGAGTTGTACAAAATGTGATAATTCGAAAGTTGTCACCCTTCTACATCGTATTTATTAATTGAATCGTAAAAATGTTGCCTTTTTCATAGATGTTCCATAAAACGGTGTAAAATGTTTTATTTTTTAACAGTTGTTTCGGAAACTTGTTAAATACTTGTATTTTTTTTCTTTTTTTTCTTAGAGTGGTACAAAATGTGATAATTCGAAAGTTGTCACCCTTCTACATCGTTTTTATTTATCGAAGCGTAAAAATGTGGCTTTTTTTCATAGATGTTCTATTAAACGGTGTAAAAAATGTTTTGTTTTTAAAAGTTGTTTCGGAAAATTGTTAAATGCTTGTATTTTTTTTCTTAGAGTTGTACAAAATGTGATAATTCGAAAGTTGTCACCCTTCTACATCGTATTTATTAATTGAATCGTAAAAATGTTGCCTTTTTCATAGATGTTCCATAAAACGGTGTAAAATGTTTTATTTTTTAACAGTTGTTTCAGAAACTTGTTAAATACTTGTACTTTTTTAGTTTTTTTTCATAGAGTGGTACAAACTGTGATAATTCAAAAGTTGTCACCCTTCTACATCGTATTTATTTATTGAAGCGTAAAAATGTGGCTTTTTTCATCGATGTTCCATAAAACATGGCAAAATCTTTTATTTTTTAACAGTTGTTTCGGAAACTTGTTAAATACTTGTGTTTTTTTTTCTTAGAGTGGTATAAAATGTGATAATTCGAATGTTGTCACCCTTCTACATCGTTTTTATTTATCGAAGCGTAAAAATGTGGCTTTTTTTCATAGATGTTCTATTAAACGGTGTAAAAAATGTTTTTTTTTAAAAGTTGTTTCGGAAACATGTTAAATACTTGTATTTTTTTTCTTAGAGTTGTACAAAATGTGATAATTCGAAAGTTGTCACCCTTCTACATCGTATTTATTAATTGAATCGTAAAAATGTTGCCTTTTTCATAGATGTTCCATAAAACGGTGTAAAATGTTTTATTTTTTAACAGTTGTTTCGGAAACTTGTTAAATACTTGTATTTTTTTTCTTTTTTTTCTTAGAGTGGTACAAAATGTGATAATTCGAAAGTTGTCACCCTTCTACATCGTTTTTATTTATCGAAGCGTAAAAATGTGGCTTTTTTTCATAGATGTTCTATTAAACGGTGTAAAAAATGTTTTGTTTTTAAAAGTTGTTTCGGAAACTTGTTAAATACTTGTATTTTTTTTCTTAGAGTTGTACAAAATGTGATAATTCGAAAGTTGTCACCCTTCTACATCGTATTTATTAATTGAATCGTAAAAATGTTGCCTTTTTCATAGATGTTCCATAAAACGGTGTCAAATGTTTTATTTTTTAACAGTTGTTTCGGAAACTTGTTAAATACTTGTATTTTTTTCTTTTTTTTCTTAGAGTGGTACAAATAGTGATAATTCGAAAGTTGTCACCCTTGTACATCGTATTTATTTATTGATGCGTAAAAATGTGGCTTTTTTCATAAATGTTCTATAAAACGGTGTAAAATGTTTTATTTTTTGACAGTTGTTTCGGAAAATTGTTAAATGCTTGTATTCTCTTTTCTTAGAGTGGTACAAAATGTGATAATTCGAAAGTTGTCACCCTTCTACATCGTTTTTATTTACTGAAGCGTAAAAATGTGGCTTTTTTCATAGTTCTATTAAACGGTGTAAAAAATGTTTTATTTTTTAAAAGTTGTTTCGGAAACTTGTTAAATACTTGTAATTTTTTTAGAGTGGTACAAAATGTGATAATTCGAAAGTTGTCACCCTTCTACATGGTATTTATTTACTGAGGCGTAAAAATGTTGTCTTTTTCATAGATGTTCCATAAAACGGTGTAAATTGTTTTATTTTTTTAACAGTTGTTTCGGAAACTTGTTAAATACTTGTATTTTTTTTATTTTTTTTACTTAGATTGGTACAAAATGTGATAATTCGAAAGTTGTCACCCTTCCACATCGTATTTATTTATTGAAGCGTAAAAATGTTGCCTTTTTCATAGATGTTCTATAAAACAGTGTAAAATGTTTTATTTTTGAACAGTTGTTTCAGAAACTTGTTAAATACTTGTACTTTTTTAGTTTTTTTTTCATAGAGTGGTACAAACTGTGATAATTCAAAAGTTGTCACCCTTCTACATCGTATTTATTTATTGAAGCGTAAAAATGTGGCTTTTTTCATCGATGTTCAATAAAACATGGCAAAATCTTTTATTTTTTAACAGTTGTTTCGGAAACTTGTTAAATACTTGTGTTTTTTTTCTTAGAGTGGTATAAAATGTGATAATTCGAAAGTTGTCACCTTCTACATCGTTTTTATTTATTGAAGCGTAAAAATGTGGCTTTTTTTCATAGATGTTCTATTAAACGGTGTAAAAAATGTTTTTTTTTTAAAAGTTGTTTCGGAAACTTGTTAAATGCTTGTATTTTTTTTCTTAGAGTTGTACAAAATGTGATAATTCGAAAGTTGTCACCCTTCTACATCGTATTTATTAATTGAATCGTAAAAATGTTGCCTTTTTCATAGATGTTCCATAAAACGGTGTAAAATGTTTTATTTTTTAACAGTTGTTTCGGAAACTTGTTAAATACTTGTATTTTTTTTCTTTTTTTTCTTAGAGTGGTACAAAATGTGATAATTCGAAAGTTGTCACCCTTCTACATCGTTTTTATTTATCGAAGCGTAAAAATGTGGCTTTTTTTCATAGATGTTCTATTAAACGGTGTAAAAAATGTTTTGTTTTTAAAAGTTGTTTCGGAAACTTGTTAAATACTTGTATTTTTTTTCTTAGAGTTGTACAAAATGTGATAATTCGAAAGTTGTCACCCTTCTACATCGTATTTAT
Source organism: Silybum marianum (assembly GCA_036898165.1). Lineage (NCBI taxonomy): Eukaryota > Viridiplantae > Streptophyta > Magnoliopsida > Asterales > Asteraceae > Silybum > Silybum marianum. The sequence continues at coordinate 108,392 of JAWIMA010000034.1, read as the reverse complement.
TAATTGAATCGTAAGAATGTTGCCTTTTTCATAGATGTTCCATAAAACGGTGTAAAATGTTTTATTTTTTAACAGTTGTTTCGGAAACTTGTTAAATACTTGTATTTTTTTTATTTTTTTTACTTAGATTGGTACAAAATGTGATAATTCGAAAGTTGTCACCCTTCCACATCGTATTTATTTATTGAAGCGTAAAAATGTTGCCTTTTTCATAGATGTTCTATAAAACAGTGTAAAATGTTTTATTTTTTAACAGTTGTTTCAGAAACTTGTTAAATACTTGTACTTTTTTAGTTTTTTTTTCATAGAGTGGTACAAACTGTGATAATTCAAAAGTTGTCACCCTTCTACATCGTATTTATTTATTGAAGCGTAAAAATGTGGCTTTTTTCATCGATGTTCCATAAAACATGGCAAAATCTTTTATTTTTTAACAGTTGTTTCGGAAACTTGTTAAATACTTGTGTTTTTTTTTCTTAGAGTGGTATAAAATGTGATAATTCGAATGTTGTCACCCTTCTACATCGTTTTTATTTATCGAAGCGTAAAAATGTGGCTTTTTTTCATAGATGTTCTATTAAACGGTGTAAAAAATGTTTTTTTTTAAAAGTTGTTTCGGAAACATGTTAAATACTTGTATTTTTTTTCTTAGAGTTGTACAAAATGTGATAATTCGAAAGTTGTCACCCTTCTACATCGTATTTATTAATTGAATCGTAAAAATGTTGCCTTTTTCATAGATGTTCCATAAAACGGTGTAAAATGTTTTATTTTTTAACAGTTGTTTCGGAAACTTGTTAAATACTTGTATTTTTTTTTTTTTTTTTCTTAGAGTGGTACAAAATGTGATAATTCGAAAGTTGTCACCCTTCTACATCGTTTTTATTTATCGAAGCGTAAAAATGTGGCTTTTTTTCATAGATGTTCTATTAAACGGTGTAAAAAATGTTTTTTTTTTAAAAGTTGTTTCGGAAACTTGTTAAATACTTGTATTTTTTTTCTTAGAGTTGTACAAAATGTGATAATTCGAAAGTTGTCACCCTTCTACATCGTATTTATTAATTGAATCGTAAAAATGTTGCCTTTTTCATAGATGTTCCATAAAACGGTGTCAAATGTTTTATTTTTTAACAGTTGTTTCGGAAACTTGTTAAATACTTGTATTTTTTTCTTTTTTTTCTTAGAGTGGTACAAATAGTGATAATTCGAAAGTTGTCACCCTTGTACATCGTATTTATTTATTGATGCGTAAAAATGTGGCTTTTTTCATAAATGTTCTATAAAACGGTGTAAAATGTTTTATTTTTTGACAGTTGTTTCGGAAAATTGTTAAATGCTTGTATTCTCTTTTCTTAGAGTGGTACAAAATGTGATAATTCGAAAGTTGTCACCCTTCTACATCGTTTTTATTTACTGAAGCGTAAAAATGTGGCTTTTTTCATAGTTCTATTAAACGGTGTAAAAAATGTTTTATTTTTTAAAAGTTGTTTCGGAAACTTGTTAAATACTTGTAATTTTTTTAGAGTGGTACAAAATGTGATAATTCGAAAGTTGTCACCCTTCTACATGGTATTTATTTACTGAGGCGTAAAAATGTTGTCTTTTTCATAGATGTTCCATAAAACGGTGTAAATTGTTTTATTTTTTAACAGTTGTTTCGGAAACTTGTTAAATACTTGTATTTTTTTTATTTTTTTTACTTAGATTGGTACAAAATGTGATAATTCGAAAGTTGTCACCCTTCCACATCGTATTTATTTATTGAAGCGTAAAAATGTTGCCTTTTTCATAGATGTTCTATAAAACAGTGTAAAATGTTTTATTTTTTAACAGTTGTTTCAGAAACTTGTTAAATACTTGTACTTTTTTAGTTTTTTTTTCATAGAGTGGTACAAACTGTGATAATTCAAAAGTTGTCACCCTTCTACATCGTATTTATTTATTGAAGCGTAAAAATGTGGCTTTTTTCATCGATGTTCAATAAAACATGGCAAAATCTTTTATTTTTTAACAGTTGTTTCGGAAACTTGTTAAATACTTGTGTTTTTTTTCTTAGAGTGGTATAAAATGTGATAATTCGAAAGTTGTCACCTTCTACATCGTTTTTATTTATTGAAGCGTAAAAATGTGGCTTTTTTTCATAGATGTTCTATTAAACGGTGTAAAAAATGTTTTTTTTTTAAAAGTTGTTTCGGAAACTTGTTAAATGCTTGTATTTTTTTTCTTAGAGTTGTACAAAATGTGATAATTCGAAAGTTGTCACCCTTCTACATCGTATTTATTAATTGAATCGTAAAAATGTTGCCTTTTTCATAGATGTTCCATAAAACGGTGTAAAATGTTTTATTTTTTAATAGTTGTTTCGGAAACTTGTTAAATACTTGTATTTTTTTTCTTTTTTTTCTTAGAGTGGTACAAAATGTGATAATTCGAAAGTTGTCACCCTTCTACATCGTTTTTATTTATCGAAGCGTAAAAATGTGGCTTTTTTTCATAGATGTTCTATTAAACGGTGTAAAAAATGTTTTGTTTTTAAAAGTTGTTTCGGAAACTTGTTAAATACTTGTATTTTTTTTCTTAGAGTTGTACAAAATGTGATAATTCGAAAGTTGTCACCCTTCTACATCGTATTTATTAATTGAATCGTAAAAATGTTGCCTTTTTCATAGATGTTCCATAAAACGGTGTCAAATGTTTTATTTTTTAACAGTTGTTTCGGAAACTTGTTAAATACTTGTATTTTTTTTCTTTTTTTTCTTAGAGTGGTACAAATAGTGATAATTCGAAAGTTGTCACCCTTGTACATCGTATTTATTTATTGATGCGTAAAAATGTGGCTTTTTTCATAAATGTTCTATAAAACGGTGTAAAATGTTTTATTTTTTAACAGTTGTTTCGGAAAATTGTTAAATGCTTGTATTCTCTTTTCTTAGAGTGGTACAAAATGTGATAATTCGAAAGTTGTCACCCTTCTACATCGTTTTTATTTACTGAAGCGTAAAAATGTGGCTTTTTTCATAGATGTTCTATTAAACGGTGTAAAAAATGTTTTATTTTTTAAAAGTTGTTTCGGAAACTTGTTAAATACTTGTAATTTTTTTAGAGTGGTACAAAATGTGATAATTCGAAAGTTGTCACCCTTCTACATGGTATTTATTTACTGAGGCGTAAAAATGTTGTCTTTTTCATAGATGTTCCATAAAACGGTGTAAATTGTTTTATTTTTTAACAGTTGTTTCGGAAACTTGTTAAATACTTGTATTTTTTTTATTTTTTTTACTTAGATTGGTACAAAATGTGATAATTCGAAAGTTGTCACCCTTCCACATCGTATTTATTTATTGAAGCGTAAAAATGTTGCCTTTTTCATAGATGTTCTATAAAACGGTGTAAAATGTTTTATTTTTTAACAGTTGTTTCAGAAACTTGTTAAATACTTGTACTTTTTTAGTTTTTTTTTCATAGAGTGGTACAAACTGTGATAATTCAAAAGTTGTCACCCTTCTACATCGTATTTATTTATTGAAGCGTAAAAATGTGGCTTTTTTCATCGATGTTCAATAAAACATGGCAAAATCTTTTATTTTTTAACAGTTGTTTCGGAAACTTGTTAAATACTTGTGTTTTTTTTTCTTAGAGTGGTATAAAATGTGATAATTCGAAAGTTGTCACCCTTCTACATCGTTTTTATTTATTGAAGCGTAAAAATGTGGCTTTTTTTCATAGATGTTCTATTAAACGGTGTAAAAAATGTTTTTTTTTTAAAAGTTGTTTCGGAAACTTGTTAAATGCTTGTATTTTTTTTCTTAGAGTTGTACAAAATGTGATAATTCGAAAATTGTCACCCTTCTACATCGTATTTATTAATTGAATCGTAAAAATGTTGCCTTTTTCATAGATGTTCCATAAAACGGTGTAAAATGTTTTATTTTTTAATAGTTGTTTCGGAAACTTGTTAAATACTTGTATTTTTTTTCTTTTTTTTCTTAGAGTGGTACAAAATGTGATAATTCGAAAGTTGTCACCCTTCTACATCGTTTTTATTTATCGAAGCGTAAAAATGTGGCTTTTTTTCATAGATGTTCTATTAAACGGTGTAAAAAATGTTTTGTTTTTAAAAGTTGTTTCGGAAACTTGTTAAATACTTGTATTTTTTTTCTTAGAGTTGTACAAAATGTGATAATTCGAAAGTTGTCACCCTTCTACATCGTATTTATTAATTGAATCGTAAAAATGTTGCCTTTTTCATAGATGTTCCATAAAACGGTGTCAAATGTTTTATTTTTTAACAGTTGTTTCGGAAACTTGTTAAATACTTGTATTTTTTTTCTTTTTTTTCTTAGAGTGGTACAAATAGTGATAATTCGAAAGTTGTCACCCTTGTACATCGTATTTATTTATTGATGCGTAAAAATGTGGCTTTTTTCATAAATGTTCTATAAAACGGTGTAAAATGTTTTATTTTTTAACAGTTGTTTCGGAAAATTGTTAAATGCTTGTATTCTCTTTTCTTAGAGTGGTACAAAATGTGATAATTCGAAAGTTGTCACCCTTCTACATCGTTTTTATTTACTGAAGCGTAAAAATGTGGCTTTTTTCATAGATGTTCTATTAAACGGTGTAAAAAATGTTTTATTTTTTAAAAGTTGTTTCGGAAACTTGTTAAATACTTGTAATTTTTTTAGAGTGGTACAAAATGTGATAATTCGAAAGTTGTCACCCTTCTACATGGTATTTATTTACTGAGGCGTAAAAATGTTGTCTTTTTCATAGATGTTCCATAAAACGGTGTAAATTGTTTTATTTTTTAACAGTTGTTTCGGAAACTTGTTAAATACTTGTATTTTTTTTATTTTTTTTACTTAGATTGGTACAAAATGTGATAATTCGAAAGTTGTCACCCTTCCACATCGTATTTATTTATTGAAGCGTAAAAATGTTGCCTTTTTCATAGATGTTCTATAAAACAGTGTAAAATGTTTTATTTTTTAACAGTTGTTTCAGAAACTTGTTAAATACTTGTACTTTTTTAGTTTTTTTTTCATAGAGTGGTACAAACTGTGATAATTCAAAAGTTGTCACCCTTCTACATCGTATTTATTTATTGAAGCGTAAAAATGTGGCTTTTTTCATCGATGTTCAATAAAACATGGCAAAATCTTTTATTTTTTAATGCTTGTTTCGGAAACTTGTTAAATACTTGTGTTTTTTTTTCTTAGAGTGGTATAAAATGTGATAATTCGAAAGTTGTCACCCTTCTACATCGTTTTTATTTATTGAAGCGTAAAAATGTGGCTTTTTTTCATAGATGTTCTATTAAACGGTGTAAAAAATGTTTTTTTTTTAAAAGTTGTTTCGGAAACTTGTTAAATGCTTGTATTTTTTTTCTTAGAGTTGTACAAAATGTGATAATTCGAAAGTTGTCACCCTTCTACATCGTATTTATTAATTGAATCGTAAAAATGTTGCCTTTTTCATAGATGTTCCATAAAACGGTGTAAAATGTTTTATTTTTTAATAGTTGTTTCGGAAACTTGTTAAATACTTGTATTTTTTTTCTTTTTTTTCTTAGAGTGGTACAAAATGTGATAATTCGAAAGTTGTCACCCTTCTACATCGTTTTTATTTATCGAAGCGTAAAAATGTGGCTTTTTTTCATAGATGTTCTATTAAACGGTGTAAAAAATGTTTTGTTTTTAAAAGTTGTTTCGGAAACTTGTTAAATACTTGTATTTTTTTTCTTAGAGTTGTACAAAATGTGATAATTCGAAAGTTGTCACCCTTCTACATCGTATTTATTAATTGAATCGTAAAAATGTTGCCTTTTTCATAGATGTTCCATAAAACGGTGTAAAATGTTTTATTTTTTAACAGTTGTTTCAGAAACTTGTTAAATACTTGTACTTTTTTAGTTTTTTTTTCATAGAGTGGTACAAACTGTGATAATTCAAAAGTTGTCACCCTTCTACATCGTATTTATTTATTGAAGCGTAAAAATGTGGCTTTTTTCATCGATGTTCCATAAAACATGGCAAAATCTTTTATTTTTTAACAGTTGTTTCGGAAACTTGTTAAATACTTGTGTTTTTTTTTCTTAGAGTGGTATAAAATGTGATAATTCGAATGTTGTCACCCTTCTACATCGTTTTTATTTATCGAAGCGTAAAAATGTGGCTTTTTTTCATAGATGTTCTATTAAACGGTGTAAAAAATGTTTTTTTTTAAAAGTTGTTTCGGAAACATGTTAAATACTTGTATTTTTTTTCTTAGAGTTGTACAAAATGTGATAATTCGAAAGTTGTCACCCTTCTACATCGTATTTATTAATTGAATCGTAAAAATGTTGCCTTTTTCATAGATGTTCCATAAAACGGTGTAAAATGTTTTATTTTTTAATAGTTGTTTCGGAAACTTGTTAAATACTTGTATTTTTTTTCTTTTTTTTCTTAGAGTGGTACAAAATGTGATAATTCGAAAGTTGTCACCCTTCTACATCGTTTTTATTTATCGAAGCGTAAAAATGTGGCTTTTTTTCATAGATGTTCTATTAAACGGTGTAAAAAATGTTTTGTTTTTAAAAGTTGTTTCGGAAACTTGTTAAATACTTGTATTTTTTTCTTAGAGTTGTACAAAATGTGATAATTCGAAAGTTGTCACCCTTCTACATCGTATTTATTAATTGAATCGTAAAAATGTTGCCTTTTTCATAGATGTTCCATAAAACGGTGTAAAATGTTTTATTTTTTAACAGTTGTTTCAGAAACTTGTTAAATACTTGTACTTTTTTAGTTTTTTTTTCATAGAGTGGTACAAACTGTGATAATTCAAAAGTTGTCACCCTTCTACATCGTATTTATTTATTGAAGCGTAAAAATGTGGCTTTTTTCATCGATGTTCCATAAAACATGGCAAAATCTTTTATTTTTTAACAGTTGTTTCGGAAACTTGTTAAATACTTGTGTTTTTTTTTCTTAGAGTGGTATAAAATGTGATAATTCGAATGTTGTCACCCTTCTACATCGTTTTTATTTATCGAAGCGTAAAAATGTGGCTTTTTTTCATAGATGTTCTATTAAACGGTGTAAAAAATGTTTTTTTTTAAAAGTTGTTTCGGAAACATGTTAAATACTTGTATTTTTTTTCTTAGAGTTGTACAAAATGTGATAATTCGAAAGTTGTCACCCTTCTACATCGTATTTATTAATTGAATCGTAAAAATGTTGCCTTTTTCATAGATGTTCCATAAAACGGTGTAAAATGTTTTATTTTTTAACAGTTGTTTCAGAAACTTGTTAAATACTTGTACTTTTTTAGTTTTTTTTTCATAGAGTGGTACAAACTGTGATAATTCAAAAGTTGTCACCCTTCTACATCGTATTTATTTATTGAAGCGTAAAAATGTGGCTTTTTTCATCGATGTTCCATAAAACATGGCAAAATCTTTTATTTTTTAACAGTTGTTTCGGAAACTTGTTAAATACTTGTGTTTTTTTTTCTTAGAGTGGTATAAAATGTGATAATTCGAATGTTGTCACCCTTCTACATCGTTTTTATTTATCGAAGCGTAAAAATGTGGCTTTTTTTCATAGATGTTCTGTTAAACGGTGTAAAAAATGTTTTTTTTTAAAAGTTGTTTCGGAAACATGTTAAATACTTGTATTTTTTTTCTTAGAGTTGTACAAAATGTGATAATTCGAAAGTTGTCACCCTTCTACATCGTATTTATTAATTGAATCGTAAAAATGTTGCCTTTTTCATAGATGTTCCATAAAACGGTGTAAAATGTTTTATTTTTTAACAGTTGTTTCGGAAACTTGTTAAATACTTGTATTTTTTTTCTTTTTTTTCTTAGAGTGGTACAAAATGTGATAATTCGAAAGTTTCACCCTTCTACATCGTTTTTATTTATCGAAGCGTAAAAATGTGGCTTTTTTTCATAGATGTTCTATTAAACGGTGTAAAAAATGTTTTGTTTTTAAAAATTGTTTCGGAAACTTGTTAAATACTTGTATTTTTTTTCTTAGAGTTGTACAAAATGTGATAATTCGAAAGTTGTCACCCTTCTACATCGTATTTATTAATTGAATCGTAAAAATGTTGCCTTTTTCATAGATGTTCCATAAAACGGTGTCAAATGTTTTATTTTTTAACAGTTGTTTCGGAAACTTGTTAAATACTTGTATTTTTTTTCTTTTTTTTCTTAGAGTGGTACAAATAGTGATAATTCGAAAGTTGTCACCCTTGTACATCGTATTTATTTATTGATGCGTAAAAATGTGGCTTTTTTCATAAATGTTCTATAAAACGGTGTAAAATGTTTTATTTTTTAACAGTTGTTTCGGAAAATTGTTAAATGCTTGTATTCTCTTTTCTTAGAGTGGTACAAAATGTGATAATTCGAAAGTTGTCACCCTTCTACATCGTTTTTATTTACTGAAGCGTAAAAATGTGGCTTTTTTCATAGATGTTCTATTAAACGGTGTAAAAAATGTTTTATTTTTTAAAAGTTGTTTCGGAAACTTGTTAAATACTTGTAATTTTTTTAGAGTGGTACAAAATGTGATAATTCGAAAGTTGTCACCCTTCTACATGGTATTTATTTACTGAGGCGTAAAAATGTTGTCTTTTTCATAGATGTTCCATAAAACGGTGTAAATTGTTTTATTTTTTAACAGTTGTTTCGGAAACTTGTTAAATACTTGTATTTTTTTTATTTTTTTTACTTAGATTGGTACAAAATGTGATAATTCGAAAGTTGTCACCCTTCCACATCGTATTTATTTATTGAAGCGTAAAAATGTTGCCTTTTTCATAGAGGTTCTATAAAAAAGTGTAAAATGTTTTATTTTTTAACAGTTGTTTCAGAAACTTGTTAAATACTTGTACTTTTTTAGTTTTTTTTTCATAGAGTGGTACAAACTGTGATAATTCAAAAGTTGTCACCCTTCTACATCGTATTTATTTATTGAAGCGTAAAAATGTGGCTTTTTTCATCGATGTTCCATAAAACATGGCAAAATCTTTTATTTTTTAACAGTTGTTTCGGAAACTTGTTAAATACTTGTGTTTTTTTTTCTTAGAGTGGTATAAAATGTGATAATTCGAAAGTTGTCACCCTCCTACATCGTTTTTATTTATCGAAGCGTAAAAATGTGGCTTTTTTTCATAGATGTTCTATTAAACGGTGTAAAAAATGTTTTTTTTTAAAAGTTGTTTCGGAAACTTGTTAAATACTTGTATTTTTTTTCTTAGAGTTGTACAAAATGTGATAATTCGAAAGTTGTCACCCTTCTACATCGTATTTATTAATTGAATCGTAAAAATGTTGCCTTTTTCATAGATGTTCCATAAAACGGTGTAAAATGTTTTATTTTTTAACAGTTGTTTCGGAAACTTGTTAAATACTTGTATTTTTTTTCTTTTTTTTCTTAGAGTGGTACAAAATGTGATAATTCGAAAGTTGTCACCCTTCTACATCGTTTTTATTTAATGAAGCGTAAAAATGTGGCTTTTTTCATAGATGTTCTATTAAACGGTGTAAAAAATGTTTTATTTTTTAAAAGTTGTTTCGGAAACTTGTTAAATACTTGTATTTTTTTAGAGTGGTACAAAATGTGATAATTCGAAAGTTGTCACCCTTCTACATGGTATTTATTTACTGAGGCGTAAAAATGTTGTCTTTTTCATAGATGTTCCATAAAACGGTGTAAATTGTTTTTTTTTTTAACAGTTGTTTCGGAAACTTGTTAAATACTTGTATTTTTTTTATTTTTTTTACTTAGATTGGTACAAAATTTGATAATTCGAAAGTTGTCACCCTTCCACATCGTATTTATTTATTGAAGCGTAAAAATGTTGCCTTTTTCATAGATGTTTTATAAAACAGTGTAAAATGTTTTATTTTTTAACAGCTTGTTTCGTAAACTTGTTAAATACTTGTACTTTTTTAGTTTTTTTTTCATAGGGTGGTACAAACTGTGATAATTCAAAAGTTGTCACCCTTCTACATCGTATTTATTTATTGAAGCGTAAAAATGTGGCTTTTTTCATCGATGTTCCATAAAACATGGCAAAATCTTTTATTTTTTAACAGTTGTTTCGGAAACTTGTTAAATACTTGTGTTTTTTTTTCTTAGAGTGGTATAAAATGTGATAATTCGAAAGTTGTCACCCTTCTACATCGTTTTTATTTATTGAAGCGTAAAAATGTGGCTTTTTTTCATAGATGTTCTATTAAACGGTGTAAAAAATGTTTTTTTTTTAAAAGTTGTTTCGGAAACTTGTTAAATGCTTGTATTTTTTTTCTTAGAGTTGTACAAAGTGTGATAATTCGAAAGTTGTCACCCTTCTACATCGTATTTATTAATTGAATCGTAAAAATGTTGCCTTTTTCATAGATGTTCTATAAAACAGTGTAAAATGTTTTATTTTTTAACAGTTGTTTCAGAAACTTGTTAAATACTTGTACTTTTTTAGTTTTTTTTTCATAGAGTGGTACAAACTGTGATAATTCAAAAGTTGTCACCCTTCTACATCGTATTTATTTATTGAAGCGTAAAAATGTGGCTTTTTTCATCGATGTTCAATAAAATATGGCAAAATCTTTTATTTTTTAACAGTTGTTTCGGAAACTTGTTAAATACTTGTGTTTTTTTTTCTTAGAGTGGTATAAAATGTGATAATTCGAAAGTTGTCACCCTTCTACATCGTTTTTATTTATTGAAGCGTAAAAATGTGGCTTTTTTTCATAGATGTTCTATTAAACGGTGTAAAAAATGTTTTTTTTTTAAAAGTTGTTTCGGAAACTTGTTAAATGCTTGTATTTTTTTTCTTAGAGTTGTACAAAGTGTGATAATTCGAAAGTTGTCACCCTTCTACATCGTATTTATTAATTGAATCGTAAAAATGTTGCCTTTTTCATAGATGTTCCATAAAACGGTGTAAAATGTTTTATTTTTTAATAGTTGTTTCGGAAACTTGTTAAATACTTGTATTTTTTTTCTTTTTTTTCTTAGAGTGGTACAAAATGTGATAATTCGAAAGTTGTCACCCTTCTACATCGTTTTTATTTATCGAAGCGTAAAAATGTGGCTTTTTTTCATAGATGTTCTATTAAACGGTGTAAAAAATGTTTTGTTTTTAAAAGTTGTTTCGGAAACTTGTTAAATACTTGTATTTTTTTTCTTAGAGTTGTACAAAATGTGATAATTCGAAAGTTGTCACCCTTCTACATCGTATTTATTAATTGAATCGTAAAAATGTTTCCTTTTTCATAGATGTTCCATAAAACGGTGTCAAATGTTTTATTTTTTAACAGTTGTTTCGGAAACTTGTTAAATACTTGTATTTTTTTTCTTTTTTTTCTTAGAGTGGTACAAATAGTGATAATTCGAAAGTTGTCACCCTTGTACATCGTATTTATTTATTGATGCGTAAAAATGTGGCTTTTTTCATAGATGTTCTATAAAACGGTGTAAAATGTTTTATTTTTTAACAGTTGTTTCGGAAAATTGTTAAATGCTTGTATTCTCTTTTCTTAGAGTGGTACAAAATGTGATAATTTGAAAGTTGTCACCCTTCTACATCGTTTTTATTTACTGAAGCGTAAAAATGTGGCTTTTTTCATAGATGTTCTATTAAACGGTGTAAAAAATGTTTTATTTTTTAAAAGTTGTTTCGGAAACTTGTTAAATACTTGTAATTTTTTTAGAGTGGTACGAAAGTTGTCACCCTTTTACATCGTTTTTATTTATTGAAGCGTAAAAATGTGGCTTTTTTCATAGATGTTCAATAAAACGGTGTAAAATGTTTTATTTTTTAACAGTTGTTTCGGAAACATGTTAAATACTTGTATTTTTTTTCATAGAGTGGTACAAAATGTGATAATCCGAAAGTTGTCACCCTTCCACATCGTATTTATTTATTGAAGCGTAAAAATGTGGCCTTTTTCATAGATGTTCCATAAAACATGGTAAAATGTTTTATTTTTTAACAGTTGTTTCGGAAATTTGTTAAATACTTGTATTTTTTTTCTTAGATTGGTACAAAATGGGATAATTCGAAAGTTGTCACCCTTTTACATCGTTTTTATTTATTGAAGCGTTAAAATGTGGCTTTTTTCATAGATGTTCAATTAAACGGTGTAAAATGTTTATTTTTTAAAAGTTGTTTCGGAAACTTGTTAAATACTTGTATTTTTTTTGTTTTTTTCTTAGAGTGATACAAAATGTGATAATTCGAAAGTTGTCACCCTTCTACATCATATTTATTTATTGAAGCGTAAAATTGTTACTTTTTTCATAGATGTTCCATAAAACGGTGTAAAATGTTGTATTTTTTAACAGTTGTTTCGGAAACTTTTTAAATACTTGCATTTTTATTTTATTTATTATTAGAGTGGTACAAAATGTGATAATCCGAAAGTTGTCACCCTTCTGCATCGTTTTTATTTATTGAAGCGTAAAAGTGTGGCTTTTTTCATAGACGTTCAATAAAACGTGTAAAATGTTTTATTTTTTAACAGTTGTTTCGGAAAAATGTTAAATACTTGTATTTTTTTTCATAGAGTGGTACAGAATGTGATAATCCGAAAATTGTCACCCTTCCACATCGTATTTATTTATTGAAGCGTAAAAATGTGGCCTTTTTCTTAGATGTTCCATAAAACATGGTAAAATGTTTTATTTTTTAACAGTTGTTTCGGAAATTTGTTAAATACTTGTATTTTTTTTCTTAGATTGGTACAAAATGGGATAATTCGAAAGTTGTCACCCTTTTACATCGTTTTTATTTATTGAAGCGTAAAAATGTGGCTTTTTTCATAGATGTTCAATAAAACGGTGTAAAATGTTTTATTTTTTAACAAGCTTGTTTCGGAAACATGTTAAATACTTGTATTTTTTTTCATAGAGTGGTACAAAATGTGATAATCCGAAAGTTGTCACCCTTCCACATCGTATTTATTTATTGAAGCGTAAAAATGTGGCCTTTTTCATAGATGTTCCATAAAACATGGTAAAATGTTTTATTTTTTAACAGTTGTTTCGGAAATTTGTTAAATACTTGTATTTTTTTTCTTAGATTGGTACAAAATGGGATAATTCGAAAGTTGTCACCCTTTTACATCGTTTTTATTTATTGAAGCGTTAAAATGTGGCTTTTTTCATAGATGTTCAATTAAACGGTGTAAAATGTTTATTTTTTAAAAGTTGTTTCGGAAACTTGTTAAATACTTGTATTTTTTTGTTTTTTTCTTAGAGTGATACAAAATGTGATAATTCGAAAGTTGTCACCCTTCTACATCATATTTATTTATTGAAGCGTAAAATTGTGACTTTTTTCATAGATGTTCCATAAAACGGTGTAAAATGTTGTATTTTTTAACAGTTGTTTCGGAAACTTTTTAAATACTTGCATTTTTTTTTGTTTTTTATTAGAGTGGTACAAAATGTGATAATCCAAAAGTTGTCACCCTTTTCCGCATCGTTTTTATTTATTGAAGCGTAAAAGTGTGGCCTTTTTCATAGACGTTCAATAAAACGGTGTAAATGTTTTATTTTTTAACAATTGTTTCGGAAACTTGTTAAATACTTGTATTTTTTTCATAGAGTGGTACAAAATGTGATAATCCGAAAGTTATCACCCTTCCACATCGTTTTTATTTATTGAAGCGTAAAAATGTGGCCTTTTTCATAGATGTTCCATAAAACATGGTAAAATGTTTTATTTTTTAACAGTTGTTTCGGAAATTTGTTAAATACTTGTATTTTTTTTCTTAGATTGGTACAAAATGGGATAATTCGAAAGTTGTCACCCTTTTACATCGTTTTTATTTATTGAAGCGTTAAAATGTGGCTTTTTTCATAGATGTTCAATTAAACGGTGTAAAATGTTTATTTTTTAAAAGTTGTTTCGGAAACTTGTTAAATACTTGTATTTTTTTTGTTTTTTTCTTAGAGTGATTCAAAATGTGATAATTCGAAAGTTGTCACCCTTCTACATCATATTTATTTATTGAAGCGTAAAATTGTTACTTTTTTCATAGATGTTCCATAAAACGGTGTAAAATGTTGTATTTTTTAACAGTTGTTTCGGAAACTTTTTAAATACTTGCATTTTTTTTTGTTTTTTATTAGAGTGGTACAAAATGTGATAATCCAAAAGTTGTCACCCTTCTGCATCGTTTTTATTTATTGAAGCGTAAAAGTGTGGCCTTTTTCATAGACGTTCAATAAAACGGTGTAAAATGTTTTATTTTTTAACAGTTGTTTCGGAAACTTGTTAAATACTTGTATTTTTTTCATAGAGTGGTACAAAATGTGATAATCCGAAAGTTATCACCCTTCCACATCGGTTTTATTTATTGAAGCGTAAAAATGTGGCCTTTTTCATAGATGTTCCATAAAACATGGTAAAATGTTTTATTTTTTAACAGTTGTTTCGGAAATTTGTTAAATACTTGTATTTTTTTTCTTAGATTGGTACAAAATGGGATAATTCGAAAGTTGTCACCCTTTTACATCGTTTTTATTTATTGAAGCGTTAAAATGTGGCTTTTTTCATAGATGTTCAATTAAACGGTGTAAAATGTTTATTTTTTAAAAGTTGTTTCGGAAACTTGTTAAATACTTGTATTTTTTTTGTTTTTTTCTTAGAGTGATTCAAAATGTGATAATTCGAAAGTTGTCACCCTTCTACATCATATTTATTTATTGAAGCGTAAAATTGTTACTTTTTTCATAGATGTTCCATAAAACGGTGTAAAATGTTGTATTTTTTAACAGTTGTTTCGGAAACTTTTTAAATACTTGCATTTTTTTTTGTTTTTTATTAGAGTGGTACAAAATGTGATAATCCAAAAGTTGTCACCCTTCTGCATCGTTTTTATTTATTGAAGCGTAAAAGTGTGGCCTTTTTCATAGACGTTCAATAAAACGGTGTAAAATGTTTTATTTTTTAACAGTTGTTTCGGAAACTTGTTAAATACTTGTATTTTTTTCATAGAGTGGTACAAAATGTGATAATCCGAAAGTTATCACCCTTCCACATCGGTTTTATTTATTGAAGCGTAAAAATGTGGCCTTTTTCATAGATGTTCCATAAAACATGGTAAAATGTTTTATTTTTTATTTTTTAACAGTTGTTTGGGAAATTTGTTAAATACTTGTATTTTTTTGTTTTTTTCTTAGAGTGATACAAAATGTGATAATTCGAAAGTTGTCACCCTTCCACATCGTATTTATTTATTGAAGCGTAAAAATGTGGCCTTTTTCTTAGATGTTCCATAAAACATGGTAAAATGTTTTATTTTTTAACAGTTGTTTCGGAAATTTGTTAAATACTTGTATTTTTTTTCTTAGATTGGTACAAAATGGGATAATTCGAAAGTTGTCACCCTTTTACATCGTTTTTATTTATTGAAGCGTAAAAATGTGGCTTTTTTCATAGATGTTCAATAAAACGGTGTAAAATGTTTTATTTTTTAACAGTTGTTTCGGAAACATGTTAAATACTTGTATTTTTTTTCATAGAGTGGTACAAAATGTGATAATCCGAAAGTTGTCACCCTTCCACATCGTATTTATTTATTGAAGCGTAAAAATGTGGCCTTTTTCATAGATGTTCCATAAAACATGGTAAAATGTTTTATTTTTTAACAGTTGTTTCGGAAATTTGTTAAATACTTGTATTTTTTTTTCTTAGATTGGTACAAAATGGGATAATTCGAAAGTTGTCACCCTTTTACATCGTTTTTATTTATTGAAGCGTTAAAATGTGGCTTTTTTCATAGATGTTCAATTAAACGGTGTAAAATGTTTATTTTTTAAAAGTTGTTTCGGAAACTTGTTAAATACTTGTATTTTTTTTGTTTTTTTCTTAGAGTGATACAAAATGTGATAATTCGAAAGTTGTCACCCTTCTACATCATATTTATTTATTGAAGCGTAAAATTGTGACTTTTTTCATAGATGTTCCATAAAACGGTGTAAAATGTTGTATTTTTTAACAGTTGTTTCCGAAACTTTTTAAATACTTGCATTTTTTTTTGTTTTTTATTAGAGTGGTACAAAATGTGATAATCCAAAAGTTGTCACCCTTTCCGCATCGTTTTTATTTATTGAAGCGTAAAAGTGTGGCCTTTTTCATAGACGTTCAATAAAACGGTGTAAAATGTTTTATTTTTTAACAGTTGTTTCGGAAACTTGTTAAATACTTGTATTTTTTTCATAGAGTGGTACAAAATGTGATAATCCGAAAGTTATCACCCTTCCACATCGGTTTTATTTATTGAAGCGTAAAAATGTGGCCTTTTTCATAGATGTTCCATAAAACATGGTAAAATGTTTTATTTTTTATTTTTTAACAGTTGTTTGGGAAATTTGTTAAATACTTGTATTTTTTTTTCTTAGATTGGTACAAAATGGGATAATTCGAAAGTTGTCACCCTTTTACATCGTTTTTATTTATTGAAGCGTAAAAATGTGGCTTTTTTCATAGATGTTCAATTAAACGGTGTAAAATGTTTTATTTTTTAAAAGTTGTTTCGGAAACTTGTTAAATACTTGTATTTTTTTTGTTTTTTTCTTAGAGTGATACAAAATGTGATAATTCGAAACTTGTCACCCTTCTACATCGTATTTATTTATTGAAGCGTAAAATTGTGACTTTTTTCATATATGTTCCATAAAACGGTGTAAAGTGTTGTATTTTTTAACAGTTGTTTCGGAAACTTTTTAAATACTTGCATTTTTATTTTATTTATTATTAGAGTGGTACAAAATGTGATAATCCGAAAGTTGTCACCCTTCTGCATCGTTTTTATTTATTGAAGCGTAAAAGTGTGGCTTTTTTCATAGACGTTCAATAAAACGTGTAAAATGTTTTATTTTTTAACAGTTGTTTCGGAAAAATGTTAAATACTTGTATTTTTTTTCATAGAGTGGTACAGAATGTGATAATCCGAAAATTGTCACCCTTCCACATCGTATTTATTTATTGAAGCGTAAAAATGTGGCCTTTTTCTTAGATGTTCCATAAAACATGGTAAAATGTTTTATTTTTTAACAGTTGTTTCGGAAATTTGTTAAATACTTGTATTTTTTTTCTTAGATTGGTACAAAATGGGATAATTCGAAAGTTGTCACCCTTTTACATCGTTTTTATTTATTGAAGCGTAAAAATGTGGCTTTTTTCATAGATGTTCAATAAAACGGTGTAAAATGTTTTATTTTTTAAAAGTTGTTTCGGAAACATGTTAAATACTTGTATTTTTTTTCATAGAGTGGTACAAAATGTGATAATCCGAAAGTTGTCACCCTTCCACATCGTATTTATTTATTGAAGCGTAAAAATGTGGCCTTTTTCATAGATGTTCCATAAAACATGGTAAAATGTTTTATTTTTTAATAGTTGTTTCGGAAATTTGTTAAATACTTGTATTTTTTTTCTTAGATTGGTACAAAATGGGATAATTCGAAAGTTGTCACCCTTTTACATCGTTTTTATTTATTGAAGCGTTAAAATGTGGCTTTTTTCATAGATGTTCAATTAAACGGTGTAAAATGTTTATTTTTTAAAAGTTGTTTCGGAAACTTGTTAAATACTTGTATTTTTTTGTTTTTTTCTTAGAGTGATACAAAATGTGATAATTCGAAAGTTGTCACCCTTCTACATCATATTTATTTATTGAAGCGTAAAATTGTGACTTTTTTCATAGATGTTCCATAAAACGGTGTAAAATGTTGTATTTTTTAACAGTTGTTTCGGAAACTTTTTAAATACTTGCATTTTTTTTTGTTTTTTATTAGAGTGGTACAAAATGTGATAATCCAAAAGTTGTCACCCTTCTGCATCGTTTTTATTTATTGAAGCGTAAAAGTGTGGCCTTTTTCATAGACGTTCAATAAAACATGGTAAAATGTTTTATTTTTTAACAGTTGTTTCGGAAACTTGTTAAATACTTGTATTTTTTTCATAGAGTGGTACAAAATGTGATAATCCGAAAGTTATCACCCTTCCACATCGTTTTTATTTATTGAAGCGTAAAAATGTGGCCTTTTTCATAGATGTTCCATAAAACATGGTAAAATGTTTTATTTTTTAACAGTTGTTTCGGAAATTTGTTAAATACTTGTATTTTTTTTCTTAGATTGGTACAAAATGGGATAATTCGAAAGTTGTCACCCTTTTACATCGTTTTTA
The DNA here is from genome assembly GCA_036898165.1 of Silybum marianum. NCBI lineage: Eukaryota > Viridiplantae > Streptophyta > Magnoliopsida > Asterales > Asteraceae > Silybum > Silybum marianum. The sequence goes on along the minus strand of JAWIMA010000034.1, from coordinate 90,191 downwards.
TTTATTGAAGCGTTAAAATGTGGCTTTTTTCATAGATGTTCAATTAAACGGTGTAAAATGTTTATTTTTTAAAAAGTTGTTTCGGAAACTTGTTAAATACTTGTATTTTTTTTGTTTTTTTCTTAGAGTGATACAAAATGTGATAATTCGAAAGTTGTCACCCTTCTACATCATATTTATTTATTGAAGCGTAAAATTGTTACTTTTTTCATAGATGTTCCATAAAACGGTGTAAAATGTTGTATTTTTTAATGCTTGTTTCGGAAACTTTTTAAATACTTGCATTTTTTTTTGTTTTTTATTAGAGTGGTACAAAATGTGATAATCCAAAAGTTGTCACCCTTCTGCATCGTTTTTATTTATTGAAGCGTAAAAGTGTGGCCTTTTTCATAGACGTTCAATAAAACGGTGTAAAATGTTTTATTTTTTAACAGTTGTTTCGGAAACTTGTTAAATACTTGTATTTTTTTCATAGAGTGGTACAAAATGTGATAATCCGAAAGTTATCACCCTTCCACATCGGTTTTATTTATTGAAGCGTAAAAATGTGGCCTTTTTCATAGATGTTCCATAAAACATGGTAAAATGTTTTATTTTTTATTTTTTAACAGTTGTTTGGGAAATTTGTTAAATACTTGTATTTTTTTTTCTTAGATTGGTACAAAATGGGATAATTCGAAAGTTGTCACCCTTTTACATCGTTTTTATTTATTGAAGCGTAAAAATGTGGCTTTTTTCATAGATGTTCAATTAAACGGTGTAAAATGTTTTATTTTTTAAAAGTTGTTTCGGAAACTTGTTAAATACTTGTATTTTTTTTGTTTTTTTCTTAGAGTGATACAAAATGTGATAATTCGAAACTTGTCACCCTTCTACATCGTATTTATTTATTGAAGCGTAAAATTGTGACTTTTTTCATATATGTTCCATAAAACGGTGTAAAGTGTTGTATTTTTTAATGTATTGTTTCGGAAACTTTTTAAATACTTGCATTTTTATTTTATTTATTATTAGAGTGGTACAAAATGTGATAATCCGAAAGTTGTCACCCTTCTGCATCGTTTTTATTTATTGAAGCGTAAAAGTGTGGCTTTTTTCATAGACGTTCAATAAAACGTGTAAAATGTTTTATTTTTTAACAGTTGTTTCGGAAAAATGTTAAATACTTGTATTTTTTTTCATAGAGTGGTACAGAATGTGATAATCCGAAAATTGTCACCCTTCCACATCGTATTTATTTATTGAAGCGTAAAAATGTGGCCTTTTTCTTAGATGTTCCATAAAACATGGTAAAATGTTTTATTTTTTAACAGTTGTTTCGGAAATTTGTTAAATACTTGTATTTTTTTCATAGATTGGTACAAAATGGGATAATTCGAAAGTTGTCACCCTTTTACATCGTTTTTATTTATTGAAGCGTAAAAATGTGGCTTTTTTCATAGATGTTCAATAAAACGGTGTAAAATGTTTTATTTTTTAACAGTTGTTTCGGAAACATGTTAAATACTTGTATTTTTTTTCATAGAGTGGTACAAAATGTGATAATCCGAAAGTTGTCACCCTTCCACATCGTATTTATTTATTGAAGCGTAAAAATGTGGCCTTTTTCATAGATGTTCCATAAAACATGGTAAAATGTTTTATTTTTTAACAGTTGTTTCGGAAATTTGTTAAATACTTGTATTTTTTTCTTAGATTGGTACAAAATGGGATAATTCGAAAGTTGTCACCCTTTTACATCGTTTTTATTTATTGAAGCGTTAAAATGTGGCTTTTTTCATAGATGTTCAATTAAACGGTGTAAAATGTTTATTTTTTAAAAGTTGTTTCGGAAACTTGTTAAATACTTGTATTTTTTTGTTTTTTTCTTAGAATGATACAAAATGTGATAATTCGAAAGTTGTCACCCTTCTACATCATATTTATTTATTGAAGCGTAAAATTGTGACTTTTTTCATAGATGTTCCATAAAACGGTGTAAAATGTTGTATTTTTTAACAGTTGTTTCGGAAACTTTTTAAATACTTGCATTTTTTTTTGTTTTTTATTAGAGTGGTACAAAATGTGATAATCCAAAAGTTGTCACCCTTCTGCATCGTTTTTATTTATTGAAGCGTAAAAGTGTGGCCTTTTTCATAGACGTTCAATAAAACAGTGTAAAATGTTTTATTTTTTAACAGTTGTTTCGGAAACTTGTTAAATACTTGTATTTTTTTCATAGAGTGGTACAAAATGTGATAATCCGAAAGTTATCACCCTTCCACATCGTTTTTATTTATTGAAGCGTAAAAATGTGGCCTTTTTCATAGATGTTCCATAAAACATGGTAAAATGTTTTATTTTTTAACAGTTGTTTCGGAAATTTGTTAAATACTTGTATTTTTTTTCTTAGATTGGTACAAAATGGGATAATTCGAAAGTTGTCACCCTTTTACATCGTTTTTATTTATTGAAGCGTTAAAATGTGGCTTTTTTCATAGATGTTCAATTAAACGGTGTAAAATGTTTATTTTTTAAAAGTTGTTTCGGAAACTTGTTAAATACTTGTATTTTTTTTGTTTTTTTCTTAGAGTGATACAAAATGTGATAATTCGAAAGTTGTCACCCTTCTACATCATATTTATTTATTGAAGCGTAAAATTGTTACTTTTTTCATAGATGTTCCATAAAACGGTGTAAAATGTTGTATTTTTTAACAGTTGTTTCGGAAACTTTTTAAATACTTGCATTTTTTTTTGTTTTTTATTAGAGTGGTACAAAATGTGATAATCCAAAAGTTGTCACCCTTCTGCATCGTTTTTATTTATTGAAGCGTAAAAGTGTGGCCTTTTTCATAGACGTTCAATAAAACGGTGTAAAATGTTTTATTTTTTAACAGTTGTTTCGGAAACTTGTTAAATACTTGTATTTTTTTCATAGAGTGGTACAAAATGTGATAATCCGAAAGTTATCACCCTTCCACATCGGTTTTATTTATTGAAGCGTAAAAATGTGGCCTTTTTCATAGATGTTCCATAAAACATGGTAAAATGTTTTATTTTTTATTTTTTAACAGTTGTTTGGTAAATTTGTTAAATACTTGTATTTTTTTTTTCTTAGATTGGTACAAAATGGGATAATTCGAAAGTTGTCACCCTTTTACATCGTTTTTATTTATTGAAGCGTAAAAATGTGGCTTTTTTCATAGATGTTCAATTAAACGGTGTAAAATGTTTTATTTTTTAAAAGTTGTTTCGGAAACTTGTTAAATACTTGTATTTTTTTTGTTTTTTTCTTAGAGTGATACAAAATGTGATAATTCGAAACTTGTCACCCTTCTACATCGTATTTATTTATTGAAGCGTAAAATTGTGACTTTTTTCATAGATGTTCTATAAAACGGTGTAAAGTGTTGTATTTTTTAACAGTTGTTTCGGAAACTTTTTAAATACTTGCATTTTTATTTTATTTATTATTAGAGTGGTACAAAATGTGATAATCCGAAAGTTGTCACCCTTCTGCATCGTTTTTATTTATTGAAGCGTAAAAGTGTGGCTTTTTTCATAGACGTTCAATAAAACGGTGTAAAATGTTTTATTTTTTAACAGTTGTTTCGGAAACATGTTAAATACTTGTATTTTTTTTCATAGAGTGGTACAAAATGTGATAATCCGAAAATTGTCACCCTTCCACATCGTATTTATTTATTGAAGCGTAAAAATGTGGCCTTTTTCTTAGATGTTCCATAAAACATGGTAAAATGTTTTATTTTTTAACAGTTGTTTCGGAAATTTGTTAAATACTTGTATTTTTTTTCTTAGATTGGTACAAAATGGGATAATTCGAAAGTTGTCACCCTTTTACATCGTTTTTATTTATTGAAGCGTAAAAATGTGGCTTTTTTCATAGATGTTCAATAAAACGGTGTAAAATGTTTTATTTTTTAACAGTTGTTTCGGAAACATGTTAAATACTTGTATTTTTTTTCATAGAGTGGTACAAAATGTGATAATCCGAAAGTTGTCACCCTTCCTGTTAGATATTAAAGTATGAGTCAAAGAAGAGATGTCTACAAGTGTCAACACACACTTCTTGTTATAACTAATTGTTGTTAGACGCTCCCTTTATGACACATGGCACTTTGTAATTGGCTAGCATTTTGACTTTCTGTCTTTGTATATGTATAAATAGCATTGTATTGTGTTTGTAAAAAAAGTCGATCAATACATTTACTTTTGAAGAATACTGTGCGTAATTCATTTCATAATCTTTGTTCTTCATTCTGTTTACTGTTCTATTGATTTAAATTGTTAATTGATCTGCTTCCGCAATTCACTCAGATTCAATACTCTCAATTAACAATCGGTTTAAAGGAATCTGGAACCAACAATTGGTATCAGAGCCTTCTAATCAATCTATTGATTATTAGATCTCTTCCATTGAAAGAATTCCTTTCAATCGAACAGTATTTTCTCAGATTCAAAATTTGTTTATCAATCCACTCTGTTTTACGAAATTCTCTTAAATTGAGTCATTCATTTTGTAATCTGAAGAAACAGTGATATTATCGACCTGTTCTTCTTGAGATTTAATTGTTCTAAATTTCTTTCAAATCTTCAAATTTTCTCTTCTTTCATACTCAAATGACAAATTCGAGCTTGAATGCTGTTTATACGTCTGGGTCCCTGACTAAACCTCCAACTCTTGTACGTGATGAATACCCACAATGGAAGATTCGAATGGTTAACTTCTATGAGGGATTGGATGCTGAGTTATATCCAATTATTCAAAACGGTCCGTTTGTTCCCACCACTACTATTCCCGTAATTCCGGCCCACCGCAAATTCGGATGAGGTACCAAAGCAAGATCGGTTCGAAGTCAAGGAATAACTGGACTGATGAAGAAAAAGCTAAGGTGGAATTAGCTAAGAAAGCTAAGTCTCCGTTGATAATGGCCATTCCAAATGAGATTTTTCAATCTCTCGGACTCATGTGACACAAGAAAAGATTTATGGGATCAACTGGAGAATCTCTTAGAAGGTGGTGCGAAAATGAAAAAGAACGAAGAGCCCAAGCTCTAAATGAATATAATAGTTTTCAAGCACCGATCGATGAATCTCCGGACAAACATTTCATCGATTCAACAATCCGATTAATCTGCAAGAGATGTGACATTGTTAGATCAAAGGAAGACAACAATGTTCTATTTCTCAAAAGGTTAAACCCTGAATGGTCAAATCTATCCATGTCACTACAAGCCAATCAGGATCTTGAACCATGGTCGCTGCATGATGTATTCGGTACATCGCAAGCTCATGAAAAAGAAGTTGTTCGTAAAAGAACAAACATCGGAGGTCCTCTCGGCTTTGATCTCGAAACAAAAGGAATCGTAAGACGAAGTGATGACAGGAAGAAATCGAAGGCCTTCATATCGAAATCGCTCCAGAAGATGACTCGAATCGATGATGAAATTAAAGCGTTTACGACTCTATGGCTTTAATAACCAAGCAATTTACTAATCGTTTTGGAAATAGGTCTTTGAAAGGAAATAAACGATTTGATCGGCCCTATGTTCCTAAACAAGAAGTACAGAGAGTAGAGAAAACGAGAAGAAGAAAAGAAAGAAGAAGAATTAAAAAGGAAGAAAGATGTCTGCTATGCGTATGTGGCAAACCCGGACATTACTCGAGAGATTGCAGAGCTCGGAAAAGGATAAGACTTATTACAAAAACAAATATAAGTACAATGTCACCGAAAGAGCACACTTTGCGTAAAAAGAAAATCGGGTGCAAGATGAATCCGGCGGTGATGAAGCCATGTTACGTGGAATGGCAAACACAAACGAATCGAGAGGATCAACCCTTCCGAGTCACCGGTTAGTAATTTCTCCGGATCATCCGAGCTTGAACAAACGATTGTGATGTTATCAAACAATTTTGAGAAACTAAAACTGAAACTCACAATCGAAAAGAAATTACGAAAAAGTACTGAGAAAACTCTTTCTACAATCAAAAGGGAAAGAGATATTTTCAAAAGAGAAATGGATTTACTTACAGAAGAAAAACTCGAATTAAATACTGCAAAGGAAACAATTTCCATGAGTTTAAAACTTTCTGAAGAAAAACTTAAAAAGGAAATTTTGAATCTCAATAAACTTCTGGAAGAAAAAAGGAAAGAAATCAGAGACAAAGAGAGTGATAGACTCAACTCTGTAGCACTTAAAAACTATTTTCAGAAAGAGAGAGAATTTTTACACATTGAACTTCAACAAAAAGCTACGCATTATAACATATCCGGATGCACGAAGGTTCATGACAAAATTAACACACAAGTAGGAAGATCTAGACTTGGTTTCGAGGACCTAGATCCCTATACGTGTAAGAAAAGGTCAGATCTGAAATCTGTTTTTTGTGTTGGACAAATACAGAAGCCAAAGTTTCCAATTTTGTATGAAAAATCTACTTTTAAAAAATCTAGATATGAAAATCATCATAAAACAAGCAAATTTCAATTCGAAAATATTGAATATTGTTGTAAAACAAATGTTGATCTAAATAAAGTTCAGAAGAAAGATGATATTTTCAATTTTGGTTCAAATAAACATACAATTTTGAATCCGGAGGCCGATATTTTTGTTCCAAGTCGGGCGAGAAGAAGATCTACGACTTATGTTTGAAAACGATATTCTCTCTACTCGGATAAGTGTTTTAGAAATGAAACTCTTTGTGAGAATCATCCAGAGATCACTCCTCGTTCATTTGAAGATTTACATCTTTCTCGAAACACAAGAAAGCTTTTTTGAGATTACGTATCCATGGGAAAATGACAATAATGATGAAGAATTTTTTGATAACTCTGAAAATTACCTTTCAAATTTAGAAATTAATTCTTTTAAATCATCAAAAGTTATCATAAATAATTCAGAAATTATTGATAAAAAGGATGATTATTTGTATACTGATAAATCTCAAGAAATCAGAGCTTCTGATAAAGATTGTGCTAAACTTTCAAGTGGTATACCTATTCTTCCTGTTTCTGTTCCAGAACCAAGAAAATCGATATCTATACATCCGGACTTCTTCGATATGTGTCTCAAAGCCAAAACATGTCTTGAACTTGAGAAAGAAGAACTCAAAAACAAAGTGCAAAATCAAAAGATTTTAAACTCTACTCTTCCGAAGTTTACTAATATTCAAAAAGGCAAATGGAAATCCTCTAATACTTATGTTCCTTTTTCAGTAAATAACAGAGCTTCTGCAAAAGTAGATCAGAGGAAGAACACAGAGAAGAAAAAGCCAGAACTAAAACAAAAGTCTAGTCTAGATAGGTTCTCTAGAACAACTGATACTAGAAAAGATTTTAGAAAGAATAATTGTAATTACCATTCTCGCAATGACAATTCAATTCAATCTTCTATGTTTCAGTCTTCTGAATGTTTTTCACTGTTCTTAAAGTTAAAACAGTTTTTCTCGCAAACCTCTGATCATTCCAATTCACAGTATAATTATCACAAAAAGAATAAAACTCAAAAACACCAAAAACCAAAAATAAAGTCTTTACCTTCTGTTAAATCAAAAAACGAACATACTCCAAAAGCTAACATAAAAGGACCCATTATGCGATGGGTACCTAAGAAATTCTGATTTTTTTTTATTGCAGAAACAGCGTGTGCATATCTGGTACCTTGACTCTGGATGCTCGAGGCACATGACTGGATCCCAAAACTTACTATCCCAATTCAAGGACAAAACAGGTGGAGTAGTAACTTTTGGTGATAATGGTAAGGGTCAAATAAAAGGCTACGGTACTCTACAAGAAGGTAATATCACCTTATCAAAGGTAGCACATGTTTCAGGCTTGAAACATAACCTCCTCAGTGTAAGTCAACTTTGTGATTCTAAAATACTAGTAGTATTTGATGAAAAACATTGTTATTTGTTCTCTAAGGCAGGTGAAGAACTTTGGAGAGCAGACAGGAAAGGTAACTTGTATATGATGAATTTTACCTCTAAGGATGGTAAGGAAACTTTATGTCTCATCTCCAAAAAGAGTGAAGTTGCGTGGCTCTGGCATCATAAAATGTCTCACTTAAATTTTAATAATCTTGAGATGCTTGTTAAAAACAAACTGATATCTGGACTTCCAGATATTCATTTTCAAAAGGATCACCTCTGCCCTGCATGTGAAATGGGCAAAATTAAACGAGCATCTCATAAAACAAAAAGTGATCATTCTTGTACTAGACCTCTGCAATTATTACATGTGGATCTCTGTGGTCCAATTGCAATTCAGAGTCTATCTGGTAAAAAGTATATTCTGGTACTAATTGATGAATTTTCCAGATATACTTGGCTTGCTTTCGTTCGTCAAAAGTCAGAAGTCCCAGTGGTACTACGAATATGATGACCGTAATTCAAGTTCTTCTACATCGAAGATTCAAGCAACTTCGAAGTTGATAATGGTACGTAATTCAAGAACGCCAAGCTTGAATCGTATCTTGTTGAACAAGGAATTACTCAAAACTTCTCGTTGTTCGCACTCCACAACAAAACGGTGTAGTTGAACGTCGCAACAGTAACCTTGGTTGAAGCAGCCGAACGATGCTCGCAGCCTTCGGTCTCCCAATTCACTTACGGGCCGAAGTCGTTGCTCTTGCTTGTTTCACTCAAAACCGTTCAATTATTGTCAAGAGGCATCTCAAAACCTCTTATGAGTGATTAATAAAAGAAAACCATCCGTAAAAATTTTTCATATCTTTGGTCGCGTATGTTTTATCTTAAACGACAGAGATAATCTTGGCAAATTTGATCCGAAGTCCGATGAAGCTAAATTTTTAGGCTACTCGTTAAATTCAAGAGCTTTCCGAATTTTTAATTTACGAACAAAACCGTTATGGAAAGCATCAACATTGACTTCGATGATAACACTCAACCGACTTACGAACACTCTACATCGAACTCAAGCTTAACATCGTTACTTCGACTATCTTTCGGGTTCCGGAGAATCCGAGATTGATGCTATTTTTCATGATTTTCTCGGGCGATGAAGTTGTGTCGAAGCTATGTCACCTCCACCTTTGCGGATACCGTATATTCTCCAAGCCTCAGGCATTACTCTCTCTGGTCCTGCTTCTTCTGTTTCCTCTGACACATCTATTTTTCCAGAAGTTCCCACAACTACATCTACCAGTCAAGACGCTACTTCTGTTCCATCATCTGAGGGGGAGACACAAGGACAGATGACAAAACAGATACCAGAAGGACATACAGAAGAAAATAAAGAAGATTTTGTGTTTCCAGATGAAATCATTTCGTCAAATGAAACAACCCATTCAATTTCTCTACCCGTAATGACGAAATGGACTAAATCTCACACACCGGATCTTATAATTGGTAGTCCTTCGAGAGGGTCGAACACGATCTCGCTATCGCAAATGAAGCATTCTTTGTTAATTTTCTTAGTATGATCGAACCTAAACGTGTACATGAAGCCTTAGTTGAACCAAGCTGGGTGGATGCTATGCAGGAAGAACTACTTCAATTCGAAAGAAATAAAGTTTGGCGTCTTGTTCCTTTACCAAAAGGCAAAGTTGCCATTGGCACAAAATGGGTATTTAGGAACAAAAAGGATGAGGATGGAATTGTTGTCAGAAATAAAGCTCGTTTGGTGGCTAAAGGCTACCGTCAAGAAGAAGGTATTGATTATGATGAAACCTTTGCTCCCGTTGCAAGACTAGAAGCAATAAGATTATTCTTGGCTTTCTCTCGCATACAAAAACTTCAAAGTCTACCAAATGGATGTTAAATGTGCATTTCTTAATGGATGTCTAAAAGAAGAAGTGTATGTCGAACAACCTGATGGTTTCAAAGATGCAAAATATCCAGTAATATGTTTATCTTCTTGACAAAGCTCGTATGGTCTAAAGCAAGCCCCAAGAGCCTGGTATGAACGACTATCTAAGTTTACGATCGGCAAAGGATATGAAAAAGGTAAAATTGATACAACTCGTTCATCAAAAGAGGCAAAGGTATGTTAACTATAGTTCAAATTTACGTGGATGACATAATATTTGGTTCTACTCATCAAACGAAGTTGATTTGTTTTCTAAATTGATGGAAACCGAATTTGAAATGAGTATGATGGGAGAATTAACTTTCTTCCTAGGACTTCAAGTTAAACAAAGTACCTTCCGGTATCTTTATAAATCGTGCAAAATATGTTTCGACATGCTTAAAAAGTTTCATCTTCAAAACTCATCATCCATGAAAACACCCATCTCTCCCGGTATGAAATTAGGACTCGACTCCTCCGGTAAATCCGTTGATATTACCGGCTACGGAGGAATGATTGGTTCTCTTTTATATTTAACACAAGTAGACTCGATATTATGTTTGCCACTTGTCTTTGTGCTCGTTATCAAGCCAATCCTAAAGAGTCTCATTTGTCGTCGTAAAAAGAATTTTTAGGTACTTAAAAGGTTCACCATCGTTGGGCCTTTGGTATCCTAAAAATTCTGGATTTGATTTAATGGCGTATACAGATTCTGATCATGCAGGTTGTAAGCTTGACAGAAAAAGTACATCAGGTAGCTGTCAACTTCTGGGAAATCGACTTATAAGTTGGACATCCAAGAAACAAAACTGCGTATCCACATCTACAGCAGCCGAATATGTTGCTGCTGCTAGTTGTTGTTCACAAGTTATTTGGATGAAGACCCAACTCAGAGATTATGGTCTGATATACGATAAGATTCCCATCCTATGTGATTCTAAAAGTGCTATCACCATTACAGAAAATCCAGTTCAGCATTCCAAAACAAAGAATATCGATGTCAGGTATCATTTCATCAAGGATCATGTCGAAAAGGGTACAATCGAAATGTATTTTGTTTCTACTGATTATCAACTTGCTGATATTTTCACAAAAGCTCTTGATGAGAGTCGTTTTAACTTCTTAATTAGCAAGTTGGGAATGCTTAATATGTAACAATGATTTCTTCAGAAGCATCCAGAAGCCTCTGAACTATTCTGACGATACTTCAGAAGTCATCAGAAGTCTCTGATGCTGTCTGAACTCTTCAGAACACTCCAGAAGCCTCTGAACTATTCTGACGATACTTCAGAAGTCATCAGAAGTCTCTGATGCTGTCTGAACTCTTTAGAACACTTCAGAAGCCTCTGAATTCCTCTGATTTTCTGTTTCATAATAATATTCTTCTTTCAAGAAATATCATAAAGTACAGATTGAGAAACGAGGTAAAGAAGCTACTACAGGGGGAGTTCATCATTCAAGGGGGAGTTTACCATTCAAGGGGGAGTTTACCATTCACAGGGGAGTTTTACAATGAAGAAGATATTCGTCTAAATCTAACTCTGGTTAGCTGTCTTCTGATTTACTATTTTACTTAAATTTTATTTGAATCTATCTGCTCTGAGTTTCTCTTGCCGCCAAGGTCTCTTAGACTTTTGATTCATTTCAAAATTTTTTTTAAATATAAATCAAGTCGACATGTTTTTCAACTAAATTTTCTATAAATTGATAAGTCTTCTAATTTCCATTAAATATATAAATTCAATCAACTCTTGCCTCCAAGGTTGTTTAAATCTATATGTTTAATGCAAATTCTTCTTTATTATTCTTTTATAGAAACTAAACTCTCATGTGATTTTTGTTCTCACTTGACTGATTTTTAAACTTAAATAAATAAAATTAAGATTAAATTTCGTGTTTAAATCAATTAATTCAAAATTAATTGATTAATTAAACAGATTTTTTTTTACTTTTGTTTATTTCTGCTTTTAAGATAAATCGCATCTGCTACTAAATCATCATCACACATGTGTCTCGTCGTACACGTGTCTCCAATCGAAACCCTGCATGTGTATACCCGCGTGCTTACCTCAGCTCAAATGAACCGTTTTTTTGTTTCTCCCCAAACTCGAATAACCCCTTCCCATTCTACAAGCTTTCTCTCTCACATAAAACCCCCAATTTCAACCTTCATCTTCTTCCTCGCAAATATTACCTAAATCGGTTGTTTCTTCTCATTACAAAGACAAAGTGTTCTACCGTCAAGCATTCAAAATTTCAAAATGGCTTCCAACCGTGCCCATCCTACCAACAATGATGAAGACAGTAATCATCGATTCCACCGCCGATAGTACTCCTATTGTAAACCGCCATTGAAGGCGAACAATGTGCAGGTACTGCTCAACCCTAACACTTATCAACCGGAATTTCGCATCATGATCGAATTTCTACAACAGCACCAGTTGAATCGAGCCCTAACCCTAACCAATCCAAACATCCCTGAAATCTATGTCCAAGAACTCGTGGCAAACAATGATCATCAAAAATGATGAAACACTCGCCGGTTCGTAACCCATCCCGAACAAGTGGAAATTGTCGTTCAAATCCCAATCACCAAAAGAAAACTCGCCAAATATTTTCATCTTCCCCTATCGTTGATCGAAGTCGACGGGCAAACCATTCCCAATCCCGCCTAGAAGAAAACCCTTCCACAGAAGCCCTTCTAGCCTTCATCAATCTTCTGGGTTACAATGAACCTCTTACCAGGCTGTCCGAATTCAAAAGGAAGAAGTTGCCCCCAATGTGGAATCTACTCGTCTCCATACTCAACAAGAGCCTAACCCGCAAAATAGGCTCTTTGGATCAAGCTAGCCGAAACATTCGACGATTATGTATGGGATGTTCTACAATCGACCCTTGGACTATGCAAGTCTCATCTTCCAAGAGATCAAAGCACCGTGCATACTAAGGTGCTCCATCAAAGTCGTGGGAAGCCACTACCAAAGACTCATGTTCCCACGATTTCTATCCCTCATCACTCATCCTCGCAATTGGGGCAATCGAAGCTCCCCGATTCGGCCCATTCCGCAAAATTGCATCCATGAGCTCCCATCGATCAACCATTGACAAGATCGGCTACTTCCGCACCCGCAGAACTATCCAGGTACATGCTAAACCTAATCCCATCTAGCTCTTCTAATCTCCAAATCTATAGAAGCTCTATGGTTTTCTCGTAATAGAGAATTCCTACCCTGCAGCACTTAGAGCCAGTGTGTAGGTGGTCGTGGGTCTGGTGAGCATGAGCTTGAAAAAACTAGGAGTGAACATCCGAGTGCTTCTACCCATGCCGACCTTCTCTTCAATGAAGGTACAGAAGATGTCCACAGAGACACATATGAGTGTTCCTCTCCAATTCCCCAAAGGGCAACCACAACTTCTGAGGTTGACGTCACCACGTCTCCACTCATTGACTTAGAACAGCCCGATTCAAACCACCCGTAAACCGGCCGTTCGCAGGATACTTCTTCTTCTTCTGAATCAAATTCAACTGGGGAAAGCACCTCCACTTCATCATCCTCCCAAAAGGATGATGATGATAATATAAGAGTTCATTCGCCCCAGAACTCGCCACTTCCTTCACCACATGTTCATGTCTCCGTGACTGACATACCAATACGCACAGAGGATGCGTCCACATCCTCTCCTAGGATAGATGCTGATGAATTCCCATCAGAGGCGTTACAGCCTAGGAATGCACCCCTTACCGGAGTGTTTTCACTTCATCAAGGTAAGCATACCGTCTTCGACACCTCATCCTCTCGATGATGAGGATACCGTTGAAACAGTCGAACAACCGAAGAGGAGCTCGTGCATAATGTACCCTCAAGGACTGGTTGGAAGTCCTTCTACACTCAACATCAAAACAGGTGTAGAAGGCCCCTCTGAACGCGAGGGTAAAGGGGCTCCATGTGTTGGAGATGCACCGGTTACATCTTCTGATTTTGTCACTAATGCAGCGTTCTTGGCATTTGTTGATCAAATTCAGATCCGTGGAAGATCTAAAATTATCCGTCACAACTAATCATTCTATTCTTCGAACCTTCAATTTCAAATTGAAAGGCGTAACTCTTTTAGCAGATCTTCAGCGCCAACTGAATACCTCTCAAGAAGATCAGAAGGCCTATCTTGCTGAACAACTTTAGCTCTTGAAAAATGGTCTTCAAGCAAATACAGAGGCATTATCTCAACTTCCAGATTCTTTACGTGCCTCTGTAGACTACGGCTCCGGTGGCGGATATACGTAAGATTGTCAAGACCGTCATAACTTCGATGATCCCTCTCGTGTCTACGCTTGTCAAGAAATCGACCTCGCCTCTTTCCGGAAGATTATTCTTGAGCGAATGTCGACCATCGCTTCAAAGTACTCTTCCAAGCCCTCCACATCTTCAACCGACCGTAAACTTGTCGCTCTCGAAACTACTATCTCTCAACTTGTGCCTCCGGTTTCTTCTCTTGCCGAGGCGTTTACTTCCAAGAAGAAAGCCAAGGAAGAAAGGGCTTGCGAAGGCAGAATCGAAAGAAAACGTTCGAGGATCGGGATCCCGATTCTCGGCGGGGGAGAAAGGTTCGAGCCTAAGCAAGCCAAACAAACACCACCAGAAACAAACACGACCACTGCTGACTCTTCAACGCCAACACCATCACAGCAACCCTCTTCTTCAAAACAAGTGCCACTCACTCCAACACCTCTGGCTACGCATTCTGGTCCTCTACCCAGAGATCCAGAGCTAGCTAAGTTTATTCTGGATCTTATGGGAAAAAGCGAATCCCGAGCTCTCCGGTGAAAGGGTCAAGTAGTCGAGCTCACGAAGAACGAGAACGAGCTAACGCCGCAAAGGAAAGAGCTAAAAGGGCCAGAGAGGAGGATGAGGAGGTGTTCAGAGCTGAAAAAGAGAGAGCAGAAGAGATAATACGCCAGAGACTAATAGTTGAAGAACAAATAGAGATAGAGAGGGCTGAAAAAGAGAATCTGGAAAGAGAAAAGGCTAAACTTAAAGAAGAACTACAGAGACAAAATTTTGAAGCTGAAGAAAGAACAAGAGTCAGAGCAGAGGCCGCTCAGAAGCAGAAGGAGATCAGAAGAGAAGAATTTGATGAAAAATTAAATAAAGTTGGAAACATTGTTGGAAACATTGAACTTCCAACAATTGAAGTTGAGAAAAGGCACATGTATGCTCCAACGGATCGAAGATTTATCTCATGATGCCTAACTTCGCCAACCAATACAATGTCGACGGTGAAGTTAAAGATAACTTCATGGCTCATAAACAAGACAGAAAGACGGTTTTCACTACATCGTTCCAATTACAAAGATAACGACCATGAAACATAAGCGGTTTCAAGATACACCCATTTGGTACACAATCTACGAGATAGTCAGTATCAAACAACAAAAGTTATTACATATGTGATAATGATCTGTTGTCCATCCATCCAGCTGATCTCATTTTTCTGGAAGAATTTATGAAGACTCAGCTTTCTGAACGCAAAGATCCACAAGACCAGGTTGCCTACACTAGAATTATTCTATGTATGAAATCATACATTAGATACAAAAGGCAGGTCGACTTCCAGATTGGATTAAATTTCAAAATGGATAATCTGGCTATCTCTGCACCAAATGAGGAACTTGAAGGGATAAGCAAATTCAGAGTGGGTAGACTTCTTACTGAACCAGAAGAGGGAATCATCTTCAAAAGACCAAATGGAAAGAGCTTCTTTCGCATCAAAGAAGCTCACAAATACTCTTCTGAGGTAGTCTACATCATCAAGTGCTTTGCTGGCTTAGACACGACAAATCCAGAAGTTGCAAAGAAAAGAGAGAAAAGACTTGATGGACTTCAGAAGAACAGAGAGCTTATCAATATTATTTCAAGTATCATCGTTGCTGTTGATCCTCTCTGAAGAAATTTTTTTTTGACTTCATACTTAGGGGGAGAATGTTAGATATTAAAGTATGAGTCAAAGAAGAGATGTCTACAAGTGTCAACACACACTTCTTGTTATAACTAATTGTTGTTAGACGCTCCCTTTATGACACATGGCACTTTGTAATTGGCTAGCATTTTGACTTTCTGTCTTTGTATATGTATAAATAGCATTGTATTGTGTTTGTAAAAAAAGTCGATCAATACATTTACTTTTGAAGAATACTGTGCGTAATTCATTTCATAATCTTTGTTCTTCATTCTGTTTACTGTTCTATTGATTTAAATTGTTAATTGATCTGCTTCCGCAATTCACTCAGATTCAATACTCTCAATTAACAATCGGTTTAAAGGAATCTGGAACCAACACTTCCACATCGTATTTATTTATTGAAGCGTAAAAATGTGGCCTTTTTCATAGATGTTCCATAAAACATGGTAAAATGTTTTATTTTTTAACAGTTGTTTCGGAAATTTGTTAAATACTTGTATTTTTTTTCTTAGATTGGTACAAAATGGGATAATTCGAAAGTTGTCACCCTTTTACATCGTTTTTATTTATTGAAGCGTTAAAATGTGGCTTTTTTCATAGATGTTCAATTAAACGGTGTAAAATGTTTATTTTTTAAAAGTTGTTTCGGAAACTTGTTAAATACTTGTATTTTTTTGTTTTTTTCTTAGAGTGATACAAAATGTGATAATTCGAAAGTTGTCACCCTTCTACATCATATTTATTTATTGAAGCGTAAAATTGTGACTTTTTTCATAGATGTTCCATAAAACGGTGTAAAATGTTGTATTTTTTAACAGTTGTTTCGGAAACTTTTTAAATACTTGCATTTTTTTTTGTTTTTTATTAGAGTGGTACAAAATGTGATAATCCAAAAGTTGTCACCCTTCTGCATAGTTTTTATTTATTGAAGCGTAAAAGTGTGGCCTTTTTCATAGACGTTCAATAAAACAGTGTAAAATGTTTTATTTTTTAACGATTGTTTCGGAAACTTGTTAAATACTTGTATTTTTTTCATAGAGTGGTACAAAATGTGATAATCCGAAAGTTATCACCCTTCCACATCGTTTTTATTTATTGAAGCGTAAAAATGTGGCCTTTTTCATAGATGTTCCATAAAACATGGTAAAATGTTTTATTTTTTATTTTTTAACAGTTGTTTGGGAAATTTGTTAAATACTTGTATTTTTTTTTTCTTAGATTGGTACAAAATGGGATAATTCGAAAGTTGTCACCCTTTTACATCGTTTTTATTTATTGAAGCGTAAAAATGTGGCTTTTTTCATAGATGTTCAATTAAACGGTGTAAAATGTTTTATTTTTTAAAAGTTGTTTCGGAAACTTGTTAAATACTTGTATTTTTTTTGTTTTTTTCTTAGAGTAATACAAAATGTGATAATTCGAAACTTGTCACCCTTCTACATCGTATTTATTTATTGAAGCGTAAAATTGTGACTTTTTTCATAGATGTTCCATAAAACGGTGTAAAGTGTTGTATTTTTTAACAGTTGTTTCGGAAACTTTTTAAATACTTGCATTTTTATTTTATTTATTATTAGAGTGGTACAAAATGTGATAATCCGAAAGTTGTCACCCTTCTGCATCGTTTTTATTTATTGAAGCGTAAAAGTGTGGCTTTTTTCATAGACGTTCAATAAAACGGTGTAAAATGTTTTATTTTTTAACAGTTGTTTCGGAAACATGTTAAATACTTGTATTTTTTTTCATAGAGTGGTACAAAATGTGATAATCCGAAAGTTGTCACCCTTCCACATCGTATTTATTTATTGAAGCGTAAAAATGTGGCCTTTTTCTTAGATGTTCCATAAAACATGGTAAAATGTTTTATTTTTTAACAGTTGTTTCGGAAATTTGTTAAATACTTGTATTTTTTTTCTTAGATTGGTACAAAATGGGATAATTCGAAAGTTGTCACCCTTTTACATCGTTTTTATTTATTGAAGCGTAAAAATGTGGCTTTTTTCATAGATGTTCAATTAAACGGTGTAAAATGTTTTATTTTTTAAAAGTTGTTTCGGAAACTTGTTAAATACTTGTATTTTTTTTCTTTTTTTCTTAGAGTGATACAAAATGTGATAATTCGAAAGTTGTCACCTTTCTACATCGTATTTATTTATTGAAGCGTAAAATTGTGACTTTTTTCATAGATGTTCCATAAAACGGTGTAAAATGTTGTATTTCTTAACAGTTGTTTCGGAAACTTTTTAAATACTTGCATTTTTATTTTATTTTTTATTAGAGTGGTACAAAATGTGATAATCCGAAAGTTGTCACCCTTCTGCATCGTTTTTATTTATTGAAGCGTAAAAGTGTGGCCTTTTTCAGAGACGTTCAATAAAACGGTGTAAAATGTTTTATTTTTTAACAGTTGTTTCGGAAACATGTTAAATACTTGTATTTTTTTTCATAGAGTGGTACAAAATGTGATAATCCGAAAGTTGTCACCCTTCCACATCGTATTTATTTATTGAAGCGTAAAAATGTGGCCTTTTTCATAGATGTTCCATAAAACATGGTAAAATGTTTTATTTTTTAACAGTTGTTTCGGAAATTTGTTAAATACTTGTATTTTTTTTCTTAGATTGGTACAAAATGGGATAATTCGAAAGTTGTCACCCTTTTACATCGTTTTTATTTATTGAAGCGTTAAAATGTGGCTTTTTTCATAGATGTTCAATTAAACGGTGTAAAATGTTTTATTTTTTAAAAGTTGTTTCGGAAACTTGTTAAATACTTGTATTTTTTTTGTTTTTTTCTTAGAGTGATACAAAATGTGATAATTCGAAAGTTGTCACCCTTCTACATCATATTTATTTATTGAAGCGTAAAATTGTGACTTTTTTCATAGATGTTCCATAAAACGGTGTAAAATGTTGTATTTTTTAACAGTTGTTTCAGAAACTTTTTAAATACTTGCATTTTTTTTTGTTTTTTATTAGAGTGGTACAAAATGTGATAATCCAAAAGTTGTCACCCTTCTGCATCGTTTTTATTTATTGAAGCGTAAAAGTGTGGCCTTTTTCATAGACGTTCAATAAAACGGTGTAAAATGTTTTATTTTTTAACAGTTGTTTCGGAAACTTGTTAAATACTTGTATTTTTTTCATAGAGTGGTACAAAATGTGATAATCCGAAAGTTATCACCCTTCCACATCGTTTTTATTTATTGAAGCGTAAAAATGTGGCCTTTTTCATAGATGTTCCATAAAACATGGTAAAATGTTTTATTTTTTATTTTTTAACAGTTGTTTCGGAAATTTGTTAAATACTTGTATTTTTTTTCTTAGATTGGTACAAAATGGGATAATTCGAAAGTTGTCACCCTTTTACATCGTTTTTATTTATTGAAGCGTAAAAATGTGGCTTTTTTCATAGATGTTCAATTAAACGGTGTAAAATGTTTTATTTTTTAAAAGTTGTTTCGGAAACTTGTTAAATACTTGTATTTTTTTTGTTTTTTTCTTAGAGTGATACAAAATGTGATAATTCGAAACTTGTCACCCTTCTACATCGTATTTATTTATTGAAGCGTAAAATTGTGACTTTTTTCATAGATGTTCCATAAAACGGTGTAAAATGTTGTATTTTTTAACAGTTGTTTCGGAAACTTTTTAAATACTTGCATTTTTATTTTATTTATTATTAGAGTGGTACAAAATGTGATAATCCGAAAGTTGTCACCCTTCTGCATCGTTTTTATTTATTGAAGCGTAAAAGTGTGGCCTTTTTCATAGACGTTCAATAAAACGGTGTAAAATGTTTTATTTTTTAACAGTTGTTTCGGAAACATGTTAAATACTTGTATTTTTTTTCATAGAGTGGTACAAAATGTGATAATCCGAAAGTTGTCACCCTTCCACATCGTATTTATTTATTGAAGCGTAAAAATGTGGCCTTTTTCATAGATGTTCCATAAAACATGGTAAAATGTTTTATTTTTTAACAGTTGTTTCGGAAATTTGTTAAATACTTGTATTTTTTTTCTTAGATTGGTACAAAATGGGATAATTCGAAAGTTGTCACCCTTTTACATTGTTTTTATTTATTGAAGCGTTAAAATGTGGCTTTTTTCATAGATGTTCAATTAAACGGTGTAAAATGTTTATTTCTTAAAAGTTGTTTCGGAAACTTGTTAAATACTTGTATTTTTTTTCTTTTTTTCTTAGAGTGATACAAAATGTGATAATTCGAAAGTTGTCACCCTTCTACATCATATTTATTTATTGAAGCGTAAAATTGTGACTTTTTTCATAGATGTTCCATAAAACGGTGTAAAATGTTGTATTTTTTAACAGTTGTTTCGGAAACTTTTTAAATACTTGCATTTTTTTTTGTTTTTTATTAGAGTGGTACAAAATGTGATAATCCAAAAGTTGTCACCCTTCTGCATCGTTTTTATTTATTGAAGCGTAAAAGTGTGGCCTTTTTCATAGACGTTCAATAAAACGGTGTAAAATGTTTTATTTTTTAACAGTTGTTTCGGAAACTTGTTAAATACTTGTATTTTTTTCATAGAGTGGTACAAAATGTGATAATCCGAAAGTTATCACCCTTCCACATCGTTTTTATTTATTGAAGCGTAAAAATGTGGCCTTTTTAATAGATGTTCCATAAAACATGGTAAAATGTTTTATTTTTTAACAGTTGTTTGGGAAATTTGTTAAATACTTGTATTTTTTTTTTCTTATATTGGTACAAAATGGGATAATTCGAAAGTTGTCACCCTTTTACATCGTTTTTATTTATTGAAGCGTAAAAATGTGGCTTTTTTCATAGATGTTCAATTAAACGGTGTAAAATGTTTTATTTTTTAAAAGTTGTTTCGGAAACTTGTTAAATACTTGTATTTTTTTTGTTTTTTTCTTAGAGTGATACAAAATGGGATAATTCGAAACTTGTCACCCTTCTACATCGTATTTATTTATTGAAGCGTAAAATTGTGACTTTTTTCATAGATGTTCCATAAAACGGTGTAAAGTGTTGTATTTTTTAACAGTTGTTTCGGAAACTTTTTAAATACTTGCATTTTTATTTTATTTATTATTAGAGTGGTACAAAATGTGATAATCCGAAAGTTGTCACCCTTCTGCATCGTTTTTATTTATTGAAGCGTAAAAGTGTGGCCTTTTTCATAGACGTTCAATAAAACGGTGTAAAATGTTTTATTTTTTAACAGTTGTTTCGGAAACATGTTAAATACTTGTATTTTTTTTCATAGAGTGGTACAAAATGTGATAATCCGAAAGTTGTCACCCTTCCACATCGTATTTATTTATTGAAGCGTAAAAATGTGGCCTTTTTCATAGATGTTCCATAAAACATGGTAAAATGTTTTATTTTTTAACAGTTGTTTCGGAAATTTGTTAAATACTTGTATTTTTTTTCTTAGATTGGTACAAAATGGGATAATTCGAAAGTTGTCACCCTTTTACATCGTTTTTATTTATTGAAGCGTAAAAATGTGGCTTTTTTCATAGATGTTCAATTAAACGGTGTAAAATGTTTATTTTTTAAAAGTTGTTTCGGAAACTTGTTAAATACTTGTATTTTTTTTGTTTTTTTCTTAGAGTGATACAAAATGTGATAATTCGAAAGTTGTCACCCTTCTACATCATATTTATTTATTGAAGCGTAAAATTGTGACTTTTTTCATAGATGTTCCATAAAACGGTGTAAAATGTTGTATTTTTTAACAGTTGTTTCGGAAACTTTTTAAATACTTGCATTTTTTTTTGTTTTTTATTAGAGTGGTACAAAATGTGATAATCCCAAAATTGTCACCCTTCCGCATCGTTTTTATTTATTGAAGCGTAAAAGTGTGGCCTTTTTCATAGACGTTCAATAAAACGGTGTAAAATGTTTTATTTTTTAGGATTGTTTCGGAAACTTGTTAAATACTTGTATTTTTTTCATAGAGTGGTACAAAATGTGATAATCCGAAAGTTATCACCCTTCCACATCGTTTTTATTTATTGAAGCGTAAAAATGTGGCCTTTTTCATAGATGTTCCATAAAACATGGTAAAATGTTTTATTTTTTATTTTTTAACAGTTGTTTGGGAAATTTGTTAAATACTTGTATTTTTTTTTCTTAGATTGGTACAAAATGGGATAATTCGAAAGTTGTCACCCTTTTACATCGTTTTTATTTATTGAAGCGTAAAAATGTGGCTTTTTTCATAGATGTTCAATTAAACGGTGTAAAATGTTTTATTTTTTAAAAGTTGTTTCGGAAACTTGTTAAATACTTGTATTTTTTTTGTTTTTTTCTTAGAGTGATACAAAATGTGATAATTCGAAACTTGTCACCCTTCTACATCGTATTTATTTATTGAAGCGTAAAATTGTGACTTTTTTCATAGATGTTCCATAAAACGGTGTAAAATGTTGTATTTTTTAACAGTTGTTTCGGAAACTTTTTAAATACTTGCATTTTTATTTTATTTATTATTAGAGTGGTACAAAATGTGATAATCCGAAAGTTGTCACCCTTCTGCATCGTTTTTATTTATTGAAGCGTAAAAGTGTGGCCTTTTTCATAGACGTTCAATAAAACGGTGTAAAATGTTTTATTTTTTAACAGTTGTTTCGGAAACTTGTTAATTACTTGTATTTTTTTTCATAGAGTGGTACAAAATGTGATAAGCCGAAAGTTGTCACCCTTCCACATCGTATTTATTTATTGAAGCGTAAAAATGAGGCCTTTTTCATAGATGTTCCATAAAACATGGTAAAATGCTTTATTTTTTAACAGTTGTTTCGGAAATTTGTTAAATACTTGTACTTTTTTTCTTAGATTGGTACAAAATGGGATAATTCGAAAGTTGTCACCCTTTTACATCGTTTTTATTTATTGAAGCGTTAAAATGTGGCTTTTTTCATAGATGTTCAATTAAACGGTGTAAAATGTTTATTTCTTAAAAGTTGTTTCGGAAACTTGTTAAATACTTGTATTTTTTTCTTTTTTCTTAGAGTGATACAAAATGTGATAATTCGAAAGTTGTCACCCTTCTACATCAAATTTATTTATTGAAGCGTAAAATTGTGACTTTTTTCATAGATGTTCCATAAAACGGTGTAAAATGTTGTATTTTTTAACAGTTGTTTCGGAAACTTTTTAAATACTTGCATTTTTTTTTGTTTTTTATTAGAGTGGTACAAAATGTGATAATCCAAAAGTTGTCACCCTTCTGCATCGTTTTTATTTATTGAAGCGTAAAAGTGTGGCCTTTTTCATAGACGTTCAATAAAACGGTGTAAAATGTTTTATTTTTTAACAGTTGTTTCGGAAACTTGTTAAATACTTGTATTTTTTTCATAGAGTGGTACAAAATGTGATAATCCGAAAGTTATCACCCTTCCACATCGTTTTTATTTATTGAAGCGTAAAAATGTGGCCTTTTTAATAGATGTTCCATAAAACATGGTAAAATGTTTTATTTTTTAACAGTTGTTTGGGAAATTTGTTAAATACTTGTATTTTTTTTTCTTATATTGGTACAAAATGGGATAATTCGAAAGTTGTCACCCTTTTACATCGTTTTTATTTATTGAAGCGTAAAAATGTGGCTTTTTTCATAGATGTTCAATTAAACGGTGTAAAATGTTTTATTTTTTAAAAGTTGTTTCGGAAACTTGTTAAATACTTGTATTTTTTTTGTTTTTTTCTTAGAGTGATACAAAATGTGATAATTCGAAACTTGTCACCCTTCTACATCGTATTTATTTATTGAAGCGTAAAATTGTGACTTTTTTCATAGATGTTCCATAAAACGGTGTAAAGTGTTGTATTTTTTAACAGTTGTTTCGGAAACTTTTTAAATACTTGCATTTTTATTTTATTTATTATTAGAGTGGTACAAAATGTGATAATCCGAAAGTTGTCACCCTTCTGCATCGTTTTTATTTATTGAAGCGTAAAAGTGTGGCCTTTTTCATAGACGTTCAATAAAACGGTGTAAAATGTTTTATTTTTTAACAGTTGTTTCGGAAACATGTTAAATACTTGTATTTTTTTTCATAGAGTGGTACAAAATGTGATAATCCGAAAGTTGTCACCCTTCCACATCGTATTTATTTATTGAAGCGTAAAAATGTGGCCTTTTTCATAGATGTTCCATAAAACATGGTAAAATGTTTTATTTTTTAACAGTTGTTTCGGAAATTTGTTAAATACTTGTATTTTTTTTCTTAGATTGGTACAAAATGGGATAATTCGAAAGTTGTCACCCTTTTACATCATTTTTATTTATTGAAGCGTAAAAATGTGGCTTTTTTCATAGATGTTCAATTAAACGGTGTAAAATGTTTATTTTTTAAAAGTTGTTTCGGAAACTTGTTAAATACTTGTATTTTTTTTGTTTTTTTCTTAGAGTGATACAAAATGTGATAATTCGAAAGTTGTCACCCTTCTACATCATATTTATTTATTGAAGCGTAAAATTGTGACTTTTTTCATAGATGTTCCATAAAACGGTGTAAAATGTTGTATTTTTTAACAGTTGTTTCGGAAACTTTTTAAATACTTGCATTTTTTTTTGTTTTTTATTAGAGTGGTACAAAATGTGATAATCCAAAAGTTGTCACCCTTCTGCATCGTTTTTATTTATTGAAGCGTAAAAGTGTGGCCTTTTTCATAGACGTTCAATAAAACGGTGTAAAATGTTTTATTTTTTAACAGTTGTTTCGGAAACTTGTTAAATACTTGTATTTTTTTCATAGAGTGGTACAAAATGTGATAATCCGAAAGTTATCACCCTTCCACATCGTTTTTATTTATTGAAGCGTAAAAATGTGGCCTTTTTAATAGATGTTCCATAAAACATGGTAAAATGTTTTATTTTTTAACAGTTGTTTGGGAAATTTGTTAAATACTTGTATTTTTTTTTCTTATATTGGTACAAAATGGGATAATTCGAAAGTTGTCACCCTTTTACATCGTTTTTATTTATTGAAGCGTAAAAATGTGGCTTTTTTCATAGATGTTCAATTAAACGGTGTAAAATGTTTTATTTTTTAAAAGTTGTTTCGGAAACTTGTTAAATACTTGTATTTTTTTTGTTTTTTTCTTAGAGTGATACAAAATGTGATAATTCGAAACTTGTCACCCTTCTACATCGTATTTATTTATTGAAGCGTAAAATTGTGACTTTTTTCATAGATGTTCCATAAAACGGTGTAAAATGTTGTATTTTTTAACAGTTGTTTCGGAAACTTTTTAAATACTTGCATTTTTATTTTATTTTTTATTAGAGTGGTACAAAATGTGATAATCCGAAAGTTGTCACCCTTCTGCATCGTTTTTATTTATTGAAGCGTAAAAGTGTGGCCTTTTTCATAGACGTTCAATAAAACGGTGTAAAATGTTTTATTTTTTAACAGTTGTTTCGGAAACTTGTTAAATACTTGTATTTTTTTCATAGAGTGGTACAAAATGTGATAATCCGAAAGTTATCACCCTTCCACATCGTTTTTATTTATTGAAGCGTAAAAATGTGGCCTTTTTAATAGATGTTCCATAAAACATGGTAAAATGTTTTATTTTTTAACAGTTGTTTGGGAAATTTGTTAAATACTTGTATTTTTTTTTTTCTTATATTGGTACAAAATGGGATAATTCGAAAGTTGTCACCCTTTTACATCGTTTTTATTTATTGAAGCGTAAAAATGTGGCTTTTTTCATAGATGTTCAATTAAACGGTGTAAAATGTTTTATTTTTTAAAAGTTGTTTCGGAAACTTGTTAAATACTTGTATTTTTTTTGTTTTTTTCTTAGAGTGATACAAAATGTGATAATTCGAAACTTGTCACCCTTCTACATCGTATTTATTTATTGAAGCGTAAAATTGTGACTTTTTTCATAGATGTTCCATAAAACGGTGTAAAGTGTTGTATTTTTTAACAGTTGTTTCGGAAACTTTTTAAATACTTGCATTTTTATTTTATTTATTATTAGAGTGGTACAAAATGTGATAATCCGAAAGTTGTCACCCTTCTGCATCGTTTTTATTTATTGAAGCGTAAAAGTGTGGCCTTTTTCATAGACGTTCAATAAAACGGTGTAAAATGTTTTATTTTTTAACGGCTTGTTTCGGAAACATGTTAAATACTTGTATTTTTTTTCATAGAGTGGTACAAAATGTGATAATCCGAAAGTTGTCACCCTTCCACATCGTATTTATTTATTGAAGCGTAAAAATGTGGCCTTTTTCATAGATGTTCCATAAAACATGGTAAAATGTTTTATTTTTTAATGATTGTTTCGGAAATTTGTTAAATACTTGTATTTTTTTCTTAGATTGGTACAAAATGGGATAATTCGAAAGTTGTCACCCTTTTACATCATTTTTATTTATTGAAGCGTAAAAATGTGGCTTTTTTCATAGATGTTCAATTAAACGGTGTAAAATGTTTATTTTTTAAAAGTTGTTTCGGAAACTTGTTAAATACTTGTATTTTTTTTGTTTTTTTCTTAGAGTGATACAAAATGTGATAATTCGAAAGTTGTCACCCTTCTACATCATATTTATTTATTGAAGCGTAAAATTGTGACTTTTTTCATAGATGTTCCATAAAACGGTGTAAAATGTTGTATTTTTTAACAGTTGTTTCGGAAACTTTTTAAATACTTGCATTTTTTTTTGTTTTTTATTAGAGTGGTACAAAATGTGATAATCCAAAAGTTGTCACCCTTCTGCATCGTTTTTATTTATTGAAGCGTAAAAGTGTGGCCTTTTTCATAGACGTTCAATAAAACGGTGTAAAATGTTTTATTTTTTAACAGTTGTTTCGGAAACTTGTTAAATACTTGTATTTTTTTCATAGAGTGGTACAAAATGTGATAATCCGAAAGTTATCACCCTTCCACATCGTTTTTATTTATTGAAGCGTAAAAATGTGGCCTTTTTAATAGATGTTCCATAAAACATGGTAAAATGTTTTATTTTTTATGATTGTTTGGGAAATTTGTTAAATACTTGTATTTTTTTTTCTTATATTGGTACAAAATGGGATAATTCGAAAGTTGTCACCCTTTTACATCGTTTTTATTTATTGAAGCGTAAAAATGTGGCTTTTTTCATAGATGTTCAATTAAACGGTGTAAAATGTTTTATTTTTTAAAAGTTGTTTCGGAAACTTGTTAAATACTTGTATTTTTTTTGTTTTTTTCTTAGAGTGATACAAAATGGGATAATTCGAAACTTGTCACCCTTCTACATCGTATTTATTTATTGAAGCGTAAAATTGTGACTTTTTTCATAGATGTTCCATAAAACGGTGTAAAATGTTGTATTTTTTAACAGTTGTTTCGGAAACTTTTTAAATACTTGCATTTTTATTTTATTTATTATTAGAGTGGTACAAAATGTGATAATCCGAAAGTTGTCACCCTTCTGCATCGTTTTTATTTATTGAAGCGTAAAAGTGTGGCCTTTTTCAGAGACGTTCAATAAAACGGTGTAAAATGTTTTATTTTTTAACAGTTGTTTCGGAAATTTGTTAAATACTTGTATTTTTTTTCATAGAGTGGTACAAAATGTGATAATCCGAAAGTTGTCACCCTTCCACATCGTATTTATTTATTGAAGCGTAAAAATGTGGCCTTTTTCATAGATGTTCCATAAAACATGGTAAAATGTTTTATTTTTTAACAGTTGTTTCGGAAATTTGTTAAATACTTGTATTTTTTTCTTAGATTGGTACAAAATGGGATAATTCGAAAGTTGTCACCCTTTTACATTGTTTTTATTTATTGAAGCGTTAAAATGTGGCTTTTTTCATAGATGTTCAATTAAACGGTGTAAAATGTTTATTTCTTAAAAGTTGTTTCGGAAACTTGTTAAATACTTGTATTTTTTTTTTTTTTTTTCTTAGAGTGATACAAAATGTGATAATTCGAAAGTTGTCACCCTTCTACATCATATTTATTTATTGAAGCGTAAAATTGTGACTTTTTTCATAGATGTTCCATAAAACGGTGTAAAATGTTGTATTTTTTAACAGTTGTTTCGGAAACTTTTTAAATACTTGCATTTTTTTTTGTTTTTTATTAGAGTGGTACAAAATGTGATAATCCAAAAGTTGTCACCCTTCTGCATCGTTTTTATTTATTGAAGCGTAAAAGTGTGGCCTTTTTCATAGACGTTCAATAAAACGGTGTAAAATGTTTTATTTTTTAACAGTTGTTTCGGAAACTTGTTAAATACTTGTATTTTTTTTCATAGAGTGGTACAAAATGTGATAATCCGAAAGTTATCACCCTTCCACATCGTTTTTATTTATTGAAGCGTAAAAATGTGGCCTTTTTAATAGATGTTCCATAAAACATGGTAAAATGTTTTATTTTTTAACAGTTGTTTGGGAAATTTGTTAAATACTTGTATTTTTTTTTCTTATATTGGTACAAAATGGGATAATTCGAAAGTTGTCACCCTTTTACATCGTTTTTATTTATTGAAGCGTAAAAATGTGGCTTTTTTCATAGATGTTCAATTAAACGGTGTAAAATGTTTTATTTTTTAAAAGTTGTTTCGGAAACTTGTTAAATACTTGTATTTTTTTTGTTTTTTTCTTAGAGTGATACAAAATGGGATAATTCGAAACTTGTCACCCTTCTACATCGTATTTATTTATTGAAGCGTAAAATTGTGACTTTTTTCATAGATGTTCCATAAAACGGTGTAAAGTGTTGTATTTTTTAACAGTTGTTTCGGAAACTTTTTAAATACTTGCATTTTTATTTTATTTATTATTAGAGTGGTACAAAATGTGATAATCCGAAAGTTGTCACCCTTCTGCATCGTTTTTATTTATTGAAGCGTAAAAGTGTGGCCTTTTTCATAGACGTTCAATAAAACGGTGTAAAATGTTTTATTTTTTAACTGTTGTTTCGGAAACATGTTAAATACTTGTATTTTTTTCATAGAGTGGTACAAAATGTGATAATCCGAAAGTTGTCACCCTTCCACATCGTATTTATTTATTGAAGCGTAAAAATGTGGCCTTTTTCATAGATGTTCCATAAAACATGGTAAAATGTTTTATTTTTTAACAGTTGTTTCGGAAATTTGTTAAATACTTGTATTTTTTTTCTTAGATTGGTACAAAATGGGATAATTCGAAAGTTGTCACCCTTTTACATCGTTTTTATTTATTGAAGCGTAAAAATGTGGCTTTTTTCATAGATGTTCAATTAAACGGTGTAAAATGTTTATTTTTTAAAAGTTGTTTCGGAAACTTGTTAAATACTTGTATTTTTTTTGTTTTTTTCTTAGAGTGATACAAAATGTGATAATTCGAAAGTTGTCACCCTTCTACATCATATTTATTTATTGAAGCGTAAAATTGTGACTTTTTTCATAGATGTTCCATAAAACGGTGTAAAATGTTGTATTTTTTAACAGTTGTTTCGGAAACTTTTTAAATACTTGCCTTTTTTTTTGTTTTTTATTAGAGTGGTACAAAATGTGATAATCCAAAAGATGTCACCCTTCTGCATCGTTTTTATTTATTGAAGCGTAAAAGTGTGGCCTTTTTCATAGACGTTCAATAAAACGGTGTAAAATGTTTTATTTTTTAACAGTTGTTTCGTAAACTTGTTAAATACTTGTATTTTTTTCATAGAGTGGTACAAAATGTGATAATCCGAAAGTTATCACCCTTCCACATCGTTTTTATTTATTGAAGCGTAAAAATGTGGCCTTTTTCATAGATGTTCCATAAAACATGGTAAAATGTTTTATTTTTTATTTTTTAACAGTTGTTTGGGAAATTTGTTAAATACTTGTATTTTTTTTCTTAGATTGGTACAAAATGGGATAATTCGAAAGTTGTCACCCTTTTACATCGTTTTTATTTATTGAAGCGTAAAAATGTGGATTTTTTCATAGATGTTCAATTAAACGGTGTAAAATGTTTTATTTTTTAAAAGTTGTTTCGGAAACTTGTTAAATACTTGTATTTTTTTTGTTTTTTTCTTAGAGTGATACAAAATGTGATAATTCGAAACTTGTCACCCTTCTACATCGTATTTATTTATTGAAGCGTAAAATTGTGACTTTTTTCATAGATGTTCCATAAAACGGTGTAAAGTGTTGTATTTTTTAACAGTTGTTTCGGAAACTTTTTAAATACTTGCATTTTTATTTTATTTATTATTAGAGTGGTACAAAATGTGATAATCCGAAAGTTGTCACCCTTCTGCATCGTTTTTATTTATTGAAGCGTAAAAGTGTGGCTTTTTTCATAGACGTTCAATAAAACGGTGTAAAATGTTTTATTTTTTAACAGTTGTTTCGGAAACATGTTAAATACTTGTATTTTTTTTCATAGAGTGGTACAAAATGTGATAATCCGAAAGTTGTCACCCTTCCACATCGTATTTATTTATTGAAGCGTAAAAATGTGGCCTTTTTCATAGATGTTCCATAAAACATGGTAAAATGTTTTATTTTTTAACAGTTGTTTCGGAAATTTGTTAAATACTTGTATTTTTTTTTCTTAGATTGGTACAAAATGGGATAATTCGAAAGTTGTCACCCTTTTACATCGTTTTTATTTATTGAAGCGTAAAAATGTGGCTTTTTTCATAGATGTTCAATTAAACGGTGTAAAATGTTTTATTTTTTAAAAGTTGTTTCGGAAACTTGTTAAATACTTGTATTTTTTTGTTTTTTTCTTAGAGTGATACAAAATGTGATAATTCGAAAGTTGTCACCTTTCTACATCGTATTTATTTATTGAAGCGTAAAATTGTGACTTTTTTCATAGATGTTCCATAAAACGGTGTAAAATGTTGTATTTCTTAACAGTTGTTTCGGAAACTTTTTAAATACTTGCATTTTTATTTTATTTTTTATTAGAGTGGTACAAAATGTGATAATCCGAAAGTTGTCACCCTTCTGCATCGTTTTTATTTATTGAAGCGTAAAAGTGTGGCCTTTTTCATAGACGTTCAATAAAACGGTGTAAAATGTTTTATTTTTTAACAGTTGTTTCGGAAACATGTTAAATACTTGTATTTTTTTTCATAGAGTGGTACAAAATGTGATAATCCGAAAGTTGTCACCCTTCCACATCGTATTTATTTATTGAAGCGTAAAAATGTGGCCTTTTTCATAGATGTTCCATAAAACATGGTAAAATGCTTTATTTTTTAACAGTTGTTTCGGAAATTTGTTAAATACTTGTATTTTTTTTCTTAGATTGGTACAAAATGGGATAATTCGAAAGTTGTCACCCTTTTACATCGTTTTTATTTATTGAAGCGTAAAAATGTGGCTTTTTTCATAGATGTTCAATTAAACGGTGTAAAATGTTTATTTTTTAAAAGTTGTTTCGGAAACTTGTTAAATACTTGTATTTTTTTTGTTTTTTTCTTAGAGTGATACAAAATGTGATAATTCGAAAGTTGTCACCCTTCTACATCGTATTTATTTATTGAAGCGTAAAATTGTGACTTTTTTCATAGATGTTCCATAAAACGGTGTAAAATGTTGTATTTTTTAACAGTTGTTTCGGAAACTTTTTAAATACTTGCATTTTTTTTTGTTTTTTATTAGAGTGGTACAAAATGTGATAATCCAAAAGTTGTCACCCTTCTGAATCGTTTTTATTTATTGAAGCGTAAAAGTGTGGCCTTTTTCATAGACGTTCAATAAAACGGTGTAAAATGTTTTATTTTTTAACAGTTGTTTCGGAAACTTGTTAAATACTTGTATTTTTTTCATAGAGTGGTACAAAATGTGATAATCCGAAAGTTATCACCCTTCCACATCGTTTTTATTTATTGAAGCGTAAAAATGTGGCCTTTTTAATAGATGTTCCATAAAACATGGTAAAATGTTTTATTTTTTAACAGTTGTTTGGGAAATTTGTTAAATACTTGTATTTTTTTTTCTTATATTGGTACAAAATGGGATAATTCGAAAGTTGTCACCCTTTTACATCGTTTTTATTTATTGAAGCGTAAAAATGTGGCTTTTTTCATAGATGTTCAATTAAACGGTGTAAAATGTTTTATTTTTTAAAAGTTGTTTCGGAAACTTGTTAAATACTTGTATTTTTTTTGTTTTTTTCTTAGAGTGATACAAAATGGGATAATTCGAAACTTGTCACCCTTCTACATCGTATTTATTTATTGAAGCGTAAAATTGTGACTTTTTTCATAGATGTTCCATAAAACGGTGTAAAGTGTTGTATTTTTTAAAGGTTGTTTCGGAAACTTTTTAAATACTTGCATTTTTATTTTATTTATTATTAGAGTGGTACAAAATGTGATAATCCGAAAGTTGTCACCCTTCTGCATCGTTTTTATTTATTGAAGCGTAAAAGTGTGGCCTTTTTCATAGACGTTCAATAAAACGGTGTAAAATGTTTTATTTTTTAACAGTTGTTTCGGAAACATGTTAAATACTTGTATTTTTTTTCATAGAGTGGTACAAAATGTGATAATCCGAAAGTTGTCACCCTTCCACATCGTATTTATTTATTGAAGCGTAAAAATGTGGCCTTTTTCATAGATGTTCCATAAAACATGGTAAAATGTTTTATTTTTTAACGATTGTTTCGGAAATTTGTTAAATACTTGTATTTTTTTCTTAGATTGGTACAAAATGGGATAATTCGAAAGTTGTCACCCTTTTACATCGTTTTTATTTATTGAAGCGTAAAAATGTGGCTTTTTTCATAGATGTTCAATTAAACGGTGTAAAATGTTTATTTTTTAAAAGTTGTTTCGGAAACTTGTTAAATACTTGTATTTTTTTTGTTTTTTTCTTAGAGTGATACAAAATGTGATAATTCGAAAGTTGTCACCCTTCTACATCATATTTATTTATTGAAGCGTAAAATTGTGACTTTTTTCATAGATGTTCCATAAAACGGTGTAAAATGTTGTATTTTTTAACAGTTGTTTCCGAAACTTTTTAAATACTTGCATTTTTTTTTGTTTTTTATTAGAGTGGTACAAAATGTGATAATCCAAAAGTTGTCACCCTTACATCGTTTTTATTTATTGAAGCGTAAAAGTGTGGCCTTTTTCATAGACGTTCAATAAAACGGTGTAAAATGTTTTATTTTTTAACAGTTGTTTCGGAAACATGTTAAATACTTGTATTTTTTTTCATAGAGTGGTACAAAATGTGATAATCCGAAAGTTGTCACCCTTCCACATCGTATTTATTTATTGAAGCGTAAAAATGTGGCCTTTTTCATAGATGTTCCATAAAACATGGTAAAATGTTTTATTTTTTAACAGTTGTTTCGGAAATTTGTTACATACTTGTATTTTTTTTCTTAGATTGGTACAAAATGGGATAATTCGAAAGTTGTCACCCTTTTACATCGTTTTTATTTATTGAAGCGTTAAAATGTGGCTTTTTTCATAGATGTTCAATTAAACGGTGTAAAATGTTTATTTTTTAAAAGTTGTTTCGGAAACTTGTTAAATACTTGTATTTTTTTTGTTTTTTTCTTAGAGTGATACAAAATGTGATAATTCGAAAGTTGTCACCCTTCTACATCATATTTATTTATTGAAGCGTAAAATTGTGACTTTTTTCATAGATGTTCCATAAAACGGTGTAAAATGTTGTATTTTTTAACGGTTGTTTGAAACTTTTTAAATACTTGCATTTTTTTTTGTTTTTTATTAGAGTGGTACAAAATGTGATAATCCAAAAGTTGTCACCCTTCTGCATCGTTTTTATTTATTGAAGCGTAAAAGTGTGGCCTTTTTCATAGACGTTCAATAAAACGGTGTAAAATGTTTTATTTTTTAACAGTTGTTTCGGAAACATGTTAAATACTTGTATTTTTTTTCATAGAGTGGTACAAAATGTGATAATCCGAAAGTTGTCACCCTTCCACATCGTATTTATTTATTGAAGCGTAAAAATGTGGCCTTTTTCATAGATGTTCCATAAAACATGGTAAAATGTTTTATTTTTTAACAGTTGTTTCGGAAATTTGTTAAATACTTGTATTTTTTTCTTAGATTGGTACAAAATGGGATAATTCGAAAGTTGTCACCCTTTTACATCGTTTTTATTTATTGAAGCGTAAAAATGTGGCTTTTTTCATAGATGTTCAATTAAACGGTGTAAAATGTTTATTTTTTAAAAGTTGTTTCGGAAACTTGTTAAATACTTGTATTTTTTTTGTTTTTTTCTTAGAGTGATACAAAATGTGATAATTCGAAACTTGTCACCCTTCTACATCGTATTTATTTATTGAAGCGTAAAATTGTGACTTTTTTCATAGATGTTCCATAAAACGGTGTAAAGTGTTGTATTTTTTAACAGTTGTTTCGGAAACTTTTTAAATACTTGCATTTTTATTTTATTTATTATTAGAGTGGTACAAAATGTGATAATCCGAAAGTTGTCACCCTTCTGCATCGTTTTTATTTATTGAAGCGTAAAAGTGTGGCCTTTTTCATAGACGTTCAATAAAACGGTGTAAAATGTTTTTCGGAAACATGTTAAATACTTGTATTTTTTTTCATAGAGTGGTACAAAATGTGATAATCCGAAAGTTGTCACCCTTCCACATCGTATTTATTTATTGAAGCGTAAAAATGTGGCCTTTTTCATAGATGTTCCATAAAACATGGTAAAATGTTTTATTTTTTAACAGTTGTTTGGGATATTTGTTAAATACTTGTATTTTTTTTCTTA
The DNA here is from genome assembly GCA_036898165.1 of Silybum marianum. NCBI lineage: Eukaryota > Viridiplantae > Streptophyta > Magnoliopsida > Asterales > Asteraceae > Silybum > Silybum marianum. Next base: position 55,708 of record JAWIMA010000034.1, on the reverse strand, counting down.
GATTGGTACAAAATGGGATAATTCGAAAGTTGTCACCCTTTTACATCGTTTTTATTTATTGAAGCGTAAAAATGTGGCTTTTTTCATAGATGTTCAATTAAACGGTGTAAAATGTTTTATTTTTTAAAAGTTGTTTCGGAAACTTGTTAAATACTTGTATTTTTTTTGTTTTTTTCTTAGAGTGATACAAAATGTGATAATTCGAAAGTTGTCACCTTTCTACATCGTATTTATTTATTGAAGCGTAAAATTGTGACTTTTTTCATAGATGTTCCATAAAACGGTGTAAAATGTTGTATTTCTTAACAGTTGTTTCGGAAACTTTTTAAATACTTGCATTTTTATTTTATTTTTTATTAGAGTGGTACAAAATGTGATAATACGAAAGTTGTCACCCTTCTGCATCGTTTTTATTTATTGAAGCGTAAAAGTGTGGCCTTTTTCATAGACGTTCAATAAAACGGTGTAAAATGTTTTATTTTTTAACAGTTGTTTCGGAAACTTGTTAAATACTTGTATTTTTTTCATAGAGTGGTACAAAATGTGATAATCCGAAAGTTATCACCCTTCCACATCGTTTTTATTTATTGAAGCGTAAAAATGTGGCCTTTTTAATAAATGTTCCATAAAACATGGTAAAATGTTTTATTTTTTATTTTTTAACAGTTGTTTGGGAAATTTGTTAAATACTTGTATTTTTTTTTCTTATATTGGTACAAAATGGGATAATTCGAAAGTTGTCACCCTTTTACATCATTTTTATTTATTGAAGCGTAAAAATGTGGCTTTTTTCATAGATGTTCAATTAAACGGTGTAAAATGTTTTATTTTTTAAAAGTTGTTTCGGAAACTTGTTAAATACTTGTATTTTTTTTGTTTTTTTCTTAGAGTGATACAAAATGTGATAATTCGAAACTTGTCACCCTTCTACATCGTATTTATTTATTGAAGCGTAAAATTGTGACTTTTTTCATAGATGTTCCATAAAACGGTGTAAAATGTTGTATTTTTTAACAGTTGTTTCGGAAACTTTTTAAATACTTGAATTTTTATTTTATTTTTTATTAGAGTGGTACAAAATGTGATAATCCGAAAGTTGTCACCCTTCTGCATCGTTTTTATTTATTGAAGCGTAAAGGTGTGGCCTTTTTCATAGACGTTCAATAAAACGGTGTAAAATGTTTTATTTTTTAACAGTTGTTTCGGAAACATGTTAAATACTTGTATTTTTTTTCATAGAGTGGTACAAAATGTGATAATCCGAAAGTTGTCACCCTTCCACATCGTATTTATTTATTGAAGCGTAAAAATGTGGCCTTTTTAATAGATGTTCCATAAAACATTGTAAAATGTTTTATTTTTTATCAGTTGTTTGGGAAATTTGTTAAATACTTGTATTTTTTTTTTCTTATGTTGGTACAAAATGGGATAATTCGAAAGTTGTCACCCTTTTACATCGTTTTATTTATTGAAGCGTAAAAACGTGGCTTATTTCATAGATGTTCAATTAAACGGTGTAAAATGTTTTATTTTTTAAAAGTTGTTTCGGAAACTTGTTAAATACTTGTATTTTTTTTGTTTTTTTCTTAGAGTGATACAAAATGTGATAATTCGAAAGTTGTCACCCTTCTACATCGTATTTATTTATTGAAGCGTAAAATTGTGACTTTTTTCATTGATGTTCAATAAAACGGTGTAAAATGTTGTATTTTTTAACAGTTGTTTCGGAATTTGTTAAATACTAGTATTTTTTTTTCTCAGAGTGGTACAAAATGTGATAATTCGAAAGTTGTCACCCTTCTACATCGTATTTATTTATTGAAGCGTAAAATTGTGACTTTTTTCCCATAAAACGGTGTAAAATGTTGTATTTTTTAACAGTTGTTTCGGAAACTTTTTAAATACTTGCATTTTTTTTAATTTTTTATTAGAGTGGTACAAAATGTGATAATCCGAAAGTTGTCACCTTCTGCATCGTTTTTATTTATTGAAGCGTAAAAGTGTGGCCTTTTTCATAGACGTTCAATAAAACGGTGTAAAATGTTTTATTTTTTAACGATTGTTTCGGAAACTTGTTAAATACTTGTATTTTTTTCATAGAGTGGTACAAAATGTGATAATCCGAAAGTTATCACCCTTCCACATCGTATTTATTTATTGAAGCGTAAAAATGTGGCCTTTTTAATAGATGTTCCATAAAACATGGTAAAATGTTTTATTTTTTAACAGTTGTTTGGTAAATTTGTTAAATACTTGTATTTTTTTTTTCTTATATTGGTACAAAATGGGATAATTCGAAAGTTGTCACCCTTTTACATCGTTTTTATTTATTGAAGCGTAAAAATGTGGTTTTTTTTCATAGATGTTCAATTAAACGGTGTAAAATGTTGTATTTTTTAAAAGTTGTTTCGGAAACTTGTTAAATACTTGTATTTTTTTTGTTTTTTTCTTAGAGTGATACAAAATGTGATAATTCGAAAGTTGTCACCCTTCTACATCATATTTATTTATTGAAGCGTAAAATTGTGACTTTTTTCATAGATGTTCCATAAAACGGTGTAAAATTTTGTATTTTTTAACAGTTGTTTCGGAAACTTTTTAAATACTTGCATTTTTTTTAGTTTTTTATTAGAGTGGTACAAAATGTGATAATCCGAAAGTTGTCACCCTTCTGCATCGTTTTTATTTATTGAAGCGTAAAAGTGTGGCCTTTTTCATAGACGTTCAATAAAACGGTGTAAAATGTTTTATTTTTTAACAGTTGTTTCGGAAACTTGTTAAATACTTGTATTTTTTTCATAGAGTGGTACAAAATGTGATAATCCGAAAGTTATCACCCTTCCACATCGTTTTTATTTATTGAAGCGTAAAAATGTGGCATTTTTAATAGATGTTCCATAAAACATGGTAAAATGTTTTATTTTTTAACAGTTGTTTGGGAAACTTGTTAAATACTTGTATTTTTTTTTCTTATATTGGTACAAAATGGGATAATTCGAAAGTTGTCACCCTTTTACATCGTTTTTATTTATTGAAGCGTAAAAACGTGGCTTTTTTCATAGATGTTCAATTAAACGGTGTAAAATGTTTTATTTTTTAAAAGTTGTTTCGGAAACTTGTTAAATACTTGTATTTTTTTTGTTTTTTTCTTAGAGTGATACAAAATGTGATAATTCGAAACTTGTCACCCTTCTACATCGTATTTATTTATTGAAGCGTAAAATTGTGACTTTTTTCATAGATGTTCCATAAAACGGTGTAAAATGTTGTATTTTTTAACAGTTGTTTTGGAAACTTTTTAAATACTTGCATTTTTATTTTATTTTTTATTAGAGTGGTACAAAATGTGATAATCCGAAAGTTGTCACCCTTCTGCATCGTTTTTATTTATTGAAGCGTAAAAGTGTGGCCTTTTTCATAGACGTTCAATAAAACGGTGTAAAATGTTTTATTTTTTAACAGTTGTTTCGGAAACATGTTAAATACTTGTATTTTTTTTCTTAGAGTGGTACAAAATGTGATAATCCGAAAGTTGTCACCCTTCTACATCGTATTTATTTATTGAAGCGTAAAATTGTGACTTTTTTCATAGATGTTCAATAAAACGGTGTAAAATGTTGTATTTTTTAACAGTTGTTTCGGAAACTTTTTAAAATACTTGCATTTTTTTTAATTTCTTATTTGAGTGGTACAAAATGTGATAATTCGAAAGTTGTCACCTTTCTACATCGTATTTATTTATTGAAGCGTAAAATTGTGACTTTTTTCATAGATGTTCCATAAAACGTTGTAAAATGTTTTATTTTTTAACAGTTGTTTCGGAAACTTTTTAAATACTTGCATTTTTATTTTATTTTTTATTAGAGTGGTACAAAATGTGATAATCCGAAAGTTGTCACCCTTCTGCATCGTTTTTATTTATTGAAGCGTAAAAGTGTGGCCTTTTTCATAGACGTTCAATAAAACGGTGTAAAATGTTTTATTTTTTAACAGTTGTTTCGGAAACATGTTAAATACTTGTATTTTTTTTCATAGAGTGGTACAAAATGTGATAATCCGAAAGTTGTCACCCTTCCACATCGTATTTATTTATTGAAGCGTAAAAATGTGGCCTTTTTCATAGATGTTCCATAAAACATGGTAAAATGTTTTATTTTTTAACAGTTGTTTCGCAAAATTTGTTAAATACTTGTATTTTTTTTCTTAGATTGGTACAAAATGGGATAATTCGAAAGTTGTCACCCTTTTACATCGTTTTTATTTATTGAAGCGTAAAAATGTGGCTTTTTTCATAGATGTTCAATTAAACGGTGTAAAATGTTTTATTTTTTAAAAGTTGTTTCGGAAACTTGTTAAATATTTGTATTTTTTTTGTTTTTTTCTTAGAGTGATACAAAATGTGATAATTCGAAAGTTGTCACCCTTCTACATCATATTTATTTATTGAAACGTAAAATTGTGACTTTTTTCATAGATGTTCCATAAAACGGTGTAAAATGTTGTATTTTTTAACAGTTGTTTCGGAAGCTTTTTAAATACTTGCATTTTTTTTAGTTTTTTATTAGAGTGGTACAAAATGTGATAATCCAAAAGTTGTCACCCTTCTGCATCGTTTTTATTTATTGAAGCGTAAAAGTGTGGCCTTTTTCATAGACGTTCAATAAAACGGTGTAAAATGTTTTATTTTTTAACAGTTGTTTCGGAAACTTGTTAAATACTTGTATTTTTTTCATAGAGTGGTACAAAATGTGATAATCCGAAAGTTATCACCCTTCCACATCGTTTTTATTTATTGAAGCGTAAAAATGTGGCCTTTTTAATAGATGTTCCATAAAACATGGTAAAATGTTTTATTTTTTAACAGTTGTTTGGGAAATTTGTTTAATACTTGTATTTTTTTTCATAGATTGGTACAAAATGGGATAATTCGAAAGTTGTCACCCTTTTACATCGTTTTTATTTATTGAAGCGTAAAAACGTGGCTTTTTTCATAGATGTTCAATTAAACGGTGTAAAATGTTTTATTTTTTAAAAGTTGTTTCGGAAACTTGTTAAATACTTGTATTTTTTTTGTTTTTTTTAGAGTGATACAAAATGTGATAATTCGAAACTTGTCACCCTTCTACATCGTATTTATTTATTGAAGCGTAAAATTGTGACTTTTTTCATAGATGTTCCATAAAACGGTGTAAAATGTTGTATTTTTTAACAGTTGTTTTGGAAACTTTTTAAATACTTGCATTTTTATTTTATTTTTTATTAGAGTGGTACAAAATGTGATAATCCGAAAGTTGTCACCCTTCTACATCGTTTTTATTTATTGAAGCGTAAAAGTGTGGCCTTTTTCATAGACGTTCAATAAAACGGTGTAAAATGTTTTATTTTTTAACAGTTGTTTCGGAAACATGTTAAATACTTGTATTTTTTTTCTTAGAGTGGTACAAAATGTGATAATTCGAAAGTTGTCACCCTTCTACATCGTATTTATTTATTGAAGCGTAAAATTGTGACTTTTTTCATAGATGTTCCATAAAACGGTGTAAAATGTTGTATTTTTTAACAGTTGTTTCGGAAACTTTTTAAATACTTGCATTTTTTTTAATTTTTTATTTGAGTGGTACAAAATGTGATAATTCGAAAGTTGTCACCTTTCTACATCGTATTTATTTATTGAAGCGTAAAATTGTGACTTTTTTCATAGATGTTCCATAAAACGTTGTAAAATGTTTTATTTTTTAACAGTTGTTTCGGAAACTTTTTAAATACTTGCATTTTTATTTTATTTTTTATTAGAGTGGTACAAAATGTGATAATCCGAAAGTTGTCACCCTTCTGCATCGTTTTTATTTATTGAAGCGTAAAAGTGTGGCCTTTTTCATAGACGTTCAATAAAACGGTGTAAAATGTTTTATTTTTTAACAGTTGTTTCGGAAACTTGTTAAATACTTGTATTTTTTTTTCATAGAGTGGTACAAAATGTGATAATCCGAAAGTTGTCACCCTTCTGCATCGTTTTTATTTATTGAAGCGTAAAAGTGTGGCCTTTTTCATAGACGTTCAATAAAACGGTGTAAAATGTTTTATTTTTTAACAGTTGTTTCGGAAACTTGTTAAATACTTGTATTTTTTTCATAGAGTGGTACAAAATGTGATAATCCGAAAGTTATCACCCTTCCACATCGTTTTTATTTATTGAAGCGTAAAAATGTGGCCTTTTTAATAGATGTTCCATAAAACATGGTAAAATGTTTTATTTTTTAACAGTTGTTTGGGAAATTTGTTTAATACTTGTATTTTTTTCATAGATTGGTACAAAATGGGATAATTCGAAAGTTGTCACCCTTTTACATCGTTTTTATTTATTGAAGCGTAAAAACGTGGCTTTTTTCATAGATGTTCAATTAAACGGTGTAAAATGTTTTATTTTTTAAAAGTTGTTTCGGAAACTTGTTAAATACTTGTATTTTTTTTGTTTTTTTTTAGAGTGATACAAAATGTGATAATTCGAAACTTGTCACCCTTCTACATCGTATTTATTTATTGAAGCGTAAAATTGTGACTTTTTTCATAGATGTTCCATAAAACGGTGTAAAATGTTGTATTTTTTAACAGTTGTTTTGGAAACTTTTTAAATACTTGCATTTTTATTTTATTTTTTATTAGAGTGGTACAAAATGTGATAATCCGAAAGTTGTCACCCTTCTGCATCGTTTTTATTTATTGAAGCGTAAAAGTGTGGCCTTTTTCATAGACGTTCAATAAAACGGTGTAAAATGTTTTATTTTTTAACATTTGTTTCGGAAACATGTTAAATACTTGTATTTTTTTTCTTAGAGTGGTACAAAATGTGATAATTCGAAAGTTGTCACCCTTCTACATCGTATTTATTTATTGAAGCGTAAAATTGTGACTTTTTTCATAGATGTTCAATAAAACGGTGTAAAATGTTGTATATTTTAACAGTTGTTTCGGAAACTTTTTAAAATACTTGCATTTTTTTTTATTTTTTATTTGAGTGGTACAAAATGTGATAATTCGAAAGTTGTCACCTTTCTACATCGTATTTATTTATTGAAGCGTAAAATTGTGACTTTTTTCATAGATGTTCCATAAAACGTTGTAAAATGTTTTATTTTTTAACAGTTGTTTCGGAAACTTTTTAAATACTTGCATTTTTATTTTATTTTTTATTAGAGTGGTACAAAATGTGATAATCCGAAAGTTGTCACCCTTCTGCATCGTTTTTATTTATTGAAGCGTAAAAGTGTGGCCTTTTTCATAGACGTTCAATAAAACGGTGTAAAATGTTTTATTTTTTAACAGTTGTTTCGGAAACTTGTTAATTACTTGTATTTTTTTTCATAGAGTGGTACAAAATGTGATAATCCGAAAGTTGTCACCCTTCCACATCGTATTTATTTATTGAAGCGTAAAAATGTGGCCTTTTTCATAGATGTTCCATAAAACATGGTAAAATGCTTTATTTTTTAACAGTTGTTTCGGAAATTTGTTAAATACTTGTACTTTTTTTCTTAGATTGGTACAAAATGGGATAATTCGAAAGTTGTCACCCTTTTACATCGTTTTTATTTATTGAAGCGTAAAAATGTGGCTTTTTTCATAGATGTTCAATTAAACGGTGTAAAATGTTTTATTTTTTAAAAGTTGTTTCGGAAACTTGTTAAATACTTGTATTTTTTTTTCTTATATTGGTACAAAATGGGATAATTCGAAAGTTGTCACCCTTTTACATCGTTTTTATTTATTGAAAAGTAAAAACGTGGCTTTTTTCATAGATGTTCAATTAAACGGTGTAAAATGTTTTATTTTTTAAAAGTTGTTTCGGAAACTTGTTAAATACTTGTATTTTTTTTGTTTTTTTCTTAGAGTGATACAAAATGTGATAATTCGAAACTTGTCACCCTTCTACATCGTATTTATTTATTGAAGCGTAAAATTGTGACTTTTTTCATAGATGTTCCATAAAACGGTGTAAAATGTTGTATTTTTTAACAGTTGTTTCGGAAACTTTTTAAATACTTGCATTTTTATTTTATTTTTTATTAGAGTGGTACAAAATGTGATAATCCGAAAGTTGTCACCCTTCTGCATCGTTTTTATTTATTGAAGCGTAAAAGTGTGGCCTTTTTCATAGACGTTCAATAAAACGGTGTAAAATGTTTTATTTTTTAACAGTTGTTTCGGAAACATGTTAAATACTTGTATTTTTTTTCTTAGAGTGGTACAAAATGTGATAATTCGAAAGTTGTCACCCTTCTACATCGTATTTATTTATTGAAGCGTAAAATTGTGACTTTTTTCCCATAAAACGGTGTAAAATGTTGTATATTTTAACAGTTGTTTCGGAAACTTTTTAAAATACTTGCATTTTTTTTAATTTTTTATTTGAGTGGTACAAAATGTGATAATTCGAAAGTTGTCACCTTTCTACATCGTATTTATTTATTGAAGCGTAAAATTGTGACTTTATTCATAGATGTTCCATAAAACGTTGTAAAATGTTTTATTTTTTAACAGTTGTTTCGGAAACTTTTTAAATACTTGCATTTTTATTTTATTTTTTATTAGAGTGGTACAAAATGTGATAATCCGAAAGTTGTCACCCTTCTGCATCGTTTTTATTTATTGAAGCGTAAAAGTGTGGCCTTTTTCATAGACGTTCAATAAAACGGTGTAAAATGTTTTATTTTTTAACAGTCGTTTCGGAAACATGTTAAATACTTGTATTTTTTTTCATAGAGTGGTACAAAATGTGATAATCCGAAAGTTGTCACCCTTCCACATCGTATTTATTTATTGAAGCGTAAAAATGTGGCCTTTTTCATAGATGTTCCATAAAACATGGTAAAATGTTTTATTTTTTAACAGTTGTTTCGCAAAATTTGTTAAATACTTGTATTTTTTTTCTTAGATTGGTACAAAATGGGAAAATTCGAAAGTTGTCACCCTTTTACATCGTTTTTATTTATTGAAGCGTAAAAATGTGGCTTTTTTCATAGATGTTCAATTAAACGGTGTAAAATGTTTTATTTTTTAAAAGTTGTTTCGGAAACTTGTTAAATACTTGTATTTTTTTTCTTATATTGGTACAAAATGGGATAATTCGAAAGTTGTCACCCTTTTACATCGTTTTTATTTATTGAAGCGTAAAAATGTGGTTTTTTTTCATAGATGTTCAATTAAACGGTGTAAAATGTTTTATTTTTTAAAAGTTGTTTCGGAAACTTGTTAAATACTTGTATTTTTTTTGTTTTTTTCTTAGAGTGATACAAAATGTGATAATTCGAAACTTGTCACCCTTCTACATCGTATTTATTTATTGAAGCGTAAAATTGTGACTTTTTTCATAGATGTTCCATAAAACGGTGTAAAATGTTGTATTTTTTAACAGTTGTTTCGGAAACTTTTTAAATACTTGCATTTTTATTTTATTTTTTATTAGAGTGGTACAAAATGTGATAATCCGAAAGTTGTCACCCTTCTGCATCGTTTTTATTTATTGAAGCGTAAAAGTGTGGCCTTTTTCATAGACGTTCAATAAAACAGTGTAAAATGTTTTATTTTTTAACAGTTGTTTTGGAAACGAGTTAAATACTTGTATTTTTTTTTCATAGAGTGGTACAAAATGTGATAATCCGAAAGTTGTCACCCTTCCACATCGTATTTATTTATTGAAGCGTAAAAATGTGGCCTTTTTCATAGGTGTTCCATAAAACATGGTAAAATGTTTTATTTTTTAACAGTTGTTTCGGAAATTTGTTAAATACTTGTATTTTTTTTTCTTAGATTGGTACAAAATGGGATAATTAGAAAGTTGTCACCCTTTTACATCGTTTTTATTTATTGAAGCGTAAAAATGTGGCTTTTTTCATAGATGTTCAATTAAACGGTGTAAAATGTTTTATTTTTTAAAAGTTGTTTCGGAAACTTGTTAAATACTTGTATTTTTTTTGTTTTTTTCTTAGAGTGATACAAAATGTGATAATTCGAAAGTTGTCACCCTTCTACATCGTATTTATTTATTGAAGCGTAAAATTGTGACTTTTTTCATTGATGTTCAATAAAACGGTGTAAAATGTTGTATTTTTTAACAGTTGTTTCGGAATTTGTTAAATACTTGTATTTTTTTTCTTAGAGTGGTACAAAATGTGATAATTCGAAAGTTGTCACCCTTCTACATCGTATTTATTTATTGAAGCGTAAAATTGTGACTTTTTTCCCATAAAACGGTGTAAAATGTTGTATATTTTAACAGTTGTTTCGGAAACTTTTTAAAATACTTGCATTTTTTTTAATTTTTTATTTGAGTGGTACAAAATGTGATAATTCGAAAGTTGTCACCTTTCTACATCGTATTTATTTATTGAAGCGTAAAATTGTGACTTTTTTCATAGATGTTCCATAAAACGTTGTAAAATGTTTTATTTTTTAACAGTTGTTTCGGAAACTTTTTAAATACTTGCATTTTTATTTTATTTTTTATTAGAGTGGTACAAAATGTGATAATCCGAAAGTTGTCACCCTTCTGCATCGTTTTTATTTATTGAAGCGTAAAAGTGTGGCCTTTTTCATAGACGTTCAATAAAACGGTGTAAAATGTTTTATTTTTTAACGATTGTTTCGGAAACTTGTTAAATACTTGTATTTTTTTTCTTAGAGTGGTACAAAATGTGATAATTCGAAAGTTGTCACCCTTCTACATCGTATTTATTTATTGAAGCGTAAAATTGTGACTTTTTTCCAATAAAACGGTGTAAAATGTTGTATTTTTTAACAGTTGTTTCGGAAACTTTTTAAATACTTGCATTTTTTTTAATTTTTTATTAGAGTGGTACAAAATGTGATAATTCGAAAGTTGTCACCTTTCTACATCGTATTTATTTATTGAAGCGTAAAATTGTGACTTTATTCATAGATGTTCCATAAAACGTTGTAAAATGTTTTATTTTTTAACGATTGTTTCGGAAACTTTTTAAATACTTGCATTTTTATTTTATTTTTTATTAGAGTGGTACAAAATGTGATAATCCGAAAGTTGTCACCCTTCTGCATCGTTTTTATTTATTGAAGCGTAAAAGTGTGGCCTTTTTCATAGACGTTCAATAAAACGGTGTAAAATGTTTTATTTTTTAACAGTTGTTTCGGAAACATGTTAAATACTTGTATTTTTTTTCATAGAGTGGTACAAAATGTGATAATCCGAAAGTTGTCACCCTTCCACATCGTATTTATTTATTGAAGCGTAAAAATGTGGCCTTTTTCATAGATGTTCCATAAAACATGGTAAAATGTTTTATTTTTTAACAGTTGTTTCGCAAAATTTGTTAAATACTTGTATTTTTTTCTTAGATTGGTACAAAATGGGAGAATTCGAAAGTTGTCACCCTTTTACATCGTTTTTATTTACTGAAGCGTAAAAATGTGGCTTTTTTCATAGATGTTCAATTAAACGGTGTAAAATGTTTTATTTTTTAAAAGTTGTTTCGGAAACTTGTTAAATACTTGTATTTTTTTTTCTTATATTGGTACAAAATGGGATAATTCGAAAGTTGTCACCCTTTTACATCGTTTTTATTTATTGAAAAGTAAAAACGTGGCTTTTTTCATAGATGTTCAATTAAACGGTGTAAAATGTTTTATTTTTTAAAAGTTGTTTCGGAAACTTGTTAAATACTTGTATTTTTTTTGTTTTTTTCTTAGAGTGATACAAAATGTGATAATTCGAAACTTGTCACCCTTCTACATCGTATTTATTTATTGAAGCGTAAAATTGTGACTTTTTTCATAGATGTTCCATAAAAGGGTGTAAAATGTTGTATTTTTTAACAGTTGTTTCGGAAACTTTTTAAATACTTGCATTTTTATTTTATTTTTTATTAGAGTGGTACAAAATGTGATAATCCGAAAGTTGTCACCCTTCTGCATCGTTTTTATTTATTGAAGCGTAAAAGTGTGGCCTTTTTCATAGACGTTCAATAAAACGGTGTAAAATGTTTTATTTTTTAACGATTGTTTTGGAAACGAGTTAAATACTTGTATTTTTTTTTTAGAGTGGTACAAAATGTGATAATCCGAAAGTTGTCACCCTTCCACATCGTATTTATTTATTGAAGCGTAAAAATGTGGCCTTTTTCATAGGTGTTCCATAAAACATGGTAAAATGTTTTATTTTTTAACAGTTGTTTCGGAAATTTGTTAAATACTTGTATTTTTTTCCTTAGATTGGTACAAAATGGGATAATTCGAAAGTTGTCACCCTTTTACATCGTTTTTATTTATTGAAGCGTAAAAATGTGGCTTTTTTCATAGATGTTCAATTAAACGGTGTAAAATGTTTTATTTTTTAAAAGTTGTTTCGGAAACTTGTTAAATACTTGTATTTTTTTTGTTTTTTTCTTAGAGTGATACAAAATGTGATAATTCGAAAGTTGACACCCTTCTACATCGTATTTATTTATTGAAGCGTAAAATTGTGACTTTTTTCATTGATGTTCAATAAAACGGTGTAAAATGTTGTATTTTTTAACAGTTGTTTCGGAATTTGTTAAATACTTGTATTTTTTTTCTTAGAGTGGTACAAAATGTGATAATTCGAAAGTTGTCACCCTTCTACATCGTATTTATTTATTGAAGCGTAAAATTGTGGCTTTTTTCATAGATGTTCAATTAAAACGGTGTAAAATGTTGTATATTTTAACAGTTGTTTCGGAAACTTTTTAAAATACTTGCATTTTTTTTAATTTTTTATTTGAGTGGTACAAAATGTGATAATTCGAAAGTTGTCACCTTTCTACATCGTATTTATTTATTGAAGCGTAAAATTGTGACTTTTTTCATAGATGTTCCATAAAACGTTGTAAAATGTTTTATTTTTTAACAGTTGTTTCGGAAACTTTTTAAATACTTGCATTTTTATTTTATTTTTTATTAGAGTGGTACAAAATGTGATAATCCGAAAGATGTCACCCTTCTGCATCGTTTTTATTTATTGAAGCGTAAAAGTGTGGCCTTTTTCATAGACGTTCAATAAAACGGTGTAAAATGTTTTATTTTTTAACAGTTGTTTCGGAAACTTGTTAAATACTTGTATTTTTTTCATAGAGTGGTACAAAATGTGATAATCCGAAAGTTGTCACCCTTCCACATCGTATTTATTTATTGAAGCGTAAAAATGTGGCCTTTTTCATAGATGTTCCATAAAACATGGTAAAATGTTTTATTTTTTAACAGTTGTTTCGCAAAATTTGTTAAATACTTGTATTTTTTTTCTTAGATTGGTACAAAATGGGAAAATTCGAAAGTTGTCACCCTTTTACATCGTTTTTATTTATTGAAGCGTAAAAATGTGGCTTTTTTCATAGATGTTCAATTAAACGGTGTAAAATGTTTTATTTTTTAAAAGTTGTTTCGGAAACTTGTTAAATACTTGTATTTTTTTTTCTTATATTGGTACAAAATGGGATAATTCGAAAGTTGTCACCCTTTTACATCGTTTTTATTTATTGAAAAGTAAAAACGTGGCTTTTTTCATAGATGTTCAATTAAACGGTGTAAAATGTTTTATTTTTTAAAAGTTGTTTCGGAAACTTGTTAAATACTTGTATTTTTTTTGTTTTTTTCTTAGAGTGATACAAAATGTGATAATTCGAAACTTGTCACCCTTCTACATCGTATTTATTTATTGAAGCGTAAAATTGTGACTTTTTTCATAGATGTTCCATAAAACGGTGTAAAATGTTGTATTTTTTAACAGTTGTTTCGGAAACTTTTTAAATACTTGCATTTTTATTTTATTTTTTATTAGAGTGGTACAAAATGTGATAATCCGAAAGTTGTCACCCTTCTGCATCGTTTTTATTTATTGAAGCGTAAAAGTGTGGCCTTTTTCATAGACGTTCAATAAAACGGTGTAAAATGTTTTATTTTTTAACGATTGTTTTGGAAACGAGTTAAATACTTGTATTTTTTTTTCATAGAGTGGTACAAAATGTGATAATCCGAAAGTTGTCACCCTTCCACATCGTATTTATTTATTGAAGCGTAAAAATGTGGCCTTTTTCATAGATGTTCCATAAAACATGGTAAAATGTTTTATTTTTTAACAGTTGTTTCGGAAATTTGTTAAATACTTGTATTTTTTTTTCTTAGATTGGTACAAAATGGGATAATTAGAAAGTTGTCACCCTTTTACATCGTTTTTATTTATTGAAGCGTAAAAATGTGGCTTTTTTCATAGATGTTCAATTAAACGGTGTAAAATGTTTTATTTTTTAAAAGTTGTTTCGGAAACTTGTTAAATACTTGTATTTTTTTTGTTTTTTTCTTAGAGTGATACAAAATGTGATAATTCGAAAGTTGTCACCCTTCTACATCGTATTTATTTATTGAAGCGTAAAATTGTGACTTTTTTCATTGATGTTCAATAAAACGGTGTAAAATGTTGTATTTTTTAACAGTTGTTTCGGAATTTGTTAAATACTTGTATTTTTTTTCTTAGAGTGGTACAAAATGTGATAATTCGAAAGTTGTCACCCTTCTACATCGTATTTATTTATTGAAGCGTAAAATTGTGACTTTTTTCCAATAAAACGGTGTAAAATGTTGTATTTTTTAACAGTTGTTTCGGAAACTTTTTAAATACTTGCATTTTTTTTAATTTTTTATTTGAGTGGTACAAAATGTGATAATTCGAAAGTTGTCACCTTTCTACATCGTATTTATTTATTGAAGCGTAAAATTGTGACTTTTTTCATAGATGTTCCATAAAACGTTGTAAAATGTTTTATTTTTTAACAGTTGTTTCGGAAACTTTTTAAATACTTGCATTTTTATTTTATTTTTTATTAGAGTGGTACAAAATGTGATAATCCGAAAGTTGTCACCCTTCTGCATCGTTTTTATTTATTGAAGCGTAAAAGTGTGGCCTTTTTCATAGACGTTCAATAAAACGGTGTAAAATGTTTTATTTTTTAACAGTTGTTTCGGAAACATGTTAAATACTTGTATTTTTTTTCTTAGAGTGGTACAAAATGTGATAATTCGAAAGTTGTCACCCTTCTACATCGTATTTATTTATTGAAGCGTAAAATTGTGACTTTTTTCCCATAAAACGGTGTAAAATGTTGTATATTTTAACAGTTGTTTCGGAAACTTTTTAAAATACTTGCATTTTTTTTAATTTTTTATTTGAGTGGTACAAAATGTGATAATTCGAAAGTTGTCACCTTTCTACATCGTATTTATTTATTGAAGCGTAAAATTGTGACTTTATTCATAGATGTTCCATAAAACGTTGTAAAATGTTTTATTTTTTAACAGTTGTTTCGGAAACTTTTTAAATACTTGCATTTTTATTTTATTTTTTATTAGAGTGGTACAAAATGTGATAATCCGAAAGTTGTCACCCTTCTGCATCGTTTTTATTTATTGAAGCGTAAAAGTGTGGCCTTTTTCATAGACGTTCAATAAAACGGTGTAAAATGTTTTATTTTTTAACAGTTGTTTCGGAAACATTGTTAAATACTTGTATTTTTTCATAGAGTGGTACAAAATGTGATAATCCGAAAGTTGTCACCCTTCCACATCGTATTTATTTATTGAAGCGTAAAAATGTGGCCTTTTTCATAGATGTTCCATAAAACATGGTAAAATGTTTTATTTTTTAACAGTTGTTTCGCAAAATTTGTTAAATAATTGTATTTTTTTTCTTAGATTGGTACAAAATGGGAAAATTCGAAAGTTGTCACCCTTTTACATCGTTTTTATTTATTGAAGCGTAAAAATGTGGCTTTTTTCATAGATGTTCAATTAAACGGTGTAAAATGTTTTATTTTTTAAAAGTTGTTTCGGAAACTTGTTAAATACTTGTATTTTTTTTTCTTATATTGGTACAAAATGGGATAATTCGAAAGTTGTCACCCTTTTACATCGTTTTTATTTATTGAAGCGTAAAAATGTGGCTTTTTTCATAGATGTTCAATTAAACGGTGTAAAATGTTTTATTTTTTAAAAGTTGTTTCGGAAACTTGTTAAATACTTGTATTTTTTTTGTTTTTTTCTTAGAGTGATACAAAATGTGATAATTCGAAACTTGTCACCCTTCTACATCGTATTTATTTATTGAAGCGTAAAATTGTGACTTTTTTCATAGATGTTCCATAAAAGGGTGTAAAATGTTGTATTTTTTAACAGTTGTTTCGGAAACTTTTTAAATACTTGCATTTTTATTTTATTTTTTATTAGAGTGGTACAAAATGTGATAATCCGAAAGTTGTCACCCTTCTGCATCGTTTTTATTTATTGAAGCGTAAAAGTGTGGCCTTTTTCATAGACGTTCAATAAAACGGTGTAAAATGTTTTATTTTTTAACAGTTGTTTTGGAAACGAGTTAAATACTTGTATTTTTTTTTTCATAGAGTGGTACAAAATGTGATAATCCGAAAGTTGTCACCCTTCCACATCGTATTTATTTATTGAAGCGTAAAAATGTGGCCTTTTTCATAGGTGTTCCATAAAACATGGTAAAATGTTTTATTTTTTAACAGTTGTTTCGGAAATTTGTTAAATACTTGTATTTTTTTTTCTTAGATTGGTACAAAATGGGATAATTAGAAAGTTGTCACCCTTTTACATCGTTTTTATTTATTGAAGCGTAAAAATGTGGCTTTTTTCATAGATGTTCAATTAAACGGTGTAAAATGTTTTATTTTTTAAAAGTTGTTTCGGAAACTTGTTAAATACTTGTATTTTTTTTGTTTTTTTCTTAGAGTGATACAAAATGTGATAATTCGAAAGTTGACACCCTTCTACATCGTATTTATTTATTGAAGCGTAAAATTGTGACTTTTTTCATTGATGTTCAATAAAACGGTGTAAAATGTTGTATTTTTTAACAGTTGTTTCGGAATTTGTTAAATACTTGTATTTTTTTCTTAGAGTGGTACAAAATGTGATAATTCGAAAGTTGTCACCCTTCTACATCGTATTTATTTATTGAAGCGTAAAATTGTGACTTTTTTCCCATAAAACGGTGTAAAATGTTGTATATTTTAACAGTTGTTTCGGAAACTTTTTAAATACTTGCATTTTTTTTAATTTTTTATTTGAGTGGTACAAAATGTGATAATTCGAAAGTTGTCACCTTTCTACATCGTATTTATTTATTGAAGCGTAAAATTGTGACTTTTTTCATAGATGTTCCATAAAACGTTGTAAAATGTTTTATTTTTTAACAGTTGTTTCGGAAACTTTTTAAATACTTGCATTTTTATTTTATTTTTTATTAGAGTGGTACAAAATGTGATAATCCGAAAGATGTCACCCTTCTGCATCGTTTTTATTTATTGAAGCGTAAAAGTGTGGCCTTTTTCATAGACGTTCAATAAAACGGTGTAAAATGTTTTATTTTTTAACAGTTGTTTCGGAAACATGTTAAATACTTGTATTTTTATTCATAGAGTGGTACAAAATGTGATAATCCGAAAGTTGTCACCCTTCCACATCGTATTTATTTATTGAAGCGTAAAAATGTGGCCTTTTTCATAGATGTTCCATAAAACATGGTAAAATGTTTTATTTTTTAACAGTTGTTTCGCAAAATTTGTTAAATACTTGTATTTTTTTTCTTAGATTGGTACAAAATGGGAAAATTCGAAAGTTGTCACCCTTTTACATCGTTTTTATTTATTGAAGCGTAAAAATGTGGCTTTTTTCATAGATGTTCAATTAAACGGTGTAAAATGTTTTATTTTTTAAAAGTTGTTTCGGAAACTTGTTAAATACTTGTATTTTTTTTTCTTATATTGGTACAAAATGGGATAATTCGAAAGTTGTCACCCTTTTACATCGTTTTTATTTATTGAAAAGTAAAAACGTGGCTTTTTTCATAGATGTTCAATTAAACGGTGTAAAATGTTTTATTTTTTAAAAGTTGTTTCGGAAACTTGTTAAATACTTGTATTTTTTTTGTTTTTTTCTTAGAGTGATACAAAATGTGATAATTCGAAACTTGTCACCCTTCTACATCGTATTTATTTATTGAAGCGTAAAATTGTGACTTTTTTCATAGATGTTCCATAAAACGGTGTAAAATGTTGTATTTTTTAACAGTTGTTTCGGAAACTTTTTAAATACTTGCATTTTTATTTTATTTTTTATTAGAGTGGTACAAAATGTGATAATCCGAAAGTTGTCACCCTTCTGCATCGTTTTTATTTATTGAAGCGTAAAAGTGTGGCCTTTTTCATAGACGTTCAATAAAACAGTGTAAAATGTTTTATTTTTTAACAGTTGTTTTGGAAACGAGTTAAATACTTGTATTTTTTTTTTCATAGAGTGGTACAAAATGTGATAATCCGAAAGTTGTCACCCTTCCACATCGTATTTATTTATTGAAGCGTAAAAATGTGGCCTTTTTCATAGATGTTCCATAAAACATGGTAAAATGTTTTATTTTTTAACAGTTGTTTCGGAAATTTGTTAAATACTTGTATTTTTTTTCTTAGATTGGTACAAAATGGGATAATTAGAAAGTTGTCACCCTTTTACATCGTTTTTATTTATTGAAGCGTAAAAATGTGGCTTTTTTCATAGATGTTCAATTAAACGGTGTAAAATGTTTTATTTTTTAAAAGTTGTTTCGGAAACTTGTTAAATACTTGTATTTTTTTTGTTTTTTTCTTAGAGTGATACAAAATGTGATAATTCGAAAGTTGTCACCCTTCTACATCGTATTTATTTATTGAAGCGTAAAATTGTGACTTTTTTCATTGATGTTCAATAAAACGGTGTAAAATGTTGTATTTTTTAACAGTTGTTTCGGAATTTGTTAAATACTTGTATTTTTTTTCTTAGAGTGGTACAAAATGTGATAATTCGAAAGTTGTCACCCTTCTACATCGTATTTATTTATTGAAGCATAAAATTGTGACTTTTTTCCCATAAAACGGTGTAAAATGTTGTATATTTTAACAGTTGTTTCGGAAACTTTTTAAAATACTTGCATTTTTTTTAATTTTTTATTTGAGTGGTACAAAATGTGATAATTCGAAAGTTGTCACCTTTCTACATCGTATTTATTTATTGAAGCGTAAAATTGTGACTTTTTTCATAGATGTTCCATAAAACATTGTAAAATGTTTTATTTTTTAACAGTTGTTTCGGAAACTTTTTAAATACTTGCATTTTTATTTTATTTTTTATTAGAGTGGTACAAAATGTGATAATCCGAAAGATGTCACCCTTCTGCATCGTTTTTATTTATTGAAGCGTAAAAGTGTGGCCTTTTTCATAGACGTTCAATAAAACGGTGTAAAATGTTTTATTTTTTAACAGTTGTTTCGGAAACATGTTAAATACTTGTATTTTTTTTCATAGAGTGGTACAAAATGTGATAATCCGAAAGTTGTCACCCTTCCACATCGTATTTATTTATTGAAGCGTAAAAATGTGGCCTTTTTCATAGATGTTCCATAAAACATGGTAAAATGTTTTATTTTTTAACAGTTGTTTGGGAAATTTGTTAAATACTTGTATTTTTTTTTTCTTATATTGGTACAAAATGGGATAATTCGAAAGTTGTCACCCTTTTACATCGTTTTTATTTATTGAAGCGTAAAAATGTGGCTTTTTTCATAGATGTTCAATTAAACGGTGTAAAATGTTTTATTTTTTAAAAGTTGTTTCGGAAACTTGTTAAATACTTGTATTTTTTTTTTCTTAGGGTGATACAAAATGTGATAATTCGAAACTTGTCACCCTTATACATCGTATTTATTTATTGAAGCGTAAAATTGTGACTTTTTTCATAGATGTTCCATAAAACGGTGTAAAATGTTGTATTTTTTAACAGTTGTTTCGGAAACTTTTTAAATACTTGAATTTTTATTTTATTTTTTATTAGAGTGGTACAAAATGTGATAATCCGAAAGTTGTCACCCTTCTGCATCGTTTTTATTTATTGAAGCGTAAAAGTGTGGCCTTTTTCATAGACGTTCAATAAAAGGGTGTAAAATGTTTTATTTTTTAACAGTTGTTTCGGAAACATGTTAAATACTTGTATTTTTTTTCATAGAGTGGTACAAAATGTGATAATCCGAAAGTTGTCACCCTTCCACATCGTATTTATTTATTGAAGCGTAAAAATGTGGCCTTTTTCATAGATGTTCCATAAAACATGGTAAAATGTTTTATTTTTTAACAGTTGTTTCGGAAATTTGTTAAATACTTGTATTTTTTTTCTTAGATTGGTACAAAATGGGATAATTCGAAAGTTGTCACCCTTTTACATCGTTTTTATTTATTGAAGCGTAAAAATGTGGCTTTTTTCATAGATGTTCAATTAAACGGTGTAAAATGTTTATTTTTTAAAAGTTGTTTCGGAAACTTGTTAAATACTTGTATTTTTTTTGTTTTTTTCTTAGAGTGATACAAAATGTGATAATTCGAAAGTTGTCACCCTTCTACATCATATTTATTTATTGAAGCGTAAAATTGTGACTTTTTTCATAGATGTTCCATAAAACGGTGTAAAATGTTGTATTTTTTAACAGTTGTTTCGGAAACTTTTTAAATACTTGCATTTTTTTTTGTTTTTTATTAGAGTGGTACAAAATGTGATAATCCAAAAGTTGTCACCCTTCTGCATCGTTTTTATTTATTGAAGCGTAAAAGTGTGGCCTTTTTCATAGACGTTCAATAAAACGGTGTAAAATGTTTTATTTTTTAACAGTTGTTTTGGAAACTTGTTAAATACTTGTATTTTTTTCATAGAGTGGTACAAAATGTGATAATCCGAAAGTTATCACCCTTCCACATCGTTTTTATTTATTGAAGCGTAAAAATGTGGCCTTTTTAATAGATGTTCCATAAAACATGGTAAAATGTTTTATTTTTTATTTTTTAACAGTTGTTTGGGAAATTTGTTAAATACTTGTATTTTTTTTTCTTATATTGGTACAAAATGGGATAATTCGAAAGTTGTCACCCTTTTACATCGTTTTTATTTATTGAAGCGTAAAAATGTGGCTTTTTTCATAGATGTTCAATTAAACGGTGTAAAATGTTTTATTTTTTAAAAGTTGTTTCGGAAACTTGTTAAATACTTGTATTTTTTTTGTTTTTTTCTTAGAGTGATACAAAATGTGATAATTCGAAAGTTGTCACCCTTCTACATCGTATTTATTTATTGAAGCGTAAAATTGTGACTTTTTTCATTGATGTTCAATAAAACGGTGTAAAATGTTGTATTTTTTAACAGTTGTTTCGGAATTTGTTAAATACTTGTATTTTTTTTCTTAGAGTGGTACAAAATGTGATAATTCGAAAGTTGTCACCCTTCTACATCGTATTTATTTATTGAAGCATAAAATTGTGACTTTTTTCCCATAAAACGGTGTAAAATGTTGTATATTTTAACAGTTGTTTCGGAAACTTTTTAAAATACTTGCATTTTTTTTAATTTTTTATTTGAGTGGTACAAAATGTGATAATTCGAAAGTTGTCACCTTTCTACATCGTATTTATTTATTGAAGCGTAAAATTGTGACTTTTTTCATAGATGTTCCATAAAACGGTGTAAAGTGTTGTATTTTTTAACAGTTGTTTCGGAAATTTGTTAAATACTTGTATTTTTTTTCATAGATTGGTACAAAATGGGATAATTCGAAAGTTGTCACCCTTTTACATCGTTTTTATTTATTGAAGCGTAAAAATGTGGCTTTTTTCATAGATGTTCAATTAAACGGTGTAAAATGTTTTATTTTTTAAAAGTTGTTTCGGAAACTTGTTAAATACTTGTATTTTTTTTGTTTTTTTCTTAGAGTGATACAAAATGTGATAATTCGAAAGTTGTCACCTTTCTACATCGTATTTATTTATTGAAACGTAAAATTGTGACTTTTTTCATAGATGTTCCATAAAACGGTGTAAAATGTTGTATTTCTTAACAGTTGTTTCGGAAACTTTTTAAATACTTGCATTTTTATTTTATTTTTTATTAGTGGTACAAAATGTGATAATCCGAAAGTTGTCACCCTTCTGCATCGTTTTTATTTATTGAAGCGTAAAAGTGTGGCCTTTTTCATAGACGTTCAATAAAACGGTGTAAAATGTTTTATTTTTTAACAGTTGTTTCGGAAACATGTTAAATACTTGTATTTTTTTTCATAGAGTGGTACAAAATGTGATAATCCGAAAGTTGTCACCCTTCCACATCGTATTTATTTATTGAAGCGTAAAAATGTGGCCTTTTTCATAGATGTTCCATAAAACATGGTAAAATGTTTTATTTTTTAACAGTTGTTTCGGAAATTTGTTAAATACTTGTATTTTTTTCTTAGATTGGTACAAAATGGGATAATTCGAAAGTTGTCACCCTTTTACATCGTTTTTATTTATTGAAGCGTAAAAATGTGGCTTTTTTCATAGATGTTCAATTAAACGGTGTAAAATGTTTTATTTTTTAAAAGTTGTTTCGGAAACTTGTTAAATACTTGTATTTTTTTTGTTTTTTTCTTAGAGTGATACAAAATGTGATAATTCGAAAGTTGTCACCCTTCTACATCATATTTATTTATTGAAGCGTAAAATTGTGACTTTTTTCATAGATGTTCCATAAAACGGTGTAAAATGTTGTATTTTTTAACAGTTGTTTCGGAAACTTTTTAAATACTTGCATTTTTTTTTGTTTTTTATTAGAGTGGTACAAAATGTGATAATCCGAAAGTTGTCACCCTTCTGCATCGTTTTTATTTATTGAAGCGTAAAAGTGTGGCCTTTTTCATAGACGTTCAATAAAACGGTGTAAAATGTTTTATTTTTTAACAGTTGTTTGGGAAACTTGTTAAATACTTGTATTTTTTTCATAGAGTGGTACAAAATGTGATAATCCGAAAGTTATCACCCTTCCACATCGTTTTTATTTATTGAAGCGTAAAAATGTGGCCTTTTTCATAGACGTTCAATAAAACATGGTAAAATGTTTTATTTTTTATTTTTTAACAGTTGTTTGGGAAATTTGTTAAATACTTGTATTTTTTTTTCTTATATTGGTACAAAATGGGATAATTCGAAAGTTGTCACCCTTTTACATCGTTTTTATTTATTGAAGCGTAAAAATGTGGCTTTTTTCATAGATGTTCAATTAAACGGTGTAAAATGTTTTATTTTTTAAAAGTTGTTTCGGAAACTTGTTAAATACTTGTATTTTTTTTGTTTTTTTCTTAGAGTGATACAAAATGTGATAATTCGAAACTTGTCACCCTTCTACATCGTATTTATTTATTGAAGCGTAAAATTGTGACTTTTTTCATAGATGTTCCATAAAACGGTGTAAAGTGTTGTATTTTTTAACAGTTGTTTCGGAAACTTTTTAAATACTTGCATTTTTATTTCTTTATTATTAGAGTGGTACAAAATGTGATAATCCGAAAGTTGTCACCCTTCTGCATCGTTTTTATTTATTGAAGCGTAAAAGTGTGGCCTTTTTCATAGACGTTCAATAAAACGGTGTAAAATGTTTTATTTTTTAACAGTTGTTTCGGAAACATGTTAAATACTTGTATTTTTTTTCATAGAGTGGTACAAAATGTGATAATCCGAAAGTTGTCACCCTTCCACATCGTATTTATTTATTGAAGCGTAAAAATGTGGCCTTTTTCATAGATGTTCCATAAAACATGGTAAAATGTTTTATTTTTTAACAGTTGTTTGGGAAATTTGTTAAATACTTGTATTTTTTTTCTTAGATTGGTACAAAATGGGATAATTCGAAAGTTGTCACCCTTTTACATCGTTTTTATTTATTGAAGCGTAAAAATGTGGCTTTTTTCATAGATGTTCAATTAAACGGTGTAAAATGTTTTATTTTCTAAAAGTTGTTTCGGAAACTTGTTAAATACTTGTATTTTTTTTGTTTTTTTCTTAGAGTGATACAAAATGTGATAATTCGAAAGTTGTCACCTTTCTACATCGTATTTATTTATTGAAGCGTAAAATTGTGACTTTTTTCATAGATGTTCCATAAAACGGTGTAAAATGTTGTATTTCTTAACAGTTGTTTCGGAAACTTTTTAAATACTTGCATTTTTATTTTATTTTTTATTAGAGTGGTACAAAATGTGATAATCCGAAAGTTGTCACCCTTCTGCATCGTTTTTATTTATTGAAGCGTAAAAGTGTGGCCTTTTTCATAGACGTTCAATAAAACGGTGTAAAATGTTTTATTTTTTAACAGTTGTTTCGGAAACTTGTTAAATACTTGTATTTTTTTCATAGAGTGGTACAAAATGTGATAATCCGAAAGTTATCACCCTTCCACATCGTTTTTATTTATTGAAGCGTAAAAATGTGGCCTTTTTAATAGATGTTCCATAAAACATGGTAAAACGTTTTATTTTTTATTTTTTAACAGTTGTTTGGGAAATTTGTTAAATACTTGTATTTTTTTTTCTTATATTGGTACAAAATGGGATAATTCGAAAGTTGTCACCCTTTTACATCATTTTTATTTATTGAAGCGTAAAAATGTGGCTTTTTTCATAGATGTTCAATTAAAGGGTGTAAAATGTTTTATTTTTTAAAAGTTTTTTCGGAAACTTGTTAAATACTTGTATTTTTTTTATTTTTTTTCTTAGAGTGATACAAAATGTGATAATTCGAAACTTGTCACCCTTCTACATCGTATTTATTTATTGAAGCGTAAAATTGTGACTTTTTTCATAGATGTTCCATAAAACGGTGTAAAATGTTGTATTTTTTAACAGTTGTTTCGGAAACTTTTTAAATACTTGAATTTTTATTTTATTTTTTATTAGAGTGGTACAAAATGTGATAATCCGAAAGTTGTCACCCTTCTGCATCGTTTTTATTTATTGAAGCGTAAAAGTGTGGCCTTTTTCATAGACGTTCAATAAAACGGTGTAAAATGTTTTATTTTTTAACAGTTGTTTCGGAAACATTGTAAATACTTGTATTTTTTTTCATAGAGTGGTACAAAATGTGATAATCCGAAAGTTGTCACCCTTCCACATCGTATTTATTTATTGAAGCGTAAAAATGTGGCCTTTTTAATAGATGTTCCATAAAACATGGTAAAATGTTTTATTTTTTATCAGTTGTTTCGGAAATTTGTTAAATACTTGTATTTTTTTTCTTAGATTGGTACAAAATGGGATAATTCGAAAGTTGTCACCCTTTTACATCGTTTTTATTTATTGAAGCGTAAAAATGTGGCTTTTTTCATAGATGTTCAATTAAACGGTGTAAAATGTTTTATTTTTTAAAAGTTGTTTCGGAAACTTGTTAAATACTTGTATTTTTTTTGTTTTTTTCTTAGAGTGATACAAAATGTGATAATTCGAAAGTTGTCACCCTTCTACATCGTATTTATTTATTGAAGCGTAAAATTGTGACTTTTTTCATAGATGTTCCATAAAACGGTGTAAAATGTTGTATTTTTTAACAGTTGTTTCGGAAACTTTTTAAATACTTGCATTTTTTTTAGTTTTTTATTAGAGTGGTACAAAATGTGATAATCCAAAAGTTGTCACCCTTCTGCATCGTTTTTATTTATTGAAGCGTAAAAGTGTGGCCTTTTTCATAGACGTTCAATAAAACGGTGTAAAATGTTTTATTTTTTAACAGTTGTTTCGGAAACTTGTTAAATACTTGTATTTTTTTCATAGAGTGGTACAAAATGTGATAATCCGAAAGTTATCACCCTTCCACATCGTTTTTATTTATTGAAGCGTAAAAATGTGGCCTTTTTAATAGATGTTCCATAAAACATGGTAAAATGTTTTATTTTTTCGATTGTTCGGAAATTTGTTAAATACTTGTATTTTTTTTTCTTAGATTGGTACAAAATGGGATAATTAGAAAGTTGTCACCCTTTTACATCGTTTTTATTTATTGAAGCGTAAAAATGTGGCTTTTTTCATAGATGTTCAATTAAACGGTGTAAAATGTTTTATTTTTTAAAAGTTGTTTCGGAAACTTGTTAAATACTTGTATTTTTTTTGTTTTTTTCTTAGAGTGATACAAAATGTGATAATTCGAAAGTTGTCACCCTTCTACATCGTATTTATTTATTGAAGCGTAAAATTGTGACTTTTTTCATAGATGTTCCATAAAACGGTGTAAAATGTTGTATTTCTTAACAGTTGTTTCGGAAACTTTTTAAATACTTGCATTTTTATTTTATTTTTTATTAGAGTGGTACAAAATGTGATAATCCGAAAGTTGTCACCCTTCTGCATCGTTTTTATTTATTGAAGCGTAAAAGTGTGGCCTTTTTCATAGACGTTCAATAAAACGGTGTAAAATGTTTTATTTTTTAATAGTTGTTTCGGAAACATGTTAAATACTTATATTTTTTTCATAGAGTGGTACAAAATGTGATAATCCGAAAGTTGTCACCCTTCCACATTGTATTTATTTATGGAAGCGTAAAAATGTGGCCTTTTTCATAGATGTTCCATAAAACATGGTAAAATGTTTTATTTTTTAACAGTTGTTTCGGAAATTTGTTAAATACTTGTATTTTTTTTCTTAGATTGGTACAAAATGGGATAATTCGAAAGTTGTCACCCTTTTACATCGTTTTTATTTATTGAAGCGTAAAAATGTGGCTTTTTTCATAGATGTTCAATTAAACGGTGTAAAATGTTTATTTTTTAAAAGTTGTTTCGGAAACTTGTTAAATACTTGTATTTTTTTTGTTTTTTTCTTAGAGTGATACAAAATGTGATAATTCGAAAGTTGTCACCCTTCTACATCATATTTATTTATTGAAGCGTAAAATTGTGACTTTTTTCATAGATGTTCCATAAAACGGTGTAAAATGTTGTATTTTTTAACAGTTGTTTCGGAAACTTTTTAAATACTTGCATTTTTTTTTGTTTTTTATTAGAGTGGTACAAAATGTGATAATCCAAAAGTTGTCACCTTTCTGCATCGTTTTTATTTATTGAAGCGTAAAAGTGTGGCCTTTTTCATAGACGTTCAATAAAACGGTGTAAAATGTTTTATTTTTTAACAGTTGTTTCGGAAACTTGTTAAATACTTGTATTTTTTCATAGAGTGGTACAAAATGTGATAATCCGAAAGTTATCACCCTTCCACATCGTTTTTATTTATTGAAGCGTAAAAATTGTGGCCTTTTTCATAGATGTTCCATAAAACATGGTAAAATGTTTTATTTTTTATTTTTAACGATTGTTTCGGAAATTTGTTAAATACTTGTATTTTTTTCTTATATTGGTACAAAATGGGATAATTCGAAAGTTGTCACCCTTTTACATCGTTTTTATTTATTGAAGCGTAAAAATGTGGCTTTTTTCATAGATGTTCAATTAAACGGTGTAAAATGTTTTATTTTTTAAAAGTTGTTTCGGAAACTTGTTAAATACTTGTATTTTTTTTGTTTTTTTCTTAGAGTGATACAAAATGTGATAATTCGAAACTTGTCACCCTTCTACATCGTATTTATTTATTGAAGCGTAAAATTGTGACTTTTTTCATAGATGTTCCATAAAACGGTGTAAAGTGTTGTATTTTTTAACAGTTGTTTCGGAAACTTTTTAAATACTTGCATTTTTATTTTATTTATTATTAGAGTGGTACAAAATGTGATAATCCGAAAGTTGTCACCCTTCTGCATCGTTTTTATTTATTGAAGCGTAAAAGTGTGGCCTTTTTCATAGACGTTCAATAAAACGGTGTAAAATGTTTTATTTTTTAACAGTTGTTTCGGAAACATGTTAAATACTTGTATTTTTTTTCATAGAGTGGTACAAAATGTGATAATCCGAAAGTTGTCACCCTTCCACATCGTATTTATTTATTGAAGCGTAAAAATGTGGCCTTTTTCATAGATGTTCCATAAAACATGGTAAAATGTTTTATTTTTTAAATTGATTGTTTGGGAAATTTGTTAAATACTTGTATTTTTTTTCTTAGATTGGTACAAAATGGGATAATTCGAAAGTTGTCACCCTTTTACATCGTTTTTATTTATTGAAGCGTAAAAATGTGGCTTTTTTCATAGATGTTCAATTAAACCGTGTAAAATGTTTTATTTTCTAAAAGTTGTTTCGGAAACTTGTTAAATACTTGTATTTTTTTTGTTTTTTTCTTAGAGTGATACAAAATGTGATAATTCGAAAGTTGTCACCTTTCTACATCGTATTTATTTATTGAAGCGTAAAATTGTGACTTTTTTCATAGATGTTCCATAAAACGGTGTAAAATGTTGTATTTCTTAACAGTTGTTTCGGAAACTTTTTAAATACTTGCATTTTTATTTTATTTTTCATTAGAGTGGTACAAAATGTGATAATCCGAAAGTTGTCACCCTTCTGCATCGTTTTTATTTATTGAAGCGTAAAAGTGTGGCTTTTTTCATAGATGTTCAATTAAACGGTGTAAAATGTTTTATTTTTTAAAAGTTGTTTCGGAAACTTGTTAAATACTTGTATTTTTTTTGTTTTTTTCTTAGAGTGATACAAAATGTGATAATTCGAAAGTTGTCACCCTTCTACATCATATTTATTTATTGAAGCGTAAAATTGTGACTTTTTTCATAGATGTTCCATAAAACGGTGTAAAATGTTGTATTTTTTAACAGTTGTTTCGGAAACTTTTTAAATACTTGCATTTTTTTTAGTTTTTTATTAGAGTGGTACAAAATGTGATAATCCAAAAGTTGTCACCTTTCTGCATCGTTTTTATTTATTGAAGCGTAAAAGTGTGGCCTTTTTCATAGACGTTCAATAAAACGGTGTAAAATGTTTTATTTTTTAACAGTTGTTTCGGAAACTTGTTAAATACTTGTATTTTTTCATAGAGTGGTACAAAATGTGATAATCCGAAAGTTATCACCCTTCCACATCGTTTTTATTTATTGAAGCGTAAAAATGTGGCCTTTTTAATAGATGTTCCATAAAACATGGTAAAATGTTTTATTTTTTATTTTTTAACAGTTGTTTGGGAAATTTGTTAAATACTTGTATTTTTTTTTCTTATATTGGTACAAAATGGGATAATTCGAAAGTTGTCACCCTTTTACATCGTTTTTATTTATTGAAGCGTAAAAATGTGGCTTTTTTCATAGATGTTCAATTAAACGGTGTAAAATGTTTTATTTTTTAAAAGTTGTTTCGGAAACTTGTTAAATACTTGTATTTTTTTTGTTTTTTTCTTAGAGTGATACAAAATGTGATAATTCGAAAGTTGTCACCCTTCTACATCGTATTTATTTATTGAAGCGTAAAATTGTGACTTTTTTCATAGATGTTCCATAAAACGGTGTAAAATGTTGTATTTTTTAACAGTTGTTTCTGAAACTTTTTAAATACTTGCATTTGTATTTTATTTATTATTAGAGTGGTACAAAATGTGATAATCCGAAAGTTGTCACCCTTCTGCATCGTTTTTATTTATTGAAGCGTAAAAGTGTGGCCTTTTTCATAGACGTTCAATAAAACGGTGTAAAATGTTTTATTTTTTAACAGTTGTTTCGGAAACATGTTAAATACTTGTATTTTTTTTCATAGAGTGGTACAAAATGTGATAATCCGAAAGTTGTCACCCTTCCACATCGTATTTATTTATTGAAATGTAAAAATGTGGTCTTTTTCATAGATGTTCCATAAAACATGGTAAAATGTTTTATTTTTTAACAGTTGTTTCGGAAATTTGTTAAATACTTGTATTTTTTTTCTTAGATTGGTACAAAATGGGATAATTCGAAAGTTGTCACCCTTTTACATCGTTTTTATTTATTGAAGCGTAAAAATGTGGCTTTTTTCATAGATGTTCAATTAAACGGTGTAAAATGTTTTATTTTTTAAAAGTTGTTTCGGAAACTTGTTAAATACTTGTATTTTTTTTGTTTTTTTCTTAGAGTGATACAAAATGTGATAATTCGAAAGTTGTCACCCTTCTACATCGTATTTATTTATTGAAGCGTAAAATTGTGACTTTTTTCATAGATGTTCCATAAAACGGTGTAAAATGTTGTATTTTTTAACAGTTGTTTCGGAAACTTTTTAAATACTTGCATTTTTTTTAGTTTTTTCTTAGAGTGGTACAAAATGTGATAATCCAAAAGTTGTCACCCTTCTGCATCGTTTTTATTTATAGAAGCGTAAAAGTGTGGCCTTTTTCATAGACGTTCAATAAAACGGTGTAAAATGTTTTATTTTTTAACAGTTGTTTCGGAAACTTGTTAAATACTTGTATTTTTTCATAGAGTGGTACAAAATGTGATAATCCGAAAGTTATCACCCTTCCACATCGTTTTTATTTATTGAAGCGTAAAAATGTGGCCTTTTTAATAGATGTTCCATAAAACATGGTAAAATGTTTTATTTTTTATTTTTAACGATTGTTTGGGAAATTTGTTAAATACTTGTATTTTTTTCTTAGATTGGTACAAAATGGGATAATTCGAAAGTTGTCACCCTTTTACATCGTTTTTATTTATTGAAGCGTAAAAATGTAGCTTTTTTCATAGATGTTCAATTAAACGGTGTAAAATGTTTTATTTTTTAAAAGTTGTTTCGGAAACTTGTTAAATACTTGTATTTTTTTTGTTTTTTTCTTAGAGTGATACAAAATGTGATAATTCGAAAGTTGTCACCTTTCTACATCGTATTTATTTATTGAAGCGTAAAATTGTGACTTTTTTCATAGATGTTCCATAAAACGGTGTAAAATGTTGTATTTTTTAACAGTTGTTTCGGAAACTTTTTAAATACTTGCATTTTTATTTTATTTTTTATTAGAGTGGTACAAAATGTGATAATCCGAAAGTTGTCACCCTTCTACATCGTTTTTATTTATTGAAGCGTAAAAGTGTGGCCTTTTTCATAGACGTTCAATAAAACGGTGTAAAATGTTTTATTTTTTAACAGTTGTTTCGGAAACATGTTAAATACTTATATTTTTTTTCATAGAGTGGTACAAAATGTGATAATCCGAAAGTTGTCACCCTTCCACATCGTATTTATTTATTGAAGCGTAAAAATGTGGCCTTTTTCATAGATGTTCCATAAAACATGGTAAAATGTTTTATTTTTTAACAGTTGTTTCGGAAATTTGTTAAATACTTGTATTTTTTTTCTTAGATTGGTACAAAATGGGATAATTCGAAAGTTGTCACCCTTTTACATCGTTTTTATTTATTGAAGCGTAAAAATGTAGCTTTTTTCATAGATGTTCAATTAAACGGTGTAAAATGTTTTATTTTTTAAAAGTTGTTTCGGAAACTTGTTAAATACTTGTATTTTTTTTGTTTTTTTCTTAGAGTGATACAAAATGTGATAATTCGAAAGTTGTCACCCTTCTACATCGTATTTATTTATTGAAGCGTAAAATTGTGACTTTTTTCATAGATGTTCCATAAAACGGTGTAAAATGTTGTATTTTTTAACAGTTGTTTCTGAAACTTTTTAAATACTTGCATTTGTATTTTATTTATTATTAGAGTGGTACAAAATGTGATAATCCGAAAGTTGTCACCCTTCTACATCGTTTTTATTTATTGAAGCGTAAAAGTGTGGCCTTTTTCATAGACGTTCAATAAAACGGTGTAAAATGTTTTATTTTTTAACAGTTGTTTCGGAAACATGTTAAATACTTGTATTTTTTTTCATAGAGTGGTACAAAATATGATAATCCGAAAGTTGTCACCCTTCCACATCGTATTTATTTATTGAAGCGTAAAAATGTGGTCTTTTTCATAGATGTTCCATAAAACATGGTAAAATGTTTTATTTTTTAACAGTTGTTTCGGAAATTTGTTAAATACTTGTATTTTTTTTCTTAGATTGGTACAAAATGGGATAATTTGAAAGTTGTCACCCTTTTACATCGTTTTTATTTATTGAAGCGTAAAAATGTGGCTTTTTTCATAGATGTTCAATTAAACGGTGTAAAATGTTTTATTTTTTAAAAGTTGTTTCGGAAACTTGTTAAATACTTGTATTTTTTTTGTTTTTTTCTTAGAGTGATACAAAATGTGATAATTCGAAAGTTGTCACCCTTCTACATCATATTTATT
This sequence comes from Silybum marianum, assembly GCA_036898165.1. Taxonomy (NCBI): domain Eukaryota; kingdom Viridiplantae; phylum Streptophyta; class Magnoliopsida; order Asterales; family Asteraceae; genus Silybum; species Silybum marianum. The sequence goes on along the minus strand of JAWIMA010000034.1, from coordinate 23,625 downwards.
TATTGAAGCGTAAAATTGTGACTTTTTTCATAGATGTTCCATAAAACGGTGTAAAATGTTGTATTTTTTAACAGTTGTTTCGGAAACTTTTTAAATACTTGCATTTTTTTTAGTTTTTTATTAGAGTGGTACAAAATGTGATAATCCGAAAGTTGTCACCCTTCCACATCGTATTTATTTATTGAAGCGTAAAGTGTGGCCTTTTTCATAGACGTTCAATAAAACGGTGTAAAATGTTTTATTTTTTAACAGTTGTTTCGGAAACATGTTAAATACTTGTATTTTTTTTCATAGAGTGGTACAAAATGTGATAATCCGAAAGTTGTCACCCTTCCACATCGTATTTATTTATTGAAGCGTAAAAATGTGGCCTTTTTCATAGATGTTCCATAAAACATGGTAAAATGTTTTATTTTTTAACAGTTGTTTCGGAAATTTGTTAAATACTTGTATTTTTTTTCTTAGATTGGTACAAAATGGGATAATTCGAAAGTTGTCACCCTTTTACATCGTTTTTATTTATTGAAGCGTAAAAATGTGGCTTTTTTCATAGATGTTCAATTAAACGGTGTAAAATGTTTTATTTTTTAAAAGTTGTTTCGGAAACTTGTTAAATACTCGTATTTTTTTTGTTTTTTTCTTAGAGTGATACAAAATGTGATAATTCGAAAGTTGTCACACTTCTACATCGTATTTATTTATTGAAGCGTAAAATTGTGACTTTTTTCATAGATGTTCCATAAAACGGTGTAAAATGTTGTATTTCTTAACAGTTGTTTCGGAAACTTTTTAAATACTTGCATTTTTATTTTATTTTTTATTAGAGTGGTACAAAATGTGATAATCCGAAAGTTGTCACCCTTACGCATCGTTTTTATTTATTGAAGCGTAAAAGTGTGGCCTTTTTCATAGATGTTCAATAAAACGGTGTAAAATGTTTTATTTTTTAACAGTTGTTTCGGAAACATGTTAAATACTTGTATTTTTTTTCATAGAGTGGTACAAAATGTGATAATCCGAAAGTTGTCACCCTTCCACATCGCATTTATTTATTGAAGCGTAAAAATGTGGCCTTTTTCATAGATGTTCCATAAAACATGGTAAAATGTTTTATTTTTTAACAGTTGTTTCGGAAATTTGTTAAATACTTGTATTTTTTTCTTAGATTGGTACAAAATGGGATAATTCGAAAGTTGTCACCCTTTTACATCGTTTTTATTTATTGAAGCGTAAAAATGTGGCTTTTTTCATAGATGTTCAATTAAATGGTGTAAAATGTTTTATTTTTTAAAAGTTGTTTCGGAAACTTGTTAAATACTTGTATTTTTTTTGTTTTTTTCTTAGAGTGATACAAAATGTGATAATTCGAAAGTTGTCACCTTTCTACATCGTATTTATTTATTGAAGCGTAAAATTGTGACTTTTTTCATAGATGTTCCATAAAACGGTGTAAAATGTTGTATTTCTTAACAGTTGTTTCGGAAACTTTTTAAATACTTGCATTTTTATTTTATTTTTTATTAGAGTGGTACAAAATGTGATAATCCGAAAGTTGTCACCCTTCTGCATCGTTTTTATTTATTGAAGCGTAAAAGTGTGGCCTTTTTCATAGACGTTCAATAAAACGGTGTAAAATGTTTTATTTTTTAACAGTTGTTTCGGAAACATGTTAAATACTTGTATTTTTTTTCATAGAGTGGTACAAAATGTGATAATCCGAAAGTTGTCACCCTTCCACATCGTATTTATTTATTGAAGCGTAAAATTGTGACTTTTTTCATAGATGTTCCATAAAACGGTGTAAAATTTTGTATTTTTTAACAGTTGTTTCGGAAACTTTTTAAATACTTGCATTTTTTTTAGTTTTTTATTAGAGTGGTACAAAATGTGATAATCCAAAAGTTATCACCCTTCTGCATCGTTTTTATTTATTGAAGCGTAAAAGTGTGGCCTTTTTCATAGACGTTCAATAAAACGGTGTAAAATGTTTTATTTTTTAACAGTTGTTTCGGAAACTTGTTAAATACTTGTATTTTTTTCATAGAGTGGTACAAAATGTGATAATCCGAAAGTTATCACCCTTCCACATCGTTTTTATTTATTGAAGCGTAAAAATGTGGCCTTTTTAATAGATGTTCCATAAAACATGGTAAAATGTTTTATTTTTTAACAGTTGTTTGGGAAATTTGTTAAATACTTGTATTTTTTTTCTTATATTGGTACAAAATGGGATAATTCGAAAGTTGTCACCCTTTTACATCGTTTTTATTTATTGAAGCGTAAAAATGTGGCTTTTTTCATAGATGTTCAATTAAACGGTGTAAAATGTTTTATTTTTTAAAAGTTGTTTCGGAAACTTGTTAAATACTTGTATTTTTTTTGTTTTTTTCTTAGAGTGATACAAAATGTGATAATTCGAAACTTGTCACCCTTCTACATCGTATTTATTTATTGAAGCGTAAAATTGTGACTTTTTTCATAAATGTTCCATAAAATGGTGTAAAATGTTGTATTTTTTAACAGTTGTTTCGGAAACTTTTTAAATACTTGCATTTTTATTTTATTTATTATTAGAGTGGTACAAAATGTGATAATCCGAAAGTTGTCACCCTTCTGCATCGTTTTTATTTATTGAAGCGTAAAAGTGTTGCCTTTTTCATAGACGTTCAATAAAACGGTGTAAAATGTTTTATTTTTTAACAGTTGTTTCGGAAACTTGTTAAATACTTTTATTTTTTTTTCATAGAGTGGTACAAAATGTGATAATCCGAAAGTTGTCACCCTTCCACATCGTATTTATTTATTGAAGCGTAAAAATGTGGCCTTTTTCATAGATGTTCCATAAAACATGGTAAAATGTTTTATTTTTTAACAGTTGTTTCGGAAATTTGTTAAATACTTGTATTTTTTTTTCTTAGATTGGTACAAAATGGGTAATTAGAAAGTTGTCACCCTTTTACATCGTTTTTATTTATTGAAGCGTAAAAAAGTGGCTTTTTTCATAGATGTTCAATTAAACGGTGTAAAATGTTTTATTTTTTAAAAGTTGTTTCGGAAACTTGTTAAATACTTGTATTTTTTTTGTTTTTTTCTTAGAGTGATACAAAATGTGATAATTCGAAAGTTGTCACCCTTCTACATCGTATTTATTTATTGAAGCGTAAAATTGTGACTTTTTTCATTGATGTTCAATAAAACGGTGTAAAATGTTGTATTTTTTAACAGTTGTTTCGGAATTTGTTAAATACTTGTATTTTTTTTCTTAGAGTGGTACAAAATGTGATAATTCGAAAGTTGTCACCCTTCTACATCGTATTTATTTATTGAAGCGTAAAATTGTGACTTTTTTCCAATAAAACGGTGTAAAATGTTGTATTTTTTAACAGTTGTTTCGGAAACTTTTTAAATACTTGCATTTTTTTTAATTTTTTATTAGAGTGGTACAAAATGTGATAATCCGAAAGTTGTCACCTTCTACATCGTTTTTATTTATTGAAGCGTAAAAGTGTGGCCTTTTTCATAGACGTTCAATAAAACGGTGTAAAATGTTTTATTTTTTAACGATTGTTTCGGAAACTTGTTAAATACTTGTATTTTTTTTCATAGAGTGGTACAAAATGTGATAATCCGAAAGTTATCACCCTTCCACATCGTATTTATTTATTGAAGCGTAAAAATGTGGCCTTTTTAATAGATGTTCCATAAAACATGGTAAAATGTTTTATTTTTTAACAGTTGTTTGGGAAATTTGTTAAATACTTGTATTTTTTTTTCTTATATTGGTACAAAATGGGATAATTCGAAAGTTGTCACCCTTTTACATCGTTTTTATTTATTGAAGCGTAAAAATGTGGTTTTTTTTCATAGATGTTCAATTAAACGGTGTAAAATGTTGTATTTTTTAAAAGTTGTTTCGGAAACTTGTTAAATACTTGTATTTTTTTTGTTTTTTTCTTAGAGTGATACAAAATGTGATAATTCGAAAGTTGTCACCTTTCTACATCGTATTTATTTATTGAAGCGTAAAATTGTGACTTTTTTCATAGATGTTCCATAAAACGGTGTAAAATGTTTTATTTTTTAACAGTTGTTTCGGAAACTTTTTAAATACTTGCATTTTTATTTTATTTTTTATTAGAGTGGTACAAAATGTGATAATCCGAAAGTTGTCACCCTTCTGCATCGTTTTTATTTATTGAAGCGTAAAAGTGTGGCCTTTTTCATAGACGTTCAATAAAACGGTGTAAAATGTTTTATTTTTTAACAGTTGTTTCGGAAACATGTTAAATACTTGTATTTTTTTTCATAGAGTGGTACAAAATGTGATAATCCGAAAGTTGTCACCCTTCCACATCGTATTTATTTATTGAAGCGTAAAAATGTGGCCTTTTTCATAGATGTTCCATAAAACATGGTAAAATGTTTTAGTTTTAACAGTTGTTTCGGAAATTTGTTAAATACTTGTATTTTTTTTCTTAGATTGGTACAAAATGGGATAATTAGAAAGTTGTCACCCTTTTACATCGTTTTTATTTATTGAAGCGTAAAAATGTGGCTTTTTTCATAGATGTTCAATTAAACGGTGTAAAATGTTTTATTTTTTAAAAGTTGTTTCGGAAACTTGTTAAATACTTGTATTTTTTTTGTTTTTTTCTTAGAGTGATACTAAATATGATAATTCGAAAGTTGTCACCCTTCTACATCGTATTTATTTATTGAAGCGTAAAATTGTGACTTTTTTCATTGATGTTCAATAAAACGGTGTAAAATGTTGTATTTTTTAACAGTTGTTTCGGAATTTGTTAAATACTTGTATTTTTTTTCTTAGAGTGGTACAAAATGTGATAATTCGAAAGTTGTCACCCTTCTACATCGTATTTATTTATTGAAGCGTAAAATTGTGACTTTTTTCCAATAAAACGGTGTAAAATGTTGTATTTTTTAACAGTTGTTTCGGAAACTTTTTAAATACTTGCATTTTTTTTAATTTTTTATTAGAGTGGTACAAAATGTGATAATCCGAAAGTTGTCACCTTCTGCATCGTTTTTATTTATTGAAGCGTAAAAGTGTGGCCTTTTTCATTGACGTTCAATAAAACGGTGTAAAATGTTTTATTTTTTAACAGTTGTTTCGGAAACTTGTTAAATACTTGTATTTTTTTTCATAGAGTGGTACAAAATGTGTTAATCCGAAAGTTATCACCCTTCCACATCGTATTTATTTATTGAAGCGTAAAAATGTGGCCTTTTTAATAGATGTTCCATAAAACATGGTAAAATGTTTTATTTTTTAACAGTTGTTTGGGAAATTTGTTAAATACTTGTATTTTTTTTTCTTATATTGGTACAAAATGGGATAATTCGAAAGTTGTCACCCTTTTACATCGTTTTTATTTATTGAAGCGTAAAAATGTGGTTTTTTTTTCATAGATGTTCAATTAAACGGTGTAAAATGTTGTATTTTTTAAAAGTTGTTTCGGAAACTTGTTAAATACTTGTATTTTTTTTGTTTTTTTCTTAGAGTGATACAAAATGTGATAATTCGAAAGTTGTCACCTTTCTACATCGTATTTATTTATTGAAGCGTAAAATTGTGACTTTTTTCATAGATGTTCCATAAAACGTTGTAAAATGTTTTATTTTTTAACAGTTGTTTCGGAAACTTTTTAAATACTTGCATTTTTATTTTATTTTTTATTAGAGTGGTACAAAATGTGATAATCCGAAAGTTGTCACCCTTCCACATCGTATTTATTTATTGAAGCGTAAAAATGTGGCCTTTTTCATAGACGTTCAATAAAACGGTGTAAAATGTTTTATTTTTTAACAGTTGTTTCGGAAACATGTTAAATACTTGTATTTTTTTTCATAGAGTGGTACAAAATGTGATAATCCAAAAGTTGTCACCTTCCACATCGTATTTATTTATTGAAGCGTAAAAATGTGGCCTTTTTCATAGATGTTCCATAAAACATGGTAAAATGTTTTATTTTTTAACAGTTGTTTCGGAAATTTGTTAAATACTTGTATTTTTTTTCTTAGATTGGTACAAAATGGGATAATTCGAAAGTTGTCACCCTTTTACATCGTTTTTATTTATTGAAGCGTAAAAATGTGGCTTTTTTCATAGATGTTCAATTAAACGGTGTAAAATGTTTTATTTTTTAAAAGTTGTTTCGGAAACTTGTTAAATACTTGTATTTTTTTTGTTTTTTTCTTAGAGTGATACAAAATGTGATAATTCGAAAGTTGTCACCCTTCTACATCATATTTATTTATTGAAGCGTAAAATTGTGACTTTTTTCATTGATGTTCAATAAAACGGTGTAAAATGTTGTATTTTTTAACAGTTGTTTCGGAATTTGTTAAATACTTGCATTTTTTTTTTTTTTATTAGAGTGGTACAAAATGTGATAATTCGAAAGTTGTCACCCTTCTACATCGTATTTATTTATTGAAGCGTAAAATTGTGACTTTTTTCCCATAAAACGGTGTAAAATGTTGTATTTTTTAACAGTTGTTTCAGAAACTTTTTAAATACTTGCATTTTTTTTTTTTTTATTAGAGTGGTACAAAATGTGATAATCCGAAAGTTGTCACCTTCCACATCGTTTTTATTTATTGAAGCGTAAAAATGTGGCCTTTTTCATAGACGTTCAATAAAACGGTGTAAAATGTTTTATTTTTTAACAGTTGTTTCGGAAACTTGTTAAATACTTGTATTTTTTTTTCTTATATTGGTACAAAATGGGATAATTCGAAAGTTGTCACCCTTTTACATCGTTTTTATTTATTGAAGCGTAAAAATGTGGTTTTTTTTCATAGATGTTCAATTAAACGGTGTAAAATGTTGTATTTTTTAAAAGTTGTTTCGGAAACTTGTTAAATACTTGTATTTTTTTTGTTTTTTTCTTAGAGTGATACAAAATGTGATAATTCGAAAGTTGTCACCTTTCTACATCGTATTTATTTATTGAAGCGTAAAATTGTGACTTTTTTCATAGATGTTCCATAAAACGGTGTAAAATGTTTTATTTTTTAACAGTTGTTTCGGAAACTTTTTAAATACTTGCATTTTTATTTTATTTTTTATTAGAGTGGTACAAAATGTGATAATCCGAAAGTTGTCACCCTTCTGCATCGTTTTTATTTATTGAAGCGTAAAAGTGTGGCCTTTTTCATAGACGTTCAATAAAACGGTGTAAAATGTTTTATTTTTTAACAGTTGTTTCGGAAACATGTTAAATACTTGTATTTTTTTTCATAGAGTGGTACAAAATGTGATAATCCGAAAGTTGTCACCCTTCCACATCGTATTTATTTATTGAAGCGTAAAAATGTGGCCTTTTTCATAGATGTTCCATAAAACATGGTAAAATGTTTTATTTTTTAACAGTTGTTTCGGAAATTTGTTAAATAATTGTATTTTTTTTCTTAGATTGGTACAAAATGGGATAATTCGAAAGTTGTCACCCTTTTACATCGTTTTTATTTATTGAAGCGTAAAAATGTGGCTTTTTTCATAGATGTTCAATTAAACGGTGTAAAATGTTTTATTTTTTAAAAGTTGTTTCGGAAACTTGTTAAATACTTGTATTTTTTTTTCTTATATTGGTACAAAATGGGATAATTCGAAAGTTGTCACCCTTTTACATCGTTTTTATTTATTGAAGCGTAAAAATGTGGCTTTTTTCATAGATGTTCAATTAAACGGTGTAAAATGTTTTATTTTTTAAAAGTTGTTTCGGAAACTTGTTAAATACTTGTATTTTTTTTGTTTTTTTCTTAGAGTGATACAAAATGTGGTAATTCGAAACTTGTCACCCTTCTACATCGTATTTATTTATTGAAGCGTAAAATTGTGGCTTTTTTCATAGATGTTCCATAAAACGGTGTAAAATGTTTTATTTTTTAACAGTTGTTTCGGAAACATGTTAAATACTTGTATTTTTTTTCATAGAGTGGTACAAAATGTGATAATCCGAAAGTTGTCACCCTTCCACATCGTATTTATTTATTGAAGCGTAAAAATGTGGCCTTTTACATAGATGTTCCATAAAACATGGTAAAATGTTTTATTTTTTAACAGTTGTTTCGGAAATCTGTTAAATACTTGTATTCTTTTTTTTCTTAGATTGGTACAAAATGGGATAATTAGAAAGTTGTCACCCTTTTACATCGTTTTTATTTATTGAAGCGTAAAAATGTGGCTTTTTTCATAGATGTTCAATTAAACGGTGTAAAATGTTTTATTTTTTAAAAGATTGTTTCGGAAACTTTGTTAAATACTTGTATTTTTTTTGTTTTTTTCTTAGAGTGATACTAAATATGATAATTCGAAAGTTGTCACCCTTCCACATCGTATTTATTTATTGAAGCGTAAAATTGTGACTTTTTTCATTGATGTTCAATTAAAACGGTGTAAAATGTTGTATTTTTTAAAAGTTGTTTCGGAAACTTGTTAAATACTTGTATTTTTTTTTTCTTAGAGTGATACAAAATGTGATAATTCGAAAGTTGTCACCCTTCTACATCGTATTTATTTATTGAAGCGTAAAATTGTGACTTTTTTCATAGATGTTCCATAAAACGGTGTAAAATGTTGTATTTTTTAACAGTTGTTTCGGAAACTTTTTAAATACTTGCATTTTTTTTAATTTTTTATTAGAGTGGTACAAAATGTGATAATCCGAAAGTTGTCACCCTTCTGCATCGTTTTTATTTATTGAAGCGTAAAAGTGTGGCCTTTTTCATAGACGTTCAATAAAACGGTGTAAAATGTTTTATTTTTTAACAGTTGTTTCGGAAACTTGTTAAATACTTGTATTTTTTTTCATAGAGTGGTACAAAATGTGTTAATCCGAAAGTTATCACCCTTCCACATCGTATTTATTTATTGAAGCGTAAAAATGTGGCCTTTTTAATAGATGTTCCATAAAACATGGTAAAATGTTTTATTTTTTAACAGTTGTTTGGGAAATTTGTTAAATACTTGTATTTTTTTTTCTTATATTGGTACAAAATGGGATAATTCGAAAGTTGTCACCCTTTTACATCGTTTTTATTTATTGAAGCGTAAAAATGTGGTTTTTTTTCATAGATGTTCAATTAAACGGTGTAAAATGTTGTATTTTTTAAAAGTTGTTTCGGAAACTTGTTAAATACTTGTATTTTTTTTGTTTTTTTCTTAGAGTGATACAAAATGTGATAATTCGAAAGTTGTCACCCTTCTACATCGTATTTATTTATTGAAGCGTAAAATTGTGACTTTTTTCATAGATGTTCCATAAAACGGTGTAAAATTTTGTATTTTTTAACGCCAGTTGTTTCGGAAACTTTTAAATACTTGCATTTTTATTTTATTTTTTATTAGAGTGGTACAAAATGTGATAATCCGAAAGTTGTCACCCTTCTGCATCGTTTTTATTTATTGAAGCGTAAAAGTGTGGCCTTTTTCATAGACGTTCAATAAAACGGTGTAAAATGTTTTATTTTTTAACAGTTGTTTCGGAAACATGTTAAATACTTGTATTTTTTTTCATAGAGTGGTACAAAATGTGATAATCCAAAAGTTGTCACCTTCCACATCGTATTTATTTATTGAAGCGTAAAAATGTGGCCTTTTTCATAGATGTTCCATAAAACATGGTAAAATGTTTTATTTTTTAACAGTTGTTTCGGAAATTTGTTAAATAATTGTATTTTTTTTCTTAGATTGGTACAAAATGGGATAATTCGAAAGTTGTCACCCTTTTACATCGTTTTTATTTATTGAAGCGTAAAAATGTGGCTTTTTTCATAGATGTTCAATTAAACGGTGTAAAATGTTTTATTTTTTAAAAGTTGTTTCGGAAACTTGTTAAATACTTGTATTTTTTTTGTTTTTTTCTTAGAGTGATACAAAATGTGATAATTCGAAAGTTGTCACCCTTCTACATCGTATTTATTTATTGAAGCGTAAAATTGTGACTTTTTTCATAGATGTTCCATAAAACGGTGTAAAATGTTTTATTTTTTAACAGTTGTTTCGGAAACATGTTAAATACTTGTATTTTTTTTCATAGAGTGGTACAAAATGTGATAATCCAAAAGTTGTCACCTTCCACATCGTATTTATTTATTGAAGCGTAAAAATGTGGCCTTTTTCATAGATGTTCCATAAAACATGGTAAAATGTTTTATTTTTTAACAGTTGTTTCGGAAATTTGTTAAATACTTGTATTTTTTTCTTAGATTGGTACAAAATGGGATAATTCGAAAGTTGTCACCCTTTTACATCGTTTTTATTTATTGAAGCGTAAAAATGTGGTTTTTTTTCATAGATGTTCAATTAAACGGTGTAAAATGTTGTATTTTTTAAAAGTTGTTTCGGAAACTTGTTAAATACTTGTATTTTTTTTGTTTTTTTCTTAGAGTGATACAAAATGTGATAATTCGAAAGTTGTCACCTTTCTACATCGTATTTATTTATTGAAGCGTAAAATTGTGACTTTTTTCATAGATGTTCCGCCGTAAAACGGTGTAAAATGTTGTATTTTTTAACAGTTGTTTCGGAAACTTTTTAAATACTTGCATTTTTATTTTATTTTTTATTAGAGTGGTACAAAATGTGATAATCCGAAAGTTGTCACCCTTCTACATCGTTTTTATTTATTGAAGCGTAAAAGTGTGGCCTTTTTCATAGACGTTCAATAAAACGGTGTAAAATGTTTTATTTTTTAACAGTTGTTTCGGAAACATGTTAAATACTTGTATTTTTTTTCATAGAGTGGTACAAAATGTGATAATCCAAAAGTTGTCACCTTCCACATCGTATTTATTTATTGAAGCGTAAAAATGTGGCCTTTTTCATAGATGTTCCATAAAACATGGTAAAATGCTTTATTTTTTAACAGTTGTTTCGGAAATTTGTTAAATACTTGTATTTTTTTTCTTAGATTGGTACAAAATGGGATAATTCGAAAGTTGTCACCCTTTTACATCGTTTTTATTTATTGAAGCGTAAAAATGTAGCTTTTTTCATAGATGTTCAATTAAACGGTGTAAAATGTTTTATTTTTTAAAAGTTGTTTCGGAAACTTGTTAAATACTTGTATTTTTTTTGTTTTTTTTCTTAGAGTGATACAAAATGTGATAATTCGAAACTTGTCACCCTTCTACATCGTATTTATTTATTGAAGCGTAAAATTGTGACTTTTTTCATAGATGTTCCATAAAACGGTGTAAAATGTTTTATTTTTTAACAGTTGTTTCGGAAACTTGTTAAATACTTGTATTTTTTTTCATAGAGTGGTACAAAATGTGATAATCCGAAAGTTGTCACCCTTCCACATCGTATTTATTTATTGAAGCGTAAAAATGTGGCCTTTTTCATAGATGTTCCATAAAACATGGTAAAATGTTTTATTTTTTAAAAGTTGTTTCGGAAACTTGTTAAATACTTGTATTTTTTTTCTTATATTGGTACAAAATGGGATAATTCGAAAGTTGTCACCCTTTTACATCGTTTTTATTTATTGAAGCGTAAAAATGTGGTTTTTTTTCATAGATGTTCAATTAAACGGTGTAAAATGTTTTATTTTTTAAAAGTTGTTTCGGAAACTTGTTAAATACTTGTATTTTTTTGTTTTTTTCTTAGAGTGATACAAAATGTGATAATTCGAAAGTTGTCACCTTTCTACATCGTATTTATTTATTGAAGCGTAAAATTGTGACTTTTTTCATAGATGTTCCATAAAACGGTGTAAAATGTTTTATTTTTTAAAAGTTGTTTCGGAAACTTGTTAAATACTTGTATTTTTTTTGTTTTTTTTCTTAGAGTGATACAAAATGTGATAATTCGAAAGTTGTCACCTTTCTACATCGTATTTATTTATTGAAGCGTAAAAGTGTGGCCTTTTTCATAGACGTTCAATAAAACGGTGTAAAATGTTTTATTTTTTAATAGTTGTTTTGGAAACTTGTTAAATACTTGTATTTTTTTTCATAGAGTGGTACAAAATGTGATAAGCCGAAAGTTGTCACCCTTCCACATCGTATTTATTTATTGAAGCGTAAAAATGAGGCCTTTTTCATAGATGTTCCATAAAACATGGTAAAATGCTTTATTTTTTAACAGTTGTTTCGGAAATTTGTTAAATACTTGTATTTTTTTTCTTAGATTGGTACAAAATGTGATAATTCGAAAGTTGTCACCCTTCTACATCGTATTTATTTATTGAAGCGTAAAAATGTGGCTTTTTTCATAGATGTTCAATTAAACGGTGTAAAATGTTTTATTTTTTAAAAGTTGTTTCGGAAACTTGTTAAATACTTGTATTTTTTTTTCTTATATTGGTACAAAATGGGATAATTCGAAAGTTGTCACCCTTTTACATCGTTTTTATTTATTGAAGCGTAAAAATGTGGTTTTTTTCATAGATGTTCAATTAAACGGTGTAAAATGTTTTATTTTTTAAAAGTTGTTTCGGAAACTTGTTAAATACTTGTATTTTTTTTGTTTTTTTCTTAGAGTGATACAAAATGTGATAATTCGAAACTTGTCACCCTTCTACATCGTATTTATTTATTGAAGCGTAAAATTGTGGCTTTTTTCATAGATGTTCCATAAAACGGTGTAAAATGTTTTATTTTTTAAAAGTTGTTTCGGAAACATGTTAAATACTTGTATTTTTTTTCATAGAGTGGTACAAAATGTGATAATCCGAAAGTTGTCACCCTTCCACATCGTATTTATTTATTGAAGCGTAAAAATGTGGCCTTTTTCATAGATGTTCAATAAAACGGTGTAAAATGTTTTATTTTTTAACAGTTGTTTCGGAAACTTTTTAAATACTTGTATTTTTTCTTAGAGTGGTACAAAATGGGATAATTAGAAAGTTGTCACCCTTTTACATCGTTTTTATTTATTGAAGCGTAAAAATGTGGCTTTTTTCATAGATGTTCAATTAAACGGTGTAAAATGTTTTATTTTTTAAAAGTTGTTTCGGAAACTTGTTAAATACTTGTATTTTTTTTGTTTTTTTCTTAGAGTGATACAAAATGTGATAATTCGAAAGTTGTCACCCTTCTACATCGTATTTATTTATTGAAGCGTAAAATTGTGACTTTTTTCATAGATGTTCCATAAAACGGTGTAAAATGTTGTATTTTTTAACAGTTGTTTCGGAATTTGTTAAATACTTGTATTTTTTTTCTTAGAGTGGTACAAAATGTGATAATTCGAAAGTTGTCACCCTTCTACATCGTATTTATTTATTGAAGCGTAAAATTGTGACTTTTTTCATAGATGTTCAATAAAACGGTGTAAAATGTTGTATTTTTTAACAGTTGTTTCGGAAACTTTTTAAATACTTGCATTTTTTTTAATTTTTTATTAGAGTGGTACAAAATGTGATAATCCGAAAGTTGTCACCCTTCTGCATCGTTTTTATTTATTGAAGCGTAAAAGTGTGGCCTTTTTCATAGACGTTCAATAAAACGGTGTAAAATGTTTTATTTTTTAACAGTTGTTTCGGAAACTTGTTAAATACTTGTATTTTTTTTCATAGAGTGGTACAAAATGTGATAATCCGAAAGTTATCACCCTTCCACATCGTATTTATTTATTGAAGCGTAAAAATGTGGCCTTTTTAATAGATGTTCCATAAAACATGGTAAAATGTTTTATTTTTTAACAGTTGTTTGGGAAATTTGTTAAATACTTGTATTTTTTTTCTTATATTGGTACAAAATGGGATAATTCGAAAGTTGTCACCCTTTTACATCGTTTTTATTTATTGAAGCGTAAAAATGTGGTTTTTTTTCATAGATGTTCAATTAAACGGTGTAAAATGTTTTATTTTTTAAAAGTTGTTTCGGAAACTTGTTAAATACTTGTATTTTTTTTGTTTTTTTCTTAGAGTGATACAAAATGTGATAATTCGAAAGTTGTCACCTTTCTACATCGTATTTATTTATTGAAGCGTAAAATTGTGACTTTTTTCATAGATGTTCCATAAAACGGTGTAAAATGTTTTATTTTTTAATGCTTGTTTCGGAAACTTGTTTAAATACTTGCATTTTTATTTTATTTTTTATTAGAGTGGTACAAAATGTGATAATCCGAAAGTTGTCACCCTTCGCATCGTTTTTTATTTATTGAAGCGTAAAAGTGTGGCCTTTTTCATAGACGTTCAATAAAACGGTGTAAAATGTTTTATTTTTTAACGATTGTTTCGGAAACTTGTTAAATACTTGTATTTTTTTTCATAGAGTGGTACAAAATGTGATAATCCGAAAGTTGTCACCCTTCCACATCGTATTTATTTATTGAAGCGTAAAAATGTGGCCTTTTTCATAGATGTTCCATAAAACATGGTAAAATGCTTTATTTTTTAACAGTTGTTTCGGAAATTTGTTAAATACTTGTATTTTTTTTCTTAGATTGGTACAAAATGGGATAATTCGAAAGTTGTCACCCTTTTACATCGTTTTTATTTATTGAAGCGTAAAAATGTGGCTTTTTTCATAGATGTTCAATTAAACGGTGTAAAATGTTTTATTTTTTAAAAGTTGTTTCGGAAACTTGTTAAATACTTGTATTTTTTTTGTTTTTTTCTTAGAGTGATACAAAATGTGATAATTCGAAACTTGTCACACTTCTACATCGTATTTATTTATTGAAGCGTAAAAATGTGGCTTTTTCGTAGATGTTCCATAAAACGGTGTAAAATGTTTTATTTTTTAACAGTTGTTTCGGAAACTTGTTAATTACTTGTATTTTTTTTCATAGAGTGGTACAAAATGTGATAAGCCGAAAGTTGTCACCCTTCCACATCGTATTTATTTATTGAAGCGTAAAAATGTGGCATTTTTCATAGATGTTCCATAAAACATGGTAAAATGTTTTATTTTTTAACAATTGTTTGGGAAATTTGTTAAATACTTGTATTTTTTTTTCTTATATTGGTACAAAATGGGATAATTCGAAAGTTGTCACCCTTTTACATCGTTTTTATTTATTGAAGCGTAAAAATGTGGTTTTTTTCATAGATGTTCAATTAAACGGTGTAAAATGTTGTATTTTTTAAAAGTTGTTTCGGAAACTTGTTAAATACTTGTATTTTTTTTGTTTTTTTCTTAGAGTGATACAAAATGTGATAATTCGAAAGTTGTCACCCTTCTACATCGTATTTATTTATTGAAGCGTAAAATTGTGACTTTTTTCATAGATGTTCCATAAAACGGTGTAAAATGTTGTATTTTTTAACAGTTGTTTCGGAAACTTTTTAAATACTTGCATTTTTATTTTATTTTTTATTAGAGTGGTACAAAATGTGATAATCCGAAAGTTGTCACCCTTCTGCATCGTTTTTATTTATTGAAGCGTAAAAGTGTGGCCTTTTTCATAGACGTTCAATAAAACGGTGTAAAATGTTTTATTTTTTAACAGTTGTTTCGGAAACTTGTTAAATACTTGTATTTTTTTTCATAGAGTGGTACAAAATGTGATAATCCGAAAGTTGTCACCCTTCCACATCGTATTTATTTATTGAAGCGTAAAAATGAGGCCTTTTTCATAGATGTTCCATAAAACATGGTAAAATGCTTTATTTTTTAACAGTTGTTTCGGAAACTTGTTAAATACTTGTATTTTTTTTCTTATATTGGTACAAAATGGGATAATTCGAAAGTTGTCACCCTTTTACATCGTTTTTATTTATTGAAGCGTAAAAATGTGGTTTTTTTTCATAGATGTTCAATTAAACGGTGTAAAATGTTGTATTTTTTAAAAGTTGTTTCGGAAACTTGTTAAATACTTGTATTTTTTTGTTTTTTTCTTAGAGTGATACAAAATGTGATAATTCGAAAGTTGTCACCTTTCTACATCGTATTTATTTATTGAAGCGTAAAATTGTGGCCTTTTTTCATAGATGTTCCATAAAAACGTTGTAAAATGTTTTATTTTTTAACGATTGTTTCGGAAACTTTTTAAATACTTGCATTTTTATTTTATTTTTTATTAGAATGGTACAAAATGTGATAATCCGAAAGTTGTCACCCTTCTACATCGTTTTTATTTATTGAAGCGTAAAAGTGTGGCCTTTTTCATAGACGTTCACTAAAACGGTGTAAATGTTTTATTTTTTAACAATTGTTTCGGAAACTTGTTAAATACTTGTATTTTTTTTGTTTTTTTCTTAGAGTGATACAAAATGTGATAATTCGAAAGTTGTCACCCTTCTACATCGTATTTATTTATTGAAGCGTAAAATTGTGACTTTTTTCATAGATGTTCAATAAAACGGTGTAAAATGTTGTATTTTTTAACAGTTGTTTCGGAAACTTGTTAAATACTTGTATTTTTTTTTCTTAGAGTGGTACAAAATGTGATAATTCGAAAGTTGTCACCCTTCTACATCGTATTTATTTATTGAAGCGTAAAATTGTGACTTTTTTCATAGATGTTCAATAAAACGGTGTAAAATGTTGTATTTTTTAACAGTTGTTTCGGAAACTTTTTAAATACTTGCATTTTTATTTTATTTTTTATTAGAGTGGTACAAAATGTGATAATCCGAAAGTTGTCACCCTTCGCATCGTTTTTATTTATTGAAGCGTAAAAGTGTGGCCTTTTTCATAGACGTTCAATAAAACGGTGTAAAATGTTTTATTTTTTAACAGTTGTTTCGGAAACTTGTTAAATACTTGTATTTTTTTCATAGAGTGGTACAAAATGTGATAATCCGAAAGTTATCACCCTTCCACATCGTTTTTATTTATTGAAGCGTAAAAATGTGGCCTTTTTCATAGATGTTCCATAAAACATGGTAAAATGTTTTATTTTTTATGATTGTTTGGGAAATTTGTTAAATACTTGTATTTTTTTTTCTTATATTGGTACAAAATGGGATAATTCGAAAGTTGTCACCCATTTTACATCGTTTTTATTTATTGAAGCGTAAAAATGTGGCTTTTTTCATAGATGTTCAATTAAACGGTGTAAAATGTTTTATTTTTTAAAAGTTGTTTCGGAAACTTGTTAAATACTTGTATTTTTTTTGTTTTTTTCTTAGAGTGATACAAAATGTGATAATTCGAAAGTTGTCACCTTTCTACATCGTATTTATTTATTGAAGCGTAAAATTGTGACTTTTTTCATAGATGTTCCATAAAACGGTGTAAAATGTTGTATTTCTTATGATTGTTTCGGAAACTTTTTAAATACTTGCATTTTTATTTTATTTTTTATTAGAGTGGTACAAAATGTGATAATCCGAAAGTTGTCACCCTTCTGCATCGTTTTTATTTATTGAAGCGTAAAAGTTTGGCCTTTTTCATAGACGTTCAATAAAACGGTGTAAAATGTTTTATTTTTTAACAGTTGTTTCGGAAACATGTTAAATACTTGTATTTTTTTTCATAGAGTGGTACAAAATGTGATAATCCGAAAGTTGTCACCCTTCCACATCGTATTTATTTATTGAAGCGTAAAAATGTGGCCTTTTTCATAGATGTTCCATAAAACATGGTAAAATGTTTTATTTTTTAACAGTTGTTTCGGAAATTTGTTAAATACTTGTATTTTTTTCATAGATTGGTACAAAATGGGATAATTCGAAAGTTGTCACCCTTTTACATCGTTTTTATTTATTGAAGCGTAAAAATGTGGCTTTTTTCATAGATGTTCAATTAAACGGTGTAAAATGTTTTATTTTTTAAAAGTTGTTTCGGAAACTTGTTAAATACTTGTATTTTTTTTTTTTCTTAGGGTGATACAAAATGTGATAATTCGAAAGTTGTCACCCTTTTACATCGTATTTATTTATTGAAGCGTAAAATTGTGACTTTTTTCATAGATGTTCCATAAAACGGTGTAAAATGTTGTATTTCTTAACAGTTGTTTCGGAAACTTTTTAAATACTTGCATTTTTATTTTATTTTTTATTAGAGTGGTACAAAATGTGATAATCCGAAAGTTGTCACCCTTCTGCATCGTTTTTATTTATTGAAGCGTAAAAGTGTGGCCTTTTTCATAGACGTTCAATAAAACGGTGTAAAATGTTTTATTTTTTAACAGTTGTTTCGGAAACATGTTAAAAACTTGTATTTTTTTCATAGAGTGGTACAAAATGTGATAATCCGAAAGTTGTCACCCTTCCACATCGTATTTATTTATTGAAGCGTAAAATTGTGGCCTTTTTCATAGATGTTCCATAAAACATGGTAAAATGTTTTATTTTTTAACAGTTGTTTCGGAAATTTGTTAAATACTTGTATTTTTTTTCATAGATTGGTACAAAATGGGATAATTCGAAAGTTGTCACCCTTTTACATCGTTTTTATTTATTGAAGCGTAAAAATGTGGCTTTTTTCATAGATGTTCAATTAAACGGTGTAAAATGTTTTATTTTTTAAAAGTTGTTTCGGAAACTTGTTAAATACTTGTATTTTTTTTGTTTTTTTCTTAGAGTGATACAAAATGTGATAATTCGAAAGTTGTCACCTTTCTACATCGTATTTATTTATTGAAGCGTAAAATTGTGACTTTTTTCATAGATGTTCCATAAAACGGTGTAAAATGTTGTATTTTTTATGCTTGTTTCGGAAACTTTTTAAATACTTGCATTTTTATTTTATTTTTTATTAGAGTGGTACAAAATGTGATAATCCGAAAGTTGTCACCCTTCCACATCGTATTTATTTATTGAAGCGTAAAAATGTGGCCTTTTTAATAGATGTTCCATAAAACGGTGTAAAATGTTTTATTTTTTAACAGTTGTTTCGGAAATTTGTTAAATACTTGTATTTTTTTTCATAGATTGGTACAAAATGGGATAATTCGAAAGTTGTCACCCTTTTACATCGTTTTTATTTATTGAAGCGTAAAAATGTGGCTTTTTTCATAGATGTTCAATTAAACGGTGTAAAATGTTTTATTTTTTAAAAGTTGTTTCGGAAACTTGTTAAATACTTGTATTTTTTTTGTTTTTTTCTTAGAGTGATACAAAATGTGATAATTCGAAAGTTGTCACCCTTCTACATCGTATTTATTTATTGAAGCGTAAAATTGTGACTTTTTTCATAGATGTTCCATAAAACGGTGTAAAATGTTGTATTTCTTAATAGTTGTTTCGGAAACTTTTTAAATACTTGCATTTTTATTTTATTTTTTATTAGAGTGGTACAAAATGTGATAATCCGAAAGTTGTCACCCTTCTGCATCGTTTTTATTTATTGAAGCGTAAAAGTGTGGCCTTTTTCATAGACGTTCAATAAAACGGTGTAAAATGTTTTATTTTTTAACAGTTGTTTCGGAAACATGTTAAATACTTGTATTTTTTTTCATAGAGTGGTACAAAATGTGATAATCCGAAAGTTGTCACCCTTCCACATCGTATTTATTTATTGAAGCGTAAAAATGTGGCCTTTTTCATAGATGTTCCATAAAACATGGTAAAATGTTTTATTTTTTAACAGTTGTTTGGGAAATTTGTTAAATACTTGTATTTTTTTTCATAGATTGGTACAAAATGGGATAATTCGAAAGTTGTCACCCTTTTACATCGTTTTTATTTATTGAAGCGTAAAAATGTGGCTTTTTTCATAGATGTTCAATTAAACGGTGTAAAATGTTTTATTTTTTAAAAGTTGTTTCGGAAACTTGTTAAATACTTGTATTTTTTTTGTTTTTTTCTTAGAGTGATACAAAATGTGATAATTCGAAAGTTGTCACCCTTCTACATCGTATTTATTTATTGAAGCGTAAAAGTGTGACTTTTTTCATAGATGTTCCATAAAACGGTGTAAAATGTTGTATTTCTTAACAGTTGTTTCGGAAACTTTTTAAATACTTGCATTTTTATTTTATTTTTTATTAGAGTGGTACAAAATGTGATAATCCGAAAGTTGTCACCCTTCTGCATCGTTTTTATTTATTGAAGCGTAAAAGTGTGGCCTTTTTCATAGACGTTCAATAAAACGGTGTAAAATGTTTTATTTTTTAACAGTTGTTTCGGAAACTTGTTAATTACTTGTATTTTTTTTTCATAGAGTGGTACAAAATGTGATAATCCGAAAGTTGTCACCCTTCCACATCGTATTTATTTATTGAAGCGTAAAAATGTGGCCTTTTTCATAGATGTTCCATAAAACATGGTAAAATGCTTTATTTTTTAACAGTTGTTTCGGAAATTTGTTAAATACTTGTATTTTTTTCATAGATTGGTACAAAATGGGATAATTCGAAAGTTGTCACCCTTTTACATCGTTTTTATTTATTGAAGCGTAAAAATGTGGCTTTTTTCATAGATGTTCAATTAAACGGTGTAAAATGTTTTATTTTTTAAAAGTTGTTTCGGAAACTTGTTAAATACTTGTACTTTTTTTCTTAGAGTGATACAAAATGTGATAATTCGAAAGTTGTCACCCTTCTACATCGTATTTATTTATTGAAGCGTAAAAATGTAGCTTTTTTCATAGATGTTCAATTAAACGGTGTAAAATGTTTTATTTTTTAACGAGCTTGTTTGGGAAACTTGTTAAATACTTGTATTTTTTTCATAGAGTGGTACAAAATGTGATAATCCGAAAGTTATCACCCTTCCACATCGTTTTTATTTATTGAAGCGTAAAAATGTGGCCTTTTTCATAGATGTTCCATAAAACATGGTAAAATGTTTTATTTTTTAACAGTTGTTTGGGAAATTTGTTAAATACTTGTATTTTTTTCATAGATTGGTACAAAATGGGATAATTCGAAAGTTGTCACCCTTTTACATCGTTTTTATTTATTGAAGCGTAAAAATGTGGCTTTTTTCATAGATGTTCAATTAAACGGTGTAAAATGTTTTATTTTTTAAAAGTTGTTTCGGAAACTTGTTAAATACTTGTATTTTTTTTGTTTTTTTCTTAGAGTGATACAAAATGTGATAATTCGAAAGTTGTCACCCTTCTACATCGTATTTATTTATTGAAGCGTAAAATTGTGACTTTTTTCATAGATGTTCCATAAAACGGTGTAAAATGTTGTATTTCTTAACAGTTGTTTCGGAAACTTTTTAAATACTTGCATTTTTATTTTATTTTTTATTAGAGTGGTACAAAATGTGATAATCCGAAAGTTGTCACCCTTCTGCATCGTTTTTATTTATTGAAGCGTAAAAGTGTGGCCTTTTTCATAGATGTTCAATAAAACGGTGTAAAATGTTTTATTTTTAACAGTTGTTTCGGAAACATGTTAAATACTTGTATTTTTTTTCATAGAGTGGTACAAAATGTGATAATCCGAAAGTTGTCACCCTTCCACATCGTATTTATTTATTGAAGCGTAAAAATGTGGCCTTTTTCATAGATGTTCCATAAAACATGGTAAAATGTTTTATTTTTTAACAGTTGTTTGGGAAATTTGTTAAATACTTGTATTTTTTTTCATAGATTGGTACAAAATGGGATAATTCGAAAGTTGTCACCCTTTTACATCGTTTTTATTTATTGAAGCGTAAAAATGTGGCTTTTTTCATAGATGTTCAATTAAACGGTGTAAAATGTTTTATTTTTTAAAAGTTGTTTCGGAAACTTGTTAAATACTTGTATTTTTTTTGTTTTTTTCTTAGAGTGATACAAAATGTGATAATTCGAAAGTTGTCACCTTTCTACATCGTATTTATTTATTGAAGCGTAAAATTGTGACTTTTTTCATAGATGTTCCATAAAACGGTGTAAAATGTTGTATTTCTTAACAGTTGTTTCGGAAACTTTTTAAATACTTGCATTTTTATTTTATTTTTTATTAGAGTGGTACAAAATGTGATAATCCGAAAGTTGTCACCCTTCTGCATCGTTTTTATTTATTGAAGCGTAAAAGTGTGGCCTTTTTCATAGACGTTCAATAAAACGGTGTAAAATGTTTTATTTTTTAACAGTTGTTTCGGAAACATGTTAAATACTTGTATTTTTTTTCATAGAGTGGTACAAAATGTGATAATCCGAAAGTTGTCACCCTTTTACATCGTTTTTATTTATTGAAGCGTAAAAATGTGGCCTTTTTCATAGATGTTCCATAAAACATGGTAAAATGTTTTATTTTTTTAAAAGCTTGTTTCGGAAATTTGTTAAATACTTGTATTTTTTTAGTTTTTTTCATAGAGTGGTACAAAATGTGATAATTCGAAAGTTGTCACCCTTTTACATCGTTTTTATTTATTGAAGCGTAAAATTGTGACTTTTTTCATAGATGTTCAATTAAAACGGTGTAAAATGTTTTATTTTTTAACAGTTGTTTCGGAAACTTTTTAAATACTTGTATTTTTTTAGTTTTTTTATTAGAGTGGTACAAAATGTGATAATCCGAAAGTTGTCACCCTTCTGCATCGTTTTTATTTATTGAAGCGTAAAAGTGTGGCCTTTTTCATAGACGTTCAATAAAACGGTGTAAAATGTTTTATTTTTTAACGGTTGTTTCGGAAACATGTTAAATACTTATATTTTATTTTTTATTAGAGTGGTACAAAATGTGATAATCCGAAAGTTGTCACCCTTCCACATCGTATTTATTTATTGAAGCGTAAAAATGTGGCCTTTTTCATAGATGTTCCATAAAACATGGTAAAATGCTTTATTTTTTAACAGTTGTTTCGGAAATTTGTTGAATACTTGTATTTTTTTCATAGATTGGTACAAAATGGGATAATTCGAAAGTTGTCACCCTTTTACATCGTTTTTATTTATTGAAGCGTAAAAATGTGGCTTTTTTCATAGATGTTCAATTAAACGGTGTAAAATGTTTTATTTTTTAAAAGTTGTTTCGGAAACTTGTTAAATACTTGTATTTTTTTTGTTTTTTTCTTAGAGTGATACAAAATGTGATAATTCGAAAGTTGTCACCTTTCTACATCGTATTTATTTATTGAAGCGTAAAATTGTGACTTTTTTCATAGATGTTCCATAAAACGGTGTAAAATGTTGTATTTCTTAACAGTTGTTTCGGAAACTTTTTAAATACTTGCATTTTTATTTTATTTTTTATTAGAGTGGTACAAAATGTGATAATCCGAAAGTTGTGACCCTTCTGCATCGTTTTTATTTATTGAAGCGTAAAAGTGTGGCCTTTTTCATAGACGTTCAATAAAACGGTGTAAAATGTTTTATTTTTTAACAGTTGTTTCGGAAACATGTTAAATACTTGTATTTTTTTCATAGAGTGGTACAAAATGTGATAATCCGAAAGTTGTCACCCTTCCACATCGTATTTATTTATTGAAGCGTAAAAATGTGGCCTTTTTCATAGATGTTCCATAAAACATGGTAAAATGTTTTATTTTTTAACAGTTGTTTCGGAAATTTGTTAAATACTTGTATTTTTTTTTCTTAGATTGGTACAAAATGGGATAATTCGAAAGTTGTCACCCTTTTACATCGTTTTTATTTATTGAAGCGTAAAAATGTGGCTTTTTTCATAGATGTTCAATTAAACGGTGTAAAATGTTTTATTTTTTAAAAGTTGTTTCGGAAACTTGTTAAATACTTGTATTTTTTTTGTTTTTTTTCTTAGAGTGATACAAAATGTGATAATTCGAAAGTTGTCACCCTTCTACATCGTATTTATTTATTGAAACGTAAAATTGTGACTTTTTTCATAGATGT
>JAWIMA010000033.1:0-145732 GCA_036898165.1 Silybum marianum | reverse complement strand
CAAACACATGACCGGCCAAAAGGAGCCGTTTGCCAACTACACTTAAGAAGAAAGGCGGATTCGTCAACATTTGGCAACAATCACTTGTTCCTTATAAAAGGATATGGTGATATCATTCAAAACAACATCACCACATTTCAAATGTTTCTTATGTTACAAGGGCTAAGCCACAACCTATTGAGCATTGGAAAACTTTGTGATAAGCAACTCGAGAAGTCAATTTCCGACCCGATAGATGCCGTGTTCGCACGTTTGATGGAAAGGAGCTTCTAACCGGCACTTGTAAGTCCAACCTCTACACTTCCATCGATCTTTCCCAAGTAAACCCCCCCCTCAAGTGTTTGTCAACTATCAAAAGCACTCTAAGTCCAAAGAACTGGTCATATGGGCGCCGTACGCCTATCTCAGTACGAAACTCTAAGAACATTAATCGCCCTGCTCCATCAACTTGGATTAGTCAGTGCGGACTCCCATTTGTTAAATTCGAAAAACCACATCTTTCGGTGATGCATGCGGAAATAGGAAAAGATGAAGAAGGTATCTCACAAAGCCAAGATAATTCACAAGACGACTCGACCTCTTCAACTCATTCATATGGACTTGTGCGGCCCGATGCGGACTCGAAAGCATACATGGTAAAAAGTATGTTCTGCGTAATGGTGGACGATTTCTCTCGCTTCACATGGGTCAAGTTCCTTCGATCAAAGGATGGAAACCCCCGACACCATCATCACATTTCTCAAAGCCGTTCAAGTCAAACTAGAACTTACCTGCACAAACCATCCATGCACCGATAATGGAACCGAATTCAAAAACCGTATCCCGATAGTTACCTCGAATCGGATCGTGGGTATAACCCACACGTTCTCGCAGCTGCGTACTCCAAAACAAAACGGTGGTGGTCGAACGGCAGAAATAGAACTCTTGTTGAAGCCGCTCGCACTATGCTTACTTTTTCAAAGCTTCCTCTCCACCTTTGGGCCTAAGCTATCAACACGACCGCTATACTCAAAACCGATCCATCATCAACAAGCGCTTCAACAAGACACCGTATCACTTAGTCTACGATCGCGATTCCTTCAAGTCGAGCATCTTTCGAACGTTTGGCACACGTTGCTTCGTACTAAATATGAAAAAGAAGATGCGTGGGAAACTCAAGCCAAAAGTCGATGAAGCCTACTGCTCGGATACTCACCAACGCTACATCATCTTATCGAGTCTACGTAAAACACGCACGTTGCGTCATTGAAAGCGTGCCGCAATGTACAATTCGATCCGAACGCCTAGATCAGCTCTCGAACACGACAGTTGGGACCCGCACTCACCGGTATACTAGCTTCCGATCACATTCGTTCGTAACCCTCGCTCCCAACCCCCCCCC
Organism: Silybum marianum; assembly: GCA_036898165.1. NCBI lineage: Eukaryota > Viridiplantae > Streptophyta > Magnoliopsida > Asterales > Asteraceae > Silybum > Silybum marianum. The sequence goes on along the minus strand of JAWIMA010000033.1, from coordinate 144,351 downwards.
GAGTGAACCTTCAACGTCCAATACCGCCCAAGTCAAATACGGATGACCTATTCGAGTACTTCTACTCGGATTACTTTGGATACGTCCGCCGATAATTCTCTCCCGAGTATTCCCCCGCCTACCTTGGAGAATGTCGCGAGACCTCGGATCTTTCCGGACCACCAATTACCATGGAAACCGTCTCAACCGTCGCATCTCCAAGCACCTTCCTACGATCGCTCCTCCAAATCAAACTAGTCCATCGGATGCTCACTCTTGTTCCTCACGAACCTCAACCGCATATTCAACCAAATCACGAGGAACCGACATCCTCTCCCTACATCCCATTTCAACAACGCCGGGTGTCACAAGTGCCACTAGATCTTTATGTCCGTGGCCCCATCTTTGGAATCTGTTTCAAGGATCTTCCTTTAGGGTTCTTATCACGATGACACCCCGGATCCAAATGCCTTTCAACTCTTCTTCCTGCATACAACAAAATGGACCCGCTCTCATCCCCGTTCGAACAAATTACTCGGAGATCCAAACCGACCCGATTACAACACGTTCCGCGCCTCGGCCGATGATTGCATGTTCCTCTTCATTCATAAGTAAGGTTGAACCCACATCCATTCATGAGGTAATGAATGATCCACCGACCGGATTGTGGCCATGCGAAGAGGAACTCCATCAATTTGAAAGTCCGAAAGTATGGCGCCTTGTTCACTGTCCTGAAACAAAACCGCATTATTGGCATGAAATGGATATTCAAGAACAAGCAAGATGAAGATGGAGTCGTCATTCGCAACAAAGCTAGACTTGTCGCCAAAGGATACCTTCAACAAGAAGGCATTGACTACGATTTCGAAACATTTGCACCCGTAGCTCGTATTGAAGCAATTCGCATGTTCTCTGGCTTACGCGGCACACACGAATTTCTTGGTTTTCCAAATGGACGTTAAGACGACCTTCCTAAACGGTGTTTTGCGTGAAAGAAGTCTATGTCTCTCAAATTTCAGAAGCGTGGTTTGTCGACTCCTCCAAGCCTCATCATTGTCTACATTCGGACAAGGCTGCGTATGGATCGGGAAGCATGCTCCCGCGCATGGTACGATAGCCCGTCTACCTATTTAGTGAAAAACGGATACTCCAAAGGTAAGATCGATCCAACTCTTTTCATTAAAAAAGGACAACGGTGACATTATGCTCATTCAAGTCTATATGTGGACGACATCATCTTCGGTTCGACTAACCCACGGCAAATGCGAAAGGTTCTCTACTGAACTGCATGATTGCCAAATTTAACATGAGCATGATGGGAAATGATGAATTTTTCCTTGGTCTTCAAATTAAACAATTTTCTACCGGAATATTCACCAACCAATCCAAATACATCTCGGATATGTTGAGTAAATACAACATGACGTCATGTTCTCCGGTGTGGTACACCCATCCCCAAGGTTCAAAACTACACGCTAATCCTTCGGGGAAAAGATGTGGATTCAAAAAATTACCGGGGCATGGTTGGTTCTCTCATGTATCTTACGGCTAGTCGTCCGGACATTATGTTTGCCACTCCGTCTCCGCGCGAGGTATCAAGCATCTCGAAAGGAATCTCATCTTTAGTGCGATCAAACGGATTTTCCGGTATTGTAAAAGGTACACCTAATCTTGGCCTATGGTATCCCAAGGATACGGGTTTCGAACTAACCGCCTTTTCGCATTCGGATCACGCCGGATGCATGCTCGATCGTAAAAGCACTTTTCGGGCCATATTCAATTCCTTGAAGACAAATTGGTCACCCGGTCATCAAAGGTTAAGCAAGCGCGCGTCTCCGCATCTACCGCGGAAGCCGAATACATCGCCGCCGCAAGCCTTTGCGTTCGCAAGTACTATGGATGCGCACTCAACTCAAAGACTATGGCTTCTGGTTCAACAAGATTCCTATCTAGTTTGACTCCAAAAGCGCCATAGCCATTGCAAGCAACCCGGATCAACACACGAAGACAAAGCACATCGACGTTCGATATCAACTTCATCAATAGATCACGTCGAAAGAGGTACAATTTGAACTATACTTTGTTAACACGGAACTTTAGCTTGCCGACTTATTTACCAAGGCAACGGATGAGAAACGATTCCGAGTTCCTAGTATCCAAGCTGGGAATGCTCAATCTTAAAACCTTTGATTATCCAAAATCGGAGAATGCCTCGAAAATCACTTAAAAACGTCTATCCAAGGGTTTTTGCACATTAACTCGTTGAGTCAATCTGCACAACACCTGGACTCTCATTTTTTAGATTTTGACTTTTATCTTACAGTTCCGTATTTTCAATGTTTTTCTTTCCTTTTATTTTTACCTCGCCGTGTATATCACCACTGCCAATTCATCATTCAAAGGGGAGCAACAAGGTACGTTTTCCTACTCATCCCACATTCATAAAGGGGAGCACACCTCGGTATGCTCACATTTACGGGAGCCATTTTTTTTAATGCCTTTTTTTTAAGTTCTTTAAAAAAAAAAAATTGTTTTTGGGTGGAGTTCTCGGCTCTCTTAAGGGCTCGAAGCAAAAATGGGATTATCGACCCCTCTCTGGCTCGATAACCTCCCCAATCGACAATTGTGAACGGGGAAATTTTTCATCGGCCCAATCACACACTTTGCCACGTGTCATCACCCGATGACCACTATTTAAAGAAATCGGGCCCCTCTCTTAAAGGACCTTTCCTCACAAAAGTTTGAATTTCCTCTTTCTCTCCGAAAAACCTCCTTCAAGTTCTTTGGCTTTACAAAATCAAAATCTCCAAACTTCGAGTTTTTTCATCCGAAACCAACACTTTGAGTTCGTAATTCTCCCTTATCATCTTTAATTCTTGCACTTTGTTCCCAAAGCTCGTTGCATGATCATGTTTTCAATGCTTGACCGTTCGTTTTTTTTTGGGGTTTTATATGGAGTTTGCAATTTTCACCGTTCATCACCAAAATCGTGGGTATTTAATGGTTTTTAGTCTTAAGTGCTTTTACTAATCTTGTTCCCTATCACCTAATCGCACCTAGTAATAGGATTTTGCCTGCTTTTTAGGCCCCTTTTTGGAATCTCGAGCACTTAGAAGTTCTTAGTCTCGGTTTTTATGAAGTTTTTATCGTGTCCTTTCATCATCCTTTGATTTTTTATCGAGTCTCAAGTTATTGTGATTTCAAGAACACCATCTTTTTCCCCAAGTCTTTTACTATCGGTAGCCTTTATGACTCGATAACCTTTGTTATCGAATTTCATAAACCTCGATAGAAAAACACCTAGTCTTTATCGAGCCTTTATGACTAGATAACCTTTGTTATGCGAATTTCATAAACTCGATGAAAAACACCAAGTGTTTTTATCGAGTCTTTGTGACTCGATAATTTTTGTTATCGAACCTCATAAACTACGATGGAGCTCTCGTGGCGACTCGATAACATTAGTTATCGACTATCAATCGGTCGATGAAAATTACTAAGGTATGCTCTCATCAGAGTAACTTTTTGGATCGATAACATAACGCCCTTACATTGTCCATGTATTTTCATCGAGCCTCATCGAATCGACAACATGCTATACATAGATCGATGTTTTTCTAAAAAAGTTTTCAAGTATTTTCACATCGACCATAGGCAATCGATAACCTGATTCTTCGTTCTTCTCGAATTCTCATTGACTCAACAACCCCTCCACAAAGCTTGATCCTTAGAATTTTTTTTTCCAAGTCTTGTTGTCGATCCCGTTTCAATCGAGCAAACATTTTTTACTATCGATCCCATTGCACTCGATAACAATTGTTATCGACCCAATGGAACTTCGATAAAAATACTTAGCAATTTTTTTGAAACTCACAACACTAATTTTTACACTCGGTTTGCCTAACCTCGCTTATTTCGTAAACCAATGGCGACCATAGAATGACCCAAACATGTCCGATGATGAAAACCCGATGCCATCCGAACGCTCGACCGAACCAAGCATCAACAGCAAAAGCCGGGATGGTTCCCCTCTTGATGCCACGAGCTCGCCACTTTCGCCAAATCAAAAACCGAATAACCACCACGACTAGACTTTCGCATCACTCTCGAATTGATTGCATCATTCTGCGACATTCTCGACCAACATCCGCTTCGCTTCGCATTTGCACTGAAATTCACCGAAGTACCCATGTTCTACACTCCTCGACAATTACCCAGTATACGCCGACTTATCATCCGGACGAAGGTGACCATCATTTCACGGCTCGGATCGATGACTTTATCACTCGCCTAACTCAGCCGGATTCGCTTACGCATTCTCCATCTACCGCTTGCTACCGCCGAACACCCGTACGAAGCTTTTGCAACCGAGCCAACAACCGGTTGCCGACATACTAACCCTGGGGTACGAATCCCCCGAACCACTCACAAGTCCCGAGCTGGTTCAAGAGGATGTACTTGCCTGCAGATTTGGTTCACGCTATTTACCATAGTTAATCGTTTGTGCGACCGGCAAAGCATGCTCGGCATGGACAAGGCCGGTACATTGCGGGTTCTTCGGATGCTTTCATTTCGGCATCGCATTCAACCGTCCACTACGACTACACGATGCTCATACGGAGCGGACTTTGTAGAACTAGTCGAAGACAAATCCGACTTTCGCGTACCGAAATGCGTATCGTGTCCGGGTTTCGGAAGGTTTCTTCAACTATTCATCCATGCAATGAATGACTTCTCGACCCGCCATTCTAGAAGAAAGGCCGGAACACCCATGTCGGACCCAACTCCGTGCTCTTAAATTTCTACACTGAATGACAGTCGGGGTCTTCCAAAATACCATGCCTATCCCCGCTCCTCTGTGTCTTATGCGATCGACCGAATGCACCTAGTTGTAATAGCCTTATTGGGAGCCGACATGGCTTAATGTGCCCAACCACCTCCGGTTGCTTTGCCCCGCCAAAGAGCCGATCCAAGAGAAAAATATTGAGGGAGGTGAGGGTCCTAGAATAGTTAAGAAGCAGAGGGTCGGGATCAAGCGGGCATCCCGACCGGGGAGATGAGCGTACTTTGTGAGGGGACATGACGAGGGAGGTGCATGCTGATCGGCCCCCCCCCCAACCAACTTTCTACTTACCAACCACCCCCGACTCGACCCATTATCCCCACACCCCCGATTCAAAACTTTAGTCAGCCGACAACGTATCCGCCCCCGCTCTTCATCATCGGATGAAGATACATCCGGCAACCAACCGCTCGAAGTCAAGTACGCCAACGCGCTGAGAAATCGAGAGGTGCAAGCCCGTCACCCGCATCCGGCCCTCAACCCTCTATAACCGAATCCCGGCTCTAAAAAATGATGCATCATGCATCCGAACCGAATCTCGATCCAATCATCCGTTCACCCACATCCGCTCCGACCCCACCATCCGATGAGGAAACACAATTCCAAAAAGCTTCGACTTCGAAGCTAATCCGTCCTCCCCATCTATGTCGCGGAGCATCTTCTGAAACCTCATTTGGAGAGATCGGGAAGGAGAACGTGAGGGAGCATACAAGTAGAAAAAGAATCAGAGAGAGATGAGCGAAGGGGAGACTTAAAAACAATAGAGAGTGAGAGTCCAAAATCCCCCGACCGAGGTAACCGCGTCCCCAAGCTCTACTCATTCGTTGGGTCGTGACTTGAGTGGACAAGTCGTGCAATGGACCTAGCGAGCGCGATTGCACGCCTCCCGGCCACTGTGAAGGCCTCACAACGACCAACGGTTTCAACAATACTTGTGAGTCTAGCACCTTATCTAGCTCCCTCCACTCGGGAGTGTATAGCTATTGAATCAAGAGGCGGTAGCTCACTGGCCGCTTCGACTTCGGTTGCGTACGCATTACCGAGTCTGAGAGCTGCTAGGTAGGACACGAGTCTTTACACACCTTTCAAGCCTTCATGGCGCGGTCGGAACTCCCATAGTGATGTCCATTCCGGACATTCCACAAGGATTGGGGAGGAAATCCCTACCGGCCTTACATCATACTTGCCAATGCTCGAACGTAAGGTCATACGGTTGAATCAACCGTTGACATGTCAACGAGCAATCTAAGTGATCTGGAGATTACCCCCACAGCTACCACCTCTTTGTCCTTCTCTTATTCCCCCGGAAGGCAAGCACTCATTGCGGCTCACTTACAAAGGGCACGAGACACCCTTGGCTGAACATACGGTCCCTTATTACGGCCCGAAAGCAGAAGCTCTTTGCACATGCGCCCGGCATTCGAGAAAGGCTGCGTGTCTTAAAGAGCCGACTCCAATTCACGCCGAATGCAAGCTCACTTGCAAGCTCCACTGGGCCCGCGACCAAGCACCGGCCGCTCCCCCACCGCCACCATCACCCCCCCGAAAGATCGAGCCACATTCCCCGCATCGATATGAGTATAACACCACGATGAACTCATGTCGAGTGTTTCGCCTTATGCTAATACGCTCGCAACGGAATCGAATGCCACCGACGGCCAACCGGCAGGATTCACTTGAAGGTCTTCTTCGCCGCGATCTTCAAATCCCCACCGTAACTCCGTCACGAGTTCGATGTATTCCGCACACACAATAGACCAAGAGCTCGCCGACATGAAAAATGCCCAACGGCGCCAAACGGAAGATATCACAGGAAGTGCTATTACCTGCTCTTCGAACGGAAATCCAAGAGTCTTGCCATCCGGCGGTTCGTACTTCTACTTCCCGGACCCTCATCGGGACAACCCGGAGCTCCGCTCGACCTCGTCTTGAGGGGGAGACACGCCAAACGGCAAGCATCACGATCTAGAGCATCGCCTGCCTCACCTTCAAGACCACATGCTCAATCCACCCAACAACGGCAATGCACTTCAACGACTCAAGAGGACGATTACACCAACGGTTGAAAAGCACTGCGGATATCGAATTCGAGAGTACGACCCGGCCGAACCAGCAGAACTTTCTTGCCGAACCACCCGAACCTCGAGAACCCGGTAGACAAAATGTTTCTGAAGAACGAGTTCGATGTTCAACGTACCGCGCAACTCACTTCGAAACCGGTTCCGAGATCCATATGAACCGATACTTCAAGAAACGAAGGTACTATGTGAACTTGAGGCACACAACGAAACTGTTCATGCCTTTAAGGGATCAAAACGAACCCAAGACTCCTACCTGCATCAGAATTCGGTGTGCAACGAATGTTATTTACGGACGATGAAGTCGAAAATGGGTGAATACAAATAGCGGATCACGTGTGCCATATCTTGAGGAAACCATGGAGAAGATCTTCCGCAAAGAAGCAAAACCTAATGATCGGCACACATTCATCAAGTGATGGAAATGGATCTGCTCAAGGATTAGAGGCAGTATCTCCATATCACGAGGATGAGAGCTTTACCTCAAGCCGAAAGAGTGGTCTCTAGGCACGGTGGTTATGTCGGGATTTTGAAGATAGGCAACGAGATTTTCTTCAAGTCGAATATCCGATTTTCTGATCGCATTCATTAAGAAGAAGACGGTAAAACGTAATCCTTCTGCCGAAGCCGATTTTGCTAATCTCGATATTACTAGGACTTGGAGATCATCTACAATGATCCGAGAGATAAGGGCAACCGAAACATACACGAGGAAAGAGCTTTGAAGGGCAGTGGTTAGACATGTTCGTAAGGAGCTAGGTACGATTATCTTCATGATCTTCAACGAGGAATCGAAAGCGAGCGAAAGAAGATACACATTACTAAGCACAGTCGATCAATCTTTGCACTGCACTGACGGTACTTTGATGTCGCCACTTTGTCATCACTCGTCCGGTACATGGTGTTGTTTGGATGCATCCTTCTAGAGAAAAGCGATTTCTCGAGATTTCATGAAGTGGCTGCATATTCGACGGTACATTATGGGGGGAATCTCGCCGGAACGGGCTAGCGTCGGAACTTGCCTACGGATAGAAAAAAGAGCGCAACACGGATGAGCAATGACAAAAGAAACTCTCTCTTAGAAAGCGATCAAGATAATCAACGACGAGAATTATTGTATCGACAAACCCTACGAAGATTTGAAGCCATGTTCGAGCTTAAAAAGATGAAGACTCATTTTGCCACAAAAGGGTGAGATTGTTAGGTCTATTATTAATTATTCCGATAAAATAAGGAAAGGATATGCTTTATTGTAAAAGGAAGTTTATAATTCCTTAAACTCTTGTTTCCTTAATTAGACTAGACCTAGCAATATAAATACATACTTAGGGTTTTACTTTAGCATGAGGTCGATTCATATATTAATTTGTAGAGAGAGCGAGAAACCGTGAATCATATTGTAATCGACATGTATACGCTTTCAAGAGATATATGACTACCTAAGTTCTCTTAAATCATTGTTCGTGTCATATTACTTTCATTAATGCTTTAACCTGCTTTATTGTCATTGTGCTTCGTTATAATGGGATCAACATTAATTGACAAATTTTGAGGAATGTCCAATTTTCTAAATCGAACAAGAATCCGTTAGTTAAAGAATCCGATAACGTACAAAAGGGGTCGGGACTTTTGTTTCAATAGATTCGGGGCTTCTCGAACAAGAAACTATCGTCTTACGAAGATATTATCGAGACTTCGAACAAGAAACTTTCGACTTATGAAGAATTTTTTTTAATCTTAAAGTGTTTTATCAAACTTACGGAATCGCCGAAGCATCAGAATTCTGAAGTGCTTTAATGAACTTCCTCAAGTGTATTATAAGACTTCCCTTAAGTGTTTTATCTAACTTCTCGAAGTGTTTTATCAAAACTTTCGAAGTGTATAATCGTCGAACTTACGAAGCGCATTGTATCAACGAGACTATAATTCGAAGTTACGTATGTATGTTCGTAAATGTACTAATCTTTCGAGAAATTAGTTCGAGATATGATGCATACGGGGTAAGTGGGAGAAGTGTGCATCCAAGCCAGAATCCTATGAATTTCGATCCTATATTTGAAATGTTTTGTAAAGAAAAGATCTTCAGTAATCCTTACATAGATGAATAGTTAAGAAGTTCTGAACTAGTGCTAGAAAAGATAAATAAAGTCATCTTTAGAGAAGTGCAAAATAAAGTATTCGGAAGGTCTTTGAAGAAGTTCGAATAAGTTGCCTGAAGTGATAGTTCAAGTTACGAAGACAACTTCGAAGTGGTTACTGCGGAACAAAGTTCAGAAGTTCCTCTCAAGGACTTCTAAATAGAGTATTTGATGATGTGTCTCATTGTAATTCGGTTGTGATTTAAATATATGCTGTAATTGTAGCCTTACCTTTGTAGTATATATAGAGAGTTACGTTAGATAGTTAGAAGGTGAACATAAATAGAACACCACTATGAGAGTCATCTAAAGGTGTTAGTCTCGTGTTTTCTATATTCGGTATATCAATAAAAATTAGGATTCCTTGAGCAATCTATCGGATACCGTTGTAATATGGGATTACTACGATTTGGTGTAGAATTATGGGTCAATTGATTTTTATTTGCGAGAAATGATTAATCGGGTTCTTCCAGGGGGGAGAAACTTTTTGTTTTTCAAGGTTAGTCTTGAAGTGCTTTTTCTTCTAGCTTTGTAAAAAAGTTTGATCATTTATGAGAAATCAAGGAAAAGAATGTGGATCTTTGAGAAGAATTGTTTAAGTTTAAGAAATAGAGAGAAGCATTCGTAGTTGCGAGATATAAAAGAATTCATTGAATTTTCATTTACTGGAATGATAATTACAATTATTCTTATTGTTGTCTATTCTAGCATTAGCTTGTTCGAATGAACTTCTTATCTAGCCTAGAATTATGCTTACGAACTAATGAATTCTTCTCTCACGGGTCTCTTCTTGGGAATCCACTTTGGTAGCTTTTTTGGCCAATTCTTATGAAAACGAACTAACAAGATCATTAGTTTCCCATTTAGCTTTTTTCTTTCTCTTGTGAACTTAGTATTCTTCTTGAAGTTTATTGGAATCTCGAGATTTTTTTTGTTCGGGATTAGCTTTCTTTTTTATTGTTGCTTCCTTTTCCAAAGATCCAAAGACAAGTCTTACCTTGAATGCAACATACCAAGAAAATCTGGATGAATGGGAACCTTTTTCTCTTGTCCTTTTGGAGAAACAGAGAGAGGAAGGTTGGTATTCCATTTGGAAGTCTTTTCAACTTATGATCCAAGCTCGCTCTTACTTCTGGTGGTTCATTTGTATACAAGAAGGGAGCATTGCTCTTCTTTATACAAGGTTTTACAAAACATGAGTAGTGAGCATACGATCTTTAAATTTAGTGAGTTATTTATTTGGCATGTCAAAGAAATCATCATAATCTTGATTTTCATTTTCCCATGGACAGACATCAAACTCATCATTGTTTTTATCTTGAGAAAGATTTAAATCGGTAAAAGAACAGGGAATGATTTCTGGATGGTTTTCAGAAGATAAAGAATTTTCTTTAATAATTTCTTTTTGAAATTTTGTCTACTTTGAGTAGTACACTCATCCGAAGTTTGAAGAATGTATTTTTGAAACTTGAGTCTTAGTTTTTCGTTTGCATGTATGGCTATAAACATATCAGCTTTTGGATTTAAAGTTATACCAGAAAATGAACCGAAGTGAAAAATATCATTCTTCTTCTTAATTTGTTTAAAATCAACTTAACGAGTTAGTGCAGAAGAGTAATTAATATTTTTGTACTTAAGTTTTCCTACCTGATGTTCATTCTCATATTTCGACCTTTTAAACACTGTTTGTTTATAGAAAACAGGAAAAACAGGTTTTTGTTCTTGTTCCAAACAGAATACAAAATCTAAAGTAGATCTCTTTTTAGAAGTATCGGGATCCAGATCCTCGAAACCAAGGATTTTTTTTCCCAACTTGTGTGTTTATAGAAGTTTTAAGTTTTGAAATATTTTGTTTTTCTACAGAAAGTTCTTCTTTTTCTTCTGTAAGTATATCGATTTCTCTTTTAAAAATATTGCTTTCTTTTTCCATAAGAGAAAAGGATATTTCAAGATCTTTTCGTAACTTCTTCTCATTTAGAAGCTTCTGTTTCAGATTTTCAAAGTCAAAGTCAGGTTTAAAATTGTTTGTTACAGTTCAGAAGGTTCAGAGGTAGTGTAAACCGGGGTTTCAGAAGGTTGATCCTCTACATCATTCGTCATAGACATTCCACATAACATGGCTTCTGCATCGCTTGACTGGTCTGAGAGCCAGTTCTCATGTTTAGCATATTGTGCTTATATATCTTTGTTATACTTGTACTTATTCTTGTAGTACATATCATCTTTAACCAGAGCTCCATTGCAGTCTTTCGAGTAATGACCAGGTTTGCCACACCGATAGCACACATCCTTCTTTCTCTTCAAATTCTCTTCCTTCTTCTTAAACCTATGTCTTTTCAAATTTAGGAGCTTCCTGTCTTGGAATGTTAGGATGATTTTGGATCCTATGATTTTGGATCCTATGATTTTAAGTGTTTTGTAAAGTTCAGACCTCAGATTAAAGAGAGAAAACTTTCAGAGTTCAGAGTTCAGAAGTTTTGTAGTTCAGATGTTCTGAAGTATCACAGTTAGAAGTACGAAGAATCGAAAAAAGTTAACGCAATTTAGAAGTTCGAAGTATCGCAGTTAAGAAGTCTGAAGAACCAGAAATTCAGAACTTTTAAAGTATAAAAGCGATAAAAATCGAAAAAATTTCATCATAGTAAAGATCTTTCCTTCTATAACTTCGGTCATAGGGATCAATTTCTAGTCGCATAGCTTCATAATAATTCTGCAAAGCTTTCGCATAATTTCCTTCGGATTGGGTTCTGAAGTTAATAGTTCAGATCCTCTGAACTAGTTCTGTAAAGATAAATGGAGAAGTAAAGCTCAGAAGTCTAAGAAAGAGTTCTCAGAAGGAAAGTTTTGAAGAAAAGCCTAAGGCATAACTTCTGAAGTGGCAACTTCAGAAGTTCTAAAGAAGTTCTTGGAGAGTGTCAAAATGGAGAATTCATATTATTCAGTTTCTGGATAATATCGATGAGGCATTAATGCAATCAATCATTAATGGACCTCTTAAAGTATATGTGGAAATTGATGTTGTTCCGACAATCGAAAATACCCACGAAATTCCCGCCACTCGGATCAAAGAAAAGTCCAAATATGTACAACAATGTTGAAAAGGCTCAATTGAAGATAGACAAAAACAGTTCTTACTCTGTTAACAATGGCAATCCCAAATGAAATATTCAACGGAAATGATAGTTTCACTTCGCTAAAGAGATATGGGATGAAGTTGAAGCTCGAATGCGGAAGGAGTGCCAAATCACAAGCACGGAAGTGAATATCGGTATTACTACATATGAAAACTTTAAAGAAAAAGATGGTGAATCTATTTACGATTCATATCACAAATTCAACAATATTACGAATGATGCTAAGAAGAAATGGTGTTTAGAAAAGCTGAATTTTAGAAATAAACAACAAATTTCTAAACAATTTGTATAATAAGCTGGACTTTCATAACGAACTTTAAGTGAAAAGTTAGCGTTTGGAGTTAGTCATTGCTTTGTATGCTTGTACATAAGGCATAAAGACTTGAATCCAAACTAACTTTGTCAAACATAACCATGTGAGGGATTAAACATGGACAATTGAAACTAGAATTAAACTTAAATGTAAAAGAATTCACCAATTATCATAAAAATGCAATTTTTGAAACTTGTGAGACTAAAAGTGAAAAATTGAAAAATATAAATACCAAATTGAAATTAATAGACTCAAATCGAGTTACTTTCTTCCCTCCTTCACGATTTTTTAGAACCACTAGAACCAAAATCATCATCCTCCAAATTAAACCTCAAATCTTGATGAAAAGATGAGATTTTGAAGATTTTGAAGCCAAATGTTGAAGGTAAACCATGGAATAACTTGAATCTATGTTATTTGGTTGTAATACATATGCTAAGTGTGTGTATATGTATTGATTAGGTGCTGAAAATTTGAAGGGATTGAAGGAATCAATATCTTGATGATATTATAATCATCCCTAAGGTAAGAATTTTGCAAATCTTTGAGTTAGATGTTGGTAACCTAAGATTCAATTGGGTTTTGGTTTACATGATGTTAGGGGTTGTTCAATCAAACCCAAATGTTCTAAATTAGTCAATAGTTGGTTTAGAATGGTTACCAATTCAAGTGGTAGTGATTTGGTAGTGATGGTACCTTCAAATAACTAAAATGGTGTTGTTGGTAGTAAACAGTAGGAGCTGTTGGTTTTAAAAATTTGTATAAAATCAACCATTGATTCAATTATGGTGTATAATATGTCTTTGGAAAGCTTAGAACGTCTACTACAACTGTCATGAAGAGTCCGAGAGCTAATTCGGAGTTTAAGTGGGTCAAAACAGTGAATTATAGTAGCTGGTCACATTGTACTCAGGAATTGCACACTGTTGGCAAAAACTTCTTATTGAATTGGTCATAGCTTCAAATGACATGAATCTTGTTGGGTTGAATTCATAACACACATATCTACAACTTTTATGCAGAGTGTATAACTTAATTTGACTCCTAAGCATAATATAAATGTCCACAAAAATGATGGACAGAAGCTGAAATGTGCAGGGGATGAATTTCTTTTATAATGTCATCTTCAATTATTAATACCTATCATCATCTCACCAACACTAACAACGAACTATATGTTTATTAGGATAAAAATAAACGTTAACTAAGTTAAAACAATGGTACATGTAGGATATATGGTTTGGACAAACATAGGTGATTGTGGTTCAATTCTAAATGTACATTATATTTGATAGGAAATCCGACTAGCAAGGGTCAATAATATTGGCATTCGAGCATCGTCTTTGATCACCTCGGTTATATAAAGGTACGGATCTCTTATTACTTTGACACAGGAGTGACCTATTGCTAAAGGTCATTCCATTCGAAATTGATTTACTTAATGGTAAATTTGATGTACGAAAGACTTCAATAATCGTATATTCTTGGGTTTTCATTGTTATTATTCCTTATTTGATTTCCATTTGGTGTTCCATTAGTTGAGCACAACTTAGGAATGTTCCAAGGTTGATTGCTCCTAATAGGAACCGTTGGCCATTTCTTGAGTCTTACTCCGAATGCTGAGGCGCGAATGGATTGTTCCTAAAAATGATTATTGATCAATTCTTGTGATTCCGTTACATTGCATTTGTTGTTATTTTTTACCCAGACACTTGGTCGGGGGCACCGACCATGTGATGTTTCCATGGTGGCTATAATCACTATGGCGTCCTCGTATATGCGTGGTGAGTACGCTGGCCTTGATCCGGCCATGGGGGCGGATGGATATCCTAGGAACCGAACATAATTAGGACTACTTTAATAGTAGTCGAGGGCTAGTAGGTGTTGTTGCCCACATTTGCTAGTTCTCACCTATGCCCATAGGACGGTACATCCTTTTTGGGAACAACGTGTTAGTGTATTCGGGTGATTATGTGAACTTGATAACACGAAACACGGAATTGGGTGATTATGTGAACCCACTTGTTATATCTTTCTGATTTCAATCGATTTCTATCATTTCATCATTTATCCATCGTTGATTATTATTCGTATTGAACATTGCTTATTATTTATATTGTTGATCCGTTCACTGAGTTGTTGCTCAGCCACGTTTGTTATTCCGTGGCAGGTTTCTAAAGACTGACTAGGGGTGTATCCGGGTTGAGAGACCAGGAGTGGATTTTGGAGGCTAACTTGATAGACGACCACACTTTTGTATAGTTACTTTTTGGTTGTAAATATTATGTAACTTAACTTTTGGTGGTCTATAACCATGAATAGTTTGTTAAGCAAATTACCTTGGTTGCTCTATGTACTTTTAACCCGGTTTAGTATATGTATATGGGATGTTACAATTTGGGTTCTGAATGGGAAAGTTTTATAAACAATATGGTAACCAGAAATTTGTCAAGAAAAACTATCCATGATATATATGGTATCTTGTTTCAACAGGAAGACAAGATAAAAACTAGCAAAGTCACCAGAAGAAAACCAATAATACTTTGACTCTGTTTACACAAAAAGTTAACAATCCCAAACTCATATCTTCTACGACCAAGATTTGTGAAATTCCTGAAGTTGAACTATGTGATGGTAATGAATCAGATGAAGAGATGAAAAGAATGGCTGAGGGTATAGCCTTCATGACTAAACAGTTTAATCAAAGATATAATTAGAAGTATAAAGGCAAATCTTGTAGGGTTTTAAGGTCGGGATCAAAATAAACATGCAGCAGAAAACAGTAACCGGTAAAATCCTAGATAGCTCGGATCCGTTACTAACAACTTTAAGGATTAAACACAACCCTAGGGGGTTTAGAACAATACCTCAATGGTTTGGATTGGTTGATTAGGATCAAGCATTAGGAATCAAAATATATTCCCTCTAGCGGTATCCATACGAATGTGAATCCGATCACGAACGTTTGCTAGCCTGAATACCCGAAGAACACCAAGAAATCAATTCTTGGTGTTTGTGTGTGTGTTTGTCAATTTCCAGAGAGAAGAGGACAGGAGGAGAGAAAGTTTTTAGGATTCTCAGTTGTATTGTGTTGTTATGATATAAGTAATAAGGCAACATGGCTCTATATAGTTTTCCTCCATTCTCGGACCGGGCTCACTTAATCCCGCAAGGCTTAATTGATATAATTAAAACTTTCCATATCTTAATTAATTAATTAATTAATTATTAACTTAATAATTAAGTAACCAATTGGGCTTAAGTAAACTTTACTTAACCTTTTGGGCTTTTAAATAAAACATTATTTTAGGCCCGATGGACTTTTAATTATAATTATTAACATAATAATTATTCCAATTTAATTATTAACTTAATAATTAAATTATATAATTAACATAATTATATTTCACACACTTTAATTATTATTCTACTAGAATAATAATTCTACACTTTACAACTTGTAACTTTGTCGGGTTATAACCAACTTGGTTAATTTGTGATCTACACACTCTTATGCGTGTGACCCTCTAAGTTCATCTGACGTCAGCTGTGTTTTCATATGACGTGGGCACATAAGATCCTACAGTCTCCCACTTGCACACGCCACATAAAACACAGACAGCGGTTATGTGTCTAGCAACGTGCCACTGCCCCCGAAAAGTCGAATGAATGAACGCTCTTCAGCTTCAGGTTCTATTGACAACAATCAATGTGATGGATCAGAGTATCCTTTATCCCTTTGCTTCACGATATCTCAATATAACTTAAGGCATAGATCTGGCTCATCCTTGATTGTTCAATTATTATGTTCCTTGAATCAATCAATCTACTTGTGTACGACCATACATTTCTCATTTTAATATCATCGAGGGGACCAAAAAAATTTCTCATCTTGAGAGGAGCAAATTCCATATTGCATGCATATGACTCTTACATAGATCGTATTGCACCTAACATAGTCCTTATAATCACCCGGTTAAAGGCAATGTTAGATATATATCAAAGTACAACACTCCTTAAGCTCGAGGTCCCAATATACATCTCAAGTCAAAGGATAAAATGAATAAATATCATCTTCAAGATTCACTTTATGACGCCGATCTATCAAGTGATCTTGAAAACGGGTCTTCCAACACTTAAACCTACAAGTGCAAGTGACTTTGGTCGCAACATGCTGGCCCAACTTGACCTTAAACAAACTTCATTATGATCTTAGGTTATCACCAGTCCCCCAGTGATAAGTGACCATGGATAGTTTAAACCATATCATATAGTTGTGGATCTAAACATGTTAACATAGAACACACTGGAATTAATGTAATTACTCATACCCAGTATGCTAATAACAGATAGAATTTTATTGCTTAATCTTCCAAAAGGTCATATACTAAATTTACAGATCATTTGAAACACTTAAAAACCTCAAACCTATTGAGCTAGTGTGGGAATCATGCCTGCTACGACTCATAGGTGTAGTGAATGGATCTACCGGAATATCTTCCGAACAAACTTTAGAAACCTTCACACCTTCCCGATTGATCATCTCTCGGATTATGCGATATTTCCTCATAATATGCTTGGACTGTTGGTGTCACCTAGGTTCCTTAGCTTGTGCTATGGCTCCTTCGTTATCACAAAAGATCTTGATAGGCCCATCTATGCTAGGTACTACCCCTAGGTCTGTTATGAATTTCTTCATCCATACGGCCTCCTCCCGGTATACGAAGCCGCTAGGTATTATGACTCTGTAGTTGAGTCTGCTATAGGCTTTGCATGAAGCTCTTCCAACTCACAGCACCACCATTGACTGTAAAAACAAAACCAGATTGTGACCCGAAGTCGTCATGGTCGGTTTAGAAGCTAACACGATTATCCTCGGACACACGGATCTCCTTTTTCACCACCGTGTGGCCGGAACATACCTTAGTTCTTCTCAAGTACTTGAGGATATTCTTTATCGCTACGCGATGAGCATCACAAGGGTTCGGCGGTATCTACTAGTCATGCTCATGGCATAAGATATGTCAGGTCAAGTACATATCATGGCGTACATTATAGATCCAATAGCGGAAGCATAGAAAACACCCTTCATGCGATCTATATCTTCCTTCCTCGAAATACATTGAGACTTGCTTAGTTGTACTACATGTACCATTGTCAAGTTCCCCCCTCTTGGAACTCTCCATCTTGAAGCGTTTCAAGACCTTGTCAATATATGTACTCTGGCTTAATCCAATTAAGCATCTTAATTCCAAGGATAAAGGTGGCTTCTGCTAGATCTTTCATTGAGAAACATTTCCCTAGCCAGGCTTTTACACCTTTTAGTGTCGGGATGTCGTTTTCGATGATTAGTATTTCATCAACATACAGAAGCTTTCTTGTATCATCTTCGTTTTTAAAAAAACCAAATTCTTTGATTTTCTTGTCAAAACAAAGATTCCAACTTCTAAACACTTACTTCAGTCCAGAAATGGATCTAAGCAACTTAACATTCTATTAGGATGCTTTGGATCTTCAAAACCTTCTAGTTGTAACATGTACACGTCCTCGCTTAGCGTTCCGTTAAGAAACGCGGTTTTGATATTCATCTGCCCTATCTCGTAATCCTGATATGCAGCTATAGCAAGAAAAATCCAAATGGATTTAATCATGGCTCTTGGAGAAAAGGTTTCATCATAGTCTACACCATGAGTTTGCGTGAAACCCTTTGCTACCAACCTAGCCTTATATGTGTGCACGATCCCATCCATGACGGCTTCTTCTTGAAAACCCATTTTCTCCCTACGACTTTGCAGCCATTGGGTGCATCCACCAGATCCCATACCTGTTTATCAGCTATGGATTGAAGCTCGGATTTGATAGCATCATGCAATTTTTTAGATTTTGCACCTGACATAGCCTGTCGGTAGTTAGATGGTTCATCATCAACCGTATCGTCACAAACCAATTAGAAACCCCCGAGAATCTATCTAGGCGTTGACGAATCCTTCCCGACCTTCGGGTTGTTTGTCTCTCGTTGGTATCCTTTGTATCTTGTTGAGGTTCAACATCTTGTTGAGCTCTAGTGTCAACCTGTGCATTAGGTGTTTCTTGAACTTCCTCAAGTTCCACCCTATCCTTATCGCTTGGCTTAGTTAGAAAATCATTTTCTAGGAACTCACTTGCGTGAAATGAACACCTTGTTCTCATCGGGGTTGTAGAAATAATACCCAACAGATGCACTTTTCAGATCTGGGCTCCAACTTCCTAGAAGCTTCTCGCTTAACATAAGTATCGCATCCCTAGACTCTCATGTAAGACAGATTTAGGATCTTTCCAGTCCATATCTCATATGGAGTCTTGTCGACCTTCTTGGTTGGAACATTGTTTAGTATTTTGGCGGTTGCTTGCAAAGCATATCCTCAAAAACTCATAGGCAACTTGGTATGACTCATCATTGACCTAACCATATCTAACAAGGTACGGTTCACTCCTTTCGGACACACCATTGAGGCTGTGGTGTTCTTGGTGCAGTAAGTTGGGATACTATCCCACATTGCTAAGATTCTCCGTGAATTCATGGCTCAGATATTCACCACCTCGATCAGATTGAAGAGATTTTATCTTCTTGCCTAGTTGATTCTCTACCTCATTCTAAAACTCTTTGAAAACTTGAAAGCTTTCAGACTTGTGCTTCATTGGATAAACATATCCATATTTACTGTAATCATCAGAAATGTAATGAAGTAGTAACAACCATTTCTTGTGGCTGGGTTGAAGGGTCCACACACATCATCATTTATCACTCCCAACATCTCATATGCCCTTTCGAACTTTCCTTTAAAAGGAGCGTCAATCATCTTCCCTATTAAACAGGATTCACATTTATCAAAAGAATCATCCGATTGATTCCAATATCTCGTCCACTTGGAGCTTGTCAATGCGCATCTTGTTTATATGGCCAAGACGACATTGCCACAAATATGTTTGACTTAATTATACATCGATTTAGAGTTGAGATTACTATGAATATCTATTTCATAAATGCCATTAACTAGTCTGGCAATAAAATATCATATACCATGCAAACATGCAGAAATAGATCCATCATCAAGGAATTTAAACATAAATCCATCTTGTTTTTAATGATAATAGGAACTTAAAGAAAATCATTTTGTTTCAAGACTAGACCATTTGAAGGGTCATATCATATTTCCCTTAGGACACAACAACAACTCGTACCCCATTGCCGATCTTGAGCTCCAACTAGCATGGTCGCAGTTGCTTTTCACTTCTTAATCCCTATGGAGAAGCACATATGTGAACTCCACATCCGGTATCCAATACCCGGGGAATCATAATCGAGAAGTGAATAAATCGATAATAAACATCCCCGAAGGTCCGGCTATCATAGCTTTCTCCTTCTTCGTCGAAGAAGCTGGATAGTTCCTTTTGGATGAAACTGAGTCCATGGGAATCATTCCCTCATTCTTCTTGGTTCGACTGGAACTTCAAGTCTTTGCCTTTCCTTTTCCAGTCATAACGTTTCCATCCCTCTTCTTTCTTATCCCTCTTTGTGTCTTGATCATCAAGACATTTCTGGCTTTTTCAAAAGTTTTCAGCATGTTATGCATTTTATGAAGAGATATGTCCAACCCATTCATGTGATATTTGAGCACAAAACTATCATATGATTTAGTCAAAGAGTTTAGGACATAATAGACCCCTAACTTTTGACCAAGAGTACATCCTAATCGAGACAATCGATCAATGTACCCTTTTATCCTTCAGACATGAGTACTGATTGATGTTCCCTCCTTCATCACACAAGCATTTAGTGATCGTAAAGTTCTAAACTTTTCAAGTCTTACCTGTAGTTCAAACATGTCCTTCAAAGTTGTTCATAATTTTCCAGGGCTAACCACTCCTCATACTCCTTCCGAAGTTCGTATGATGGGGGCTAGCATAAGACAGGACACACTTAGAGAGTCTCTTTGGTACTTATCATAAGCAACGTGAGAACTTTCAACGTAAGCACTTTCTCGATTACTTAGAATTTCTTTTCGAATTTGTCACACCCCGCTTAAGCGGAAAACACGAGGCGTGATAGTTCAAGATTTCATAGCGATAGGGAAAAAATAACACCAATCATCCATTCAAATACATAACAAATTAAACCGAAATTACATCATAGAAGTCTAAAGTTTAAACAAAATAAAAGAAATAAAGTGTCCAAACAAAACGATTTCAAATTTAAAACGTGATTGATGTCGATGCGCCCATATAACAAGCATTTCAGTTAATCTTTCTTACCCCTGAAAGACAGGATAAAAAACAAGGTCAACTACAAAGAGTTGGTGAGTTCACAAAGGTTTTCCATAATATAAACATCTTTGCATAAATGAATTTTTGAGCAAAAATAACTTTTATGGCACTTAGTAAATCTTTAAATCTTAAAACGTTCGAGGCATTTTGTACTCTAATTTATAGTAAGCAATGAGCCACCACTAAAACCTTTCGACCACAAAAACTCTTTTTAATTCTAACTTGCGGGGGGACTAAAACCCTACATATGTATAACCTTTATTAGAAGTATAGTGCACCCCTACTTGTAGTTTTTAGGTGAGATTGCTATCCGCACCCCTATTGTCGGTTTTTAGGTGGGATTGTTCGTCCAAATAGCGCTATCCACAAATACCCTCGGCTCCTCACTTGAGTTAATAGTAGTGTACCAATTTTATAAGACATTTTACTCAATACAAACTATTAGTGTACATGCCTTAGTGCCCATAACATAAATTTCAAAATATTTCACATTCGATAATGTAAATAGCTCAAATGTTTCACTTAATCATGCTTTTCACCCCAAAATTTATAAAACACTTTAAAAGAGGGGCTATGAATACTCACTTGATAGGAAAAGGCTCGCTTAAAAACACGATACGTTCACTTGTCGGCCTAACGTTTTCCTATCAAAGTAAAACACCCAAATGGTCACTTATTTGTCTTAGGGTTGCTTATGAGGATGCTTATATTATAAGTCCTTAAATGTCCATATATGTGTAACTTGATTAACTATTAGTCCCGTCGTATATAATGCACATATGCCCTTTAACGTGATAAATTATACCGAAATGTACCATTATAGGCCTTGAATTGATCAAAGTTCATGAAATCAAGAATTTTAGAATTTCACTTTCTGGCAGAAACTTTAAGTCCTAAAAATGATCAAATTAGAGTAATATCCAGAATGACAAAATTCCCCATCTTTTTATACGTGATACATTACTGAGTTAAGGTCACTTCGACCAGTTTTCATGATTTTTGGAAATGTGAAAATGGTTCAAACAATTTTTACAAAGTAATGGGTCACAACTCGGTAAAACAGTTATACTCACATTAGTAAAACAACCATTTAAGGAGTTCTACTAAATGTTTTTCAGAAATTCCAATTGGAACAGAAACCAAACACATAAAGGAAACTTTTAAAAAAAAAAACTCATTTGGGATGAGTTATGAGGAAGATATGGCATGTTAAAGTTGCACGCACACATCTGTCATTAGTTGACAGATTGCACACTTAACTTACATAAATTGGTTGATGCCTCCAAAACTTCATATGTTTTTGTGAAACGAAATTCATATGAACCCTAACTACATAAAACAATACTCCAGAAGAATAATTATGCATTATGGATAAATAATAAAAGGGATATTATGACACAAAGTAGGCTTTACCTACGGTGGTTTTATTTGCACCGCTAAAATGTTATGTGTGTATGCAAACTAAAACATTTTAGGTATGCAACCGTGAATCCACCGTAGAAGATAAACCCCTACTTTTTGTGATAATATCTCTTTGATTAATTGTCCATATTGCATAATTCTTCTTCTGGAGTTTTCTTTAATGAGTTAGGGTTCATATGAATCCGATTTCATTCAAAAATAAAAAGTTTTGAGGCATTAACCAATTTATTAAAGTTAAGTGTGCAATGTCAACTAATGACAATATATGTGTGCATGCAACGTTGTGGTACCACATCTTCCTCACAACTCATTCAAAATGAGTTATTCTTCTCTTAAAAGTTTCTTTTATATGTTATGCTTATAATACAACCGGAATTTACGAAAAATACTTAGTAGAACTCCTCAAATGAATGTTTTTTTACTAACAGGGTGTAATATGCCATACTTGATGTGACACACTTTGTTTTGAATAAATTATTTGAACCCATTTTATATGTCCAAAATGCATGAAATTTGGTCATAATGACCTATGTATCACATATAAAAAGATGGGAAATTTTTCATTTTGGATGTTACATTAATTTGATCATTTTTAGGACTTAAAGTTTACGTCGAAAAAAGTGAAACTTTGAAATTGTTTGTATTTCATGAATTTTGATCACTTGAAGGACTATCACATTACATTTTCGGTATAATTTATTTCATTAAAGAGCATATGTAAATTATGTATAACGGGATAATAGTAGACCAAGTTGGACATATAAGGACTTATAAGCACTCTCATAGTAATCGTTAGACATATAAGTGATCATTTGGGTACTTTGCTTTGTTAGGAAGCGTTAGGCCGTCTAGCGGACGTCTCGTGTATCTATTTGGAAGTTTTTTCTATAAGGTGAGTATTCATTGCCCCATTTTTAAAGTATTTTATACGTTTTGGGGTGAAAAAACATGATTAAATGTAATACTTGAGTTATTTGCATTTACCGAATGTGAAACATTATGAAATTCTTGTTTTGGGCACTAAGGCATGTACACTAATAGATTGTATTGAGTAAAATGTTCCAAAAAAGTCTGTACACTACTATTAACTCAAGTGAGGAGCCGAGGGTATATGTTGATAGCGCTATTGGACGGACAATCCCACCTAAAAACCGACAAGTAAGTGCGGATAGCAATTCCACTTATAAATTACAGTAGAGATGCACTATACTTAAATTAAAGGTTATACATATGCGGGGTTTTAGTCACATTGCTAAAGTAAAATTAAATATAGTTTTGTGGTCGAAAGGTTTAGTGGTGGCTCATTACTTACTATTAATTAGGGTACAAAATGCCTCGACGTCTTACGATTTAAAGATTTACCAAGTGCCATAAAAGTTATTTCCGTCTCGCATTCATTTATGCAAAAAGTTGTTTATAATAGTGAAAACCTGTGAACTCACCAACTTTTTGCAGTTGACCTTGTTTTTATCATGTTTTTAAGGGGTAAGAAAGGTTAATTGAAATGCTTGTTTTATGGGCGCGAAGACATCAATCACGTTTTAAATTTGAAATCGTTATGTTTGGACTTTTTTATGATGTAATTTTTGGTTTTAAATTGTTATGTATTTGAATGGATGATTGGTGTTGTTTTTCCCCTATCGCTATGAAATCTTGAACTAATACGCCTCGTGTTTCCGCTTTAGAGGGGTATGACAGACTTGGTATCAGAGTCATAGGTTATATATAACGCTGGTTTTCTATAAAAAACAAATACTATAACCAAAAGTTTTCGAAAACTATTTTCCTAAACTAACTTTAATTTTAAAAAGCTTTCTACTGGTATAATGGCAATAATTGTCGACTTAGCATATTATAATTAGGCAAAGTCTGATCACCTATGTCTAATTTAATATGTATAATGAGGGACATGGAACAATTATATTGGAGTCGGTTAAAATAAAAGCTTCTTTCCCAAATGAAAAGCATGGTCATAAGTGTGAGTTTGCATAAGCATTTTATAGATTGTTATTTACTAAAGTACATTTAGTAATTAAATTTGTTACTATGGCAGTTCGATATGTCTCACTCATCCACCACTATTAAGTACTCTGCTGACTCCTCAGGCTATGTGACAAGTCAACCTAGGAGAGAACTTTTTGACTACTTTATTGGTTAAACTTGGAAACTTATTTTGGTGGCATGTAGCCCACTACTTAGAACTCTAAGATACTTGTTGTCTTTTGGGAATTATTTGAACCCTTTTTATATGTCCAAAATGCATGAAATTTGGTCATAATGACCTATGTATCACATATAAAAAGATGGGAAATTTTTTCATTTTGGATGTTACATTAATTTGATTATTTTTAGGACTTAAAGTTTCTGTCAGAAAGTGAAACTTTGAAATTGTTTGATTTCATGAATTTTGATCACTTGAAGGACTATCACATTACATTTTCGGTATAATTTATTTCATTAAAGAGCATATGTCAATTATGTATAACGGGATAATAGTAGACCAAGTTGGACATATAAGGACTTATAAGCACTCTCATAGTAATCGTTAGACATATAAGTGATCATTTGGGTACTTTGCTTTGTTAGGAAAGCCTTAGGCCGTCTAGCGGACGTCTCGTGTATCTATTTGGAAGTTTTTTCAATAAGGTGAGTATTCATAGCCCCATTTTTGACTACTTTATTGGTTAAACTTGGAAACTTATTTTGGTGGCATGTAGCCTACTACTTAGAACTCTAAGATACTTGTTGTCTTTTGGGAATTATTTTTGCTGGACATTGAAGTTATGTGATTCTAAACCTATGATGTGATGAATCGAGTGTTTTATATGCATAATTTAGTTAAGTAGACTCGGCACAATGAGTAACAGTAATATGACCCAACCTCAATATGAACCTATGCCTAAAGACAATGCCTTCGAGGAGAGAAAACTTCGTAGATCGCATGACTTGTGCCTGAGCAACTCTTCGTGGCACCTCCGAACATCGTTAGTCTAATTCGGGAAACAAGCGAGGATCTGGAGCAAGTGGAGATAGGGAATGCACATACAAAGCTTTTAGGACCCGCAACCCGAAGGAATTCGATGGAATTGAAGGAGTTGTTGGATTACTGACATGGATGGAGAATATGGACTCCGTTCTCCACATCAGCAAGTACACTGATGGAAATAAAGTGGAGTTTGCCGCCTGTCTGCTACAAGGACGAGCATTGACCTGGTAGAACACCCAAGTGCAAACCCGAAAATCCTTCAAGAAGCAGTGAATTCGGCAACCAGACTCACCAATAATGCTAATCGTTTGGGAATGTTTGCAAAAGACAAAGCTCAAGGTAAGAGAAAGATGGAGGAACCTACAAGAAGGAAATCTGGAGGAAGAATGGATAAAAATCAGAAATTAACAAGGAACTATGGGATCCAGACACAGATAGAGGGGAAAGGAAAGGGAACATACCCTAAGTGTGATAAGTGTAATAACCATCATGGTGGAAGATGCATCATTTGCCTCAAATGCAACAAGGGAGGCCATTTTGCTAAGGATTGTAGGAGTGGCAAAGACGAACATGTCATGAGGGTGGAAGTCCTGATCATTTTCGAAACACATGTCTAAGGTTCAATCGAAGACCAAATACTAATCAAGCACGACCATCTAATCAAGGGAATCAAGGAGGTCAGGCAAGAGGTCGACTATTTGAGATTAGGGCAGATGAAGCAAGACAAAATTCGGACGTGGTCACAGATACGTTTCTTCTAAGCGATCATTATGCATCAATACTATTTGATTCTGGAGAAGACCGGAGTTATGTATCGCAAGAATTTAGGCCAAAGATATACTTAAGATCCCAAAAATTGAAAGAGGTATACGTTATTGAATATGCTAACGGGCAGGAATTTAGGGCCAGGGATGTAATTATGGTCTGTACCTTAAATCTTGGCAGTACGAACTTTAGTATAGACCTAATCCCAATCAAGTTAGGAAGCTTTGATATAATTGTGGGTATGGATTGGTTGTCTAAAAACCGAGTTGAAATTTGCTGCTCCAAAAAGATCATCCGAGTTCCACCACCCGAATGACAAATACTCGAAGTACATGGAGAGAAACCAAGAAGGAATATTAAAATATTGACGTGCATGAAGATGCGATAATGCTTAAAAAAGGACTGCATTGCGTTTTTGGCTCACGCTATGGATAAGAAGATCGAAGAGAAACGCATTCGATATCCCCGTAGTTTAGGAATTTCCAGAGGTATTCCGGATGAGTTACCCGAACTTCCCCCACCAAGACAAGTTGAATTCCACATTGATCTAATTCCGGGAGCTGCGCCCGTGGCGAAATTACCTTATCGACTGGCTCCGTCGGGAATGCCGGAATTATATGAATAACTTCAAGAGCTGCTCGATAAAGGATTCATTAGGCCTAGCTCTTCACCTTGGGGAGCTCCAGTGTTAGGACCCAAACAATCAAGATATCAATATATGAAAAGATTAGAACAAAGAATATGATAGCCAAATGTCGTATGTATTGATAGGATGAACAATATTACAAAATATGTCTTTACAAGGCTTATGGAAACGTTAGTTCTAACTATCTAACAAACTATCTATTTATACAAGAAATAGAAAGGCTAAAGTAACAGTACATATATGACAGACAAGTTTAGAACTTTCTTCAGATCTTCTTCAGAAGTGTCTTCAGAACCTCTTCAGAACTTCTGAAGTTGACACTTCAGAAGTTATGCCTTAGGATTTTGTCTTTTCTTCTGAGTTCTGAATCTTCATTCTTCAGATCTTTATACCTTCAGAACCCAGTGCATTTTGAAGCTATTATGATATCTCTAACATCCAGTCTTTGTTAAAAATAAGGATGGATCCTTTCGAATGTGCATTGATTATAGAGAACTTAACAAGCTGACCATCAAGAACCGATATCCCATTCCTCGAATTGATGACTTATTTGATCAACTTCAAGGTGCTACGTATTTCTCAAAGATCGATCTTTGTCACACCCCGCTAAAGCGGAAACACGAGGCGTGATAGCGCAAGATTTCATAACAATAGGATAAAAACAACACCAACCATCCATTCAAATAAACAACAGTTTAAGTTTAAAATTTTACATTTTGCATCAATTACAAGTTCTAACAAAAACAAAATAAACCAAGTGTTCCAACTAAACAGCTTTTAAAATAAACAAGATGGTTGATGTCGATGCGCCCACATAAAAGAAAGATTCGGTTAATCCTTTCTTACCCCTGAAAAGCATGATAAAAACAAGGTCAACTACAAAGAGTTGGTGAGTTCACAGGTTTTCAATATTTCAAAAATAATCAATTGTGTGAGTGAATATGAGCAAAATAAATTTTTGGCACTTATTGATATCTTAAAACGTTAAGGCATTACGTACTCTAATTTTTGTATATAAAGAGCCACCACTAAACCTTTCGACCACAAAATAATATTTTTAATTCTACCTTAGCGGTGGGACTAAAACCCCACATATGTAGAACCTTCGTTTTTATAGGTATAGTGCACCCCTACCTGTAGTTTCTAGGTGGGATTACTATCCACACCCCTACTTTGTCGGTTTTTAGGTGGGATTGTCCGTCCAAATAGCGCTATCCACAAATACCCTCGGCTCCTCACTTGAGTTAATAGTAGTGTACAAACTTTTATGTTACATTTTACTCAATATAACTATTAGTGTACATGCCTTAGTGCCCACAACATCAAATTTAACAAGATTTCATAATCATAATGACAATGGCTCGTAAAACACATTCAATCATGCTTTTCACCCCAAAACGTATAAAACACTTTGAAAGAGGGGCTGTGAATACTCACCTTATAGCAACGCTCCGCAACGCAAAACAATACAGTCCGAATCTCCGCACAACGACCTAACGCTTCCCTATCAAAGAGTAATACTCAAAACCGTCACTTATAGGTCTAATACTACTTAGAGGTGAATAAATCTTAAGCCCATAAGTGTCTATATGTGTCCAATTATACAAAATGCCCATATGCTCATTAATATCGTAATTTATACCGAAAGTGATCTTATTATCCATCACATGATCAATATTTATAAAAATCAATTAAGTCCAGAATTTCTCTGGACAGAAACTAGTTGTCCTAAAAATGATCAGTTTTCAAGGGCTTCCAAAATGATCTATTTTGCTATATTTTTATATAAGATAAATTACTGAGTTATGGTTTTTGTGACCAAATTTCATTCCTTTTGGACATGTACAAGTGGTTCAAATAATTCATGCAAAATATTATATCACAACCGGTAAAACAGATTACACCATGTTAGTGAATCACTCACTTAAGGAGTTATACTCAGTGTTTTCTAGAATTTCCAGTTGGATTGGAATCATAACTCATAAAGGAAACTTTTGAGATAAGATTCACTGATTTTCAAAAAGTTATGAAGGAGGTATGACACTACAAAGTTGCATGCACAATTCCGCCATTAGCTGAAAGATTGCACACTTAACTTAAATAAATTGGTTAGTGCCTCAAAACTTCATATTTTTGCATGAAACTGGATCCATATGAATCCTAACTCATAAAATGAAGTTCTAGAAAAAGAATCATGCATTAAAGACAAATAACAAAGGAGATACTAACACACAAAGTAGAGTTTAGCTGCTGGTGGTTTCACAGATTGCACACCTAAAGTATTTTAGGTGTTTGGAGGGTCAAAACTCCATATTTTTTAAGTGATTCCACTTGCAAACTGAAGATAACTCATAAATATAACTCTCAAAAGAAGAGTCAACCTTTTTCATTGAGTTTTGAAAGAGATATGGCAATTTGAACATGCATGCACAAATCTGTCAGCTTTGGACAGATTGCACACTCATTTTGTTTTGAAGAGTTGAAACCTCAAATAACCATATTTTTGAATGAAATCAGATGCATATGAAAGGTAACTCATTAAGCTAACTTTCAGAATAAAATTCAAGTGATTTGGAGGAATATTCAAAGAGTTATGGTCGTTCGAAGTAGGGTTTACCTACTGTTGAACTTCCAGATGCACATGCATCTTGTTATGAGCATTTGGGGGGTCAAAACTCAATGTTTTTAGTGAGACCACTTGGATTAGAACCCCAACTCACTAAATAAACTTGTAGAAAGAAGATTCATGATATTTGAACATAAAAATTGTAAGAAATTGACGATTTACACACATGCATGAATCTTCCAGAACCAAAATAACCATTTTTGTTCAAGAACACATAAAATCATGATTTTTCCCCTATTCTCTTGAGTTTTATTTGTGTAGGTCATAGATTATCACCATTTTATAAACATTTTACATGTTTTGGTGTAAAATCTCTCCACAAACTCAGAATTTTTGGATATTAGAAGAAGTAGCTAAAAAAAATGTAAGAAAAGCTGGGGTTTTCACCCAAAAATGGTAAGAAAATGAGGGTAAAGTTGTTACCTTGTTTGGATGATGATTAGAGCTTCTAAATCCTTGTATGAACTTGATCTTGATGATGATTTGAAATGAGAAATGGCTGGAGTTTTTGTTTTAGAGAGGAAGAAAATGTCTCTTCACTTCTAGAGAGAGAGAGGTGAGAGCAAATTTTGAATTTTGAACATGCAAAATGAGGAGAAAAAATGAAAAAAATGTATTTATATGGGGGTTTAGAGAGGAGGCCGGCCATGGGGGCCCACTCCTCTCAAAATCATATATTTGTTTCATAAATAAAATAAAACTCAAGCCCAATTAAGAATACAATGTTATTTTCTCAATTTTTGGCCCTTTTTCCTCAAAATGTAAGCCCAAAAGTGATAAAATTCTATAAAAATAGAAGTTTTATATTTGAAACATTAAAACTATATATTTTATATACATTGGGTATAAATTAGAGCATTTGGCACTGTATTGGAAGTTTCGGACCGATTACGGGTCGGAACCGGACATTTTTTAAGCGACTATCGGAAATGCTAGGGGTTTTTCGGCCATTTTAAACCAACTATTTCTTAATCTTAAAATTTAAACTATATAAACACTAATAAACTTAATAGAAGCTAACCTCGAAAGCTCGAATTTTGACGATTGTCACGGTCTTCCCCGTTAAAGAAATTTCGTCCCGAAATTTAAAAAGTGGCTTTCTCCGGGTGTTTGTGAATAAGTGGGATATTTTTGCTTCATCAAATCTTCACGTTCCCGTGTATATTCGGACCATGTTTCGCATTCCAACGGACCTTAATAATAGGGATTTTACTGCGCCTTAACCGTTTAACTTCTCGGTCCAAAACCTCAACTGGTTCTTCAACGAAGTTTAACCGATCGTTAATCTGAACGTCGTCTATGGGTAACATCAACGTTTCATCTGCTAGGCATTTCTTTAGATTCGACACCTGAAATGTGTCGTGGATTGCGCTTAGATTTTGCGGTAACTTCAACTTGTACGCCACTGGTCCTATTCTTTCGAGTATTTCGAATGAACCAATGTATCTGGGACCCAGCTTGCCTCTCTTCCTGAAGCGTACCAGTCCCTTCCATGGGGACACTTTTAATAGCACTTTATCTCCTACTTGAAACTCCAACGACTTTCTCCGATTATCCGCATAACTATTCTGACGGTCTCTTGCCGTCTTAAGTCTTTCTTTGACGATTGAGATCTTGTCAGTGGTTTCCTGTATAATATCCGGCGTTGTCGGTCTATCTCCGATTTCCACCCAACTAAGCGGCGATCCGCACTTACGTCCGTATAGAGCTTCGTACGGTGCACATTGTATGCTGGTATGATAGCTGTTGTTATAGGAGAATTCAACAAGTGGCAGGTGGGTATCCCAACTTCCACCGAAATCTATTGCGCAAGCCCGTAACATATCCTCTAGCGTTTGAATAGTTCTTTCCGATTGTCCATCCGTTTGAGGATGATAGGCGGTGCTATAATCCAAACGTGTACCCAATGCCTTTTGGAGTGATTGCCAAAAACGCGATGTAAATCGTGTATCTCGTCCGAAATAATGGAAATGGGCACACCATGACGTGTAACTATTTCATTAATATAGATTTGCGCACGCCTTTCCGTACTGAAATCTTCGCGAATGGGGATGAAATGAGCCGATTTGGTAAGTCGGTCTACTATAACCCATATTGTGTCGTGCCCCTTTCCAGTTCTGGGTAATTTAGTTACGAAATCCATTGTTATTTGCTCCCACTTCCACTGTGGTATTTCAGGTTGTTGGAGTAAACCGGATGGTTTCTGATGTTCAGCCTTTATCTTAGCACAAGTCGTGCACTTGCTTACGAATACAAAGAACATCTTTCTTCATTCCCGGCCACCAATAATACTCCTTCAAATCCTTATACATTTTATCTTCTCCGGGTGAATCGAATATCTGGATCGATGGGCTTCATCCAAAATGGTTGACCGTAGATCACCAACCTTCGGTACCCATGCTTTATTCTTGAAGTAATACACACCATCCTCTTGCATTTCAATTTCTTTCTCTAAATGTTGCAAGGTTTCATTCTTCCTATTTTCTTCTTTTAAAACTTCTCTTTGTGCTTCAATAATTTGAGTTTTTAAACTCGTCTGGACCATTACTCCCATAGCACATACTCTTGTTGGTTTTACTCTTTCCTTTCGGCTTAACGCGTCGGCTACCACATTAGCTTTTCCCGGATGGTACTTTATTTCACGCCGTAGTCACTAAGTAGTTCCACCCATCTTCTCCGCCTCATATTGAGCATTTTCGGTCAAGGATGTGTTGGAGGCTTTTATGATCCGTGAAAATGGTGCACTTGGTGCCGTATAGGTAGTGTCTCCAGATTTTGAGTGCGAACACCACCGCCCCTAATTCCAAATCATGAGTGGTGCGAACACCAGATTTTTGAGTGCGAACACCAACCATTCCCAGGTAGTTTTTAGAATCCACCACTTTTCCCAAGGGTTTAGCATATCGTTTTTAGAATCCACCATTTTTCACCAAATAGGAAGACAGGCTGTCGTACCATGCACGCGGTGCTTGTTTTAAGCCGTAGAGAGCCTTGTCGAGGATGTACACATGATTTGTCATTGAAGGATCGACAAAACCGTCAGGTTGGGAGACATAGACTTCTTCACGCAGAACACCATTCAAGAAGGCCGGTTTGACGTCCATTTAAAACACAACAAAGTTTTTGTGCCCCGCGTATGCTAAGAACATTCGAATTGCTTTAATACGGGCCACAGGCGCAAATGTCTCGTCATAATCAATCCCTTCTTGTTGGCGGTATCCTTTTGCTACAGGCCGGGCTTTGTTGCGTATGACAACCCCATCTTCATCTTCCTTGTTTTTGAAAATTCATTTTGTACCGATGATGGTTTTGTTTTGTGGACGGGGAATGAGGCGCCAAACCTTTAAACTCTCAAATTGATTGATTTCCTCTTGCATGGCCATAATCCAATCGTGGATCATTCATTGCTTCTTGAATGGATGTGGGTTCGATCTTGCTTAGAAAAGTGGAGAACATACAATCGTTGGCCGAGGCGGATCGTGTCGTGACTAGTTTGTTTGGATCTCCAATAATCTGATCAACTGGATGAGAACGGACCCATTTGGTTATATGTGGAAGCGGTTTAAATGCATTAGGGTCCGGGATATCATCTTCATAAGAACCGAGTGGAATATCTTGAATTGATTCCAAGGCTGGAGCCACGGCAGAGGATCTTGTGGAAATAAAGACATCCTTGGGGGATGAGGTTGATGGTGGGGAATAGGATGTCGGTTCAGTTTGAGCAGTAGGAGCATCAGTTTGAGCGGGAAGAGCATCGGATTGAGCGGGAGGAGCGGCTGTAGAAGAGCTTGGAGTTGCGGCGGTTGGAGGCCGTGTCCGTTGTAACTGGCGGTTCAGAAAGGTTGGTAGTCTCGGCAACCTCCAAGACAGGCGGAGTGATATGATTCGGGATATCAGTGTGAGAACCAAAGTAATCCGAGTAAAAGTACTCGAATAAATCATCCATATTGGAAGCAGTGGCTTTGTATGTAGAAGGTTGAGCAGGGTTTGGGGCAGGTTCCGAACGGATGTGTTCGGAAGCTAATACACCGGTAAGTGCGGGTCCTGAGCTGTCTTGTTTAGGAGCCATTTCGGCTTTAGGATCAAACTAAATATTGACGCTTTATGTGACACAACGAGCATGTTTCATGTAGACTCGATATGCTGAGGCATTTGGAGAGTAGCCAAGTAAATAAGCTTCATCGGCCTATGGCTTGAGTTTTCCACGATCTTCTTTTTTCATTGAGAATAAAGCAAATAATCCCTTGAACGAATATATTTCTATGGAAAAATGGAGCATCTTGCAGAAGTCTTTGCCAGGGCTTCTCTTTTCTTAACCTTTATATTGACAACATTGTATCGAACAAATATAATTCATCGTGATAAGCAGCAATTCTATTTCTTTGATACATCTATTTATTCCGATCAATCTGAAATAATCGTTTTACTGTTATAGAATACATAGTTACGATATTGATGCTAGTGACGATATTGATGCTAGTGACGATATCCTTGATATGGAGCTGGAACTGCTAATTAGCGTGAATGCGCTAACTATGGATATCTTTGCACTCGAAGAGGAAGACCAACTTTTCTTTCGTTTCTCGACAGTGAAGTAAGACCAAGCTCATGAGCCAAAGGTTCGGAGATGATCGATGGAAGGAATACAATTGTAGACTAACTGATACGTTGTCTTGTTGAAGCGCTTGTTGATGATGGACCGGTTTTGAGTGTAGCAATCGGATTTGACTGCTTCGGCCCAAAGGTGAAATGGTAATTTGGAAAATGTGAGCATAGTGCTAGTCGCTTCAACGAGTGAACGATTCCGACGTTTGACCACACCATTTTGTTGCGAAGTGCGAGCCGTAGAAAATGTGTGTGAAATTCCCACTGATTCGAGATAACCGTCAAGTGAACAATTTTTTAATTCGGTTCCATTATCAGTGTGGATTGTTTGAGCGGTAAGTTCTAGTTTGACTCGAATGGTTTTCAAGAACGTAATAATGGTTTCGGGGGTCTCATCCTTGGAGCGAACGTCAACCATAACTAGAACATACTTCTTTCCATGAATACTTTGAGTCCGCATCGGGCCACACAAATCCATATGTATGAGTTGAAGGGGTCGAGTTGTGCTATGAACCACCTTGGGTTTGTGAGAAACCTTCTTCATCTTTCCCATCTCGCATGCGTCGCATAGGTTTGGTTTGTCAAACTTCATCGTTGGTAGGCCGGTGACTAATCCGTGAATGGAGAGGCGATTAATGTTCTTGAAGTTTAAGTGAGAAAGTCTTCGGTGCCATAACCAGGTCTTCGGATTAGAGACATTTGAGATTAGACAAACGTTGGAAGGAGCAGTCAGTTGGGAAAGATTGATGGCGTAGAGATTGGATTTGCGTGTGCCGTCCAATAATTCCTTTCCGTCAAAGGTTCGCACACAACATCTTTCGGGTCGAAAATTGACTTCAAGTTGTTTGTCACAGAATTTGCCAATACTTAGAAGATTGTGGCTCAGGCCTTGGACATAGGAAACATTTGAAATGGTGAGGTTGTTATGAACGATGTCACCATGTCCTTTGATGGGTGCTAAGTGATTGTTGCCAAATTTAACGAATCCGCCCTTTTTCTCCTTGTAGTTGGCAAGCAGCTCCCTTTGTCCGGTCATGTGTTTGGAGCAATCAGAATCTAAGTACCACACATGGCTGTTCTGCACAAAATCAGGCAGATTTAGGTACCCATTTGTAAATGGGTCCTTCGGGGTTAGTTGACTTTGTACCTTTAGGTACCCGCTTGAAGTAGGACTTAAAGTTGTTAGTCATGGTCCTTTTAGGAACCCATTTATAAACAGGCGGATTTGGATAAGAATGAAAACTATAAGACTTATGCATGTCATTCACATAACCATAATCAAACGAATTTAAGCACACAAAGTCATTCACACCGCAATTTGAGCAACATATTTGATTACGTGAAAATTTAATTAAATGTCGAAACGAATGAATAGTATACGGAAATAAAAATTCACGATTTGTTCTTTTGACATTTGTAGAATTTGTAAATGAAAATTTTTCTTTATTGCGGGATGACGACTTTGAAGTGCGTTTGCCTTTTTCAACCCAAACTTGTTTGGTCTTTAAAGTATGAACAACTTAAACATCAACAGGACCATTGTTAGTACTTTTGGAAATTTATTTTGATTCGAGAATTTGGATAGAATGAGTGTTAAGTGTTTGACTTGTGGAACACTCATTCGGATCCTTCGGAAGCAAAACCGATTCAATTGGCTTTTTGCCTTTGTCCAAAAACTCCGTATGAGTTGGAAGTGTAGGATTGAAGTCAAATTCAGTAGTTAAATCATTTAAACATTCGTTGTCGTTAAGTAAAGAAGGACTAGAAGCAAGGTCATCTAATTCATCATCAAGGTGGTCGGGAGAAGGGGAATATTTGTATGTAGGAGGAATATAGTTTGGATCAAGTTTAAACATCTCTTCACAATCGTCCAAAAAATTGCTAATGAAAGCTTTACACTAAGAAATATTGGAAATAGGATCATTATCATGGTTTTTGTTTAATTGTAAAGCCTCGTTTTCAAGTTTTTGAATTTTTGAAAGTAATGCCTCTTTTTCCTTGTCCGACGAAGAACGTTCGAGTTACAACATATTTTCAAGTTGAACAATTTTCTTTTCTAAAAATAGAGTGGGAATGTAAGGTTTACATTCAGGAATTTTATTTTGAAGTTTCTTCGTTAGAATAAGAAGGAAAATAGTTATTTGGAAGAGTTTCCTTTGAAGATTCCTCTTCTACTATGTGAGGATAGCAGAAAGGAATTTGATGATAATTTTTGTTTTGTCTTTTCCAATCTTCCCTTTCTTCGACGTTGGAATCCGACTTCATAAATTGAATTTTGTAATCCGGACCAAGGTTCAGATATTCAAATTTATAGATAGTCGGGGTATTCTAGATGGCATTTTCTAAATGTTTTGGATTATCAAATCCTAATCCAGCTTTAGAACTTAAATCTTTTGGAGCGTTTAAATGAATTGTATGCTCAGTTTGACCAATTTTGTAAAACTTTAGTTCCAAATCTTTGAGTTTTTCCAAAAGGTCTTGTCTTTGAAAATTCATATTT
Source organism: Silybum marianum (assembly GCA_036898165.1). NCBI lineage: Eukaryota > Viridiplantae > Streptophyta > Magnoliopsida > Asterales > Asteraceae > Silybum > Silybum marianum. The sequence continues at coordinate 108,012 of JAWIMA010000033.1, read as the reverse complement.
TAACAAAATATCTTCGGTCTCACTTTTAGATTTGTTAAGTTGAAGTGTGAGATCCGAGATTTGTTGTTTTAAGATAATATTTTCTTCTTGAAAAACCGTTTTCTCCGTTTGATGATTGTGTGCAATACTTCGAGATGTAGCAAGTTTGGATTGGATAGGTAGTAATTGATGATGATTATTTTCTAGACGTGCTTCTAAGTCGGAAACCAAGAGTTTCTCGGTTTTCAACTTAGGTTGTAATTCTTTTAATTTAAGCATCAAATCATGCATTAGGGAAACAAAAGCATCATAGTCAGAGTGGCTTACCTCGGGCGTGTAGTCGGAAGCGTTGGAAGGGGAATCATCAGAATAAGCCATCAGACTGAAATGCGCTTGAACATCTTTTTCCACATCATCATCTTGGTTGAGCCATTGTTCATCTTCCGCTATAAGGACTTTACCGACCTCTTTTTGTTTTGCCAACATCAACTTGTATGTAAAGTAGATTGAATCTTTGATGATTGGCTTTTTGCATTCACGGGCATAGTGGTCGGATTTTCCACAGTTGGAGCGCAGACTCATCTCACCCTTGAATTTGTCTTCCGGTTTGGGTGTTGAGCGAGATTCTTCTCTCCTTTGTTTAGGCTCAAACATGGCTTTACACTCATGATTCTTTGATCCCGAAGCATATCTTTGTTGATTTGGCTTTACACTTTTGTTGGAATGATCTTGTAAGAAAGCCAATTGTTATTGAAGTTTGGCAATTTCCGTATCATAATAGAAGTCGTCGTCCTCTAAATCAGGAAAAATGTCTTGTGATGTGCTTTGGGAATTGGAAGAAGAATCTTTTGCTACTAAGGGAATCAGATCGGAGTTTTTCTTAGTGTTTGCCCACATTAATTCAAGAACCTCCTGTCTTGTTGAAGGGTTTCATATACTTTGTGCAGATCGAGTTCAGCGAGAAATTTGCTGTGTTTGATTTGATTGGCAAAACGACGCCATTCTGGTTGAAGATTGCTCACAAACTTCACATTGTTCTTGATCTTAGTCTTACGAAGTTCGTTCTTGCTTAACTCGTTCACCAATTGCACGAAACGAGTGTAAGTCTTCGTAAGACTTTCACCTTCTTTTGCCTTGAATTCTTCGTATTGTGAAATGCAGTTGGTGATCTTAAGTTGAGTCCCAATTTTAGTCCCGAGCATGAATTTTTCGATTTCTTCCCACATTTCTTTTGCCGATCTTTTGTGGCTATCGATGCTCATATAAATGTCGTTTGGGAGGCTCATTAGAAGATACGAGCGGGCTAATTGATCACCTTTCATAATCCTCTTTTCCGTGGCATCCCATGCATTATTCGGTTTAATGTCTCTTCTAGCGGCTACGGAGGAGTGTTATTAGGCACGGCTGGAAATTCTTGATAGAACGGTGGTGGAGGACTTTCTTTTAATGAACTCATGATTTCATCGGCGTGATCACTTCGCTCAATGAAATCGAGAAACCGGTCCTTCCATTGAGAACATTTTCCCGGAAAGAGAATCGGGGGTTTCGTGTCTGAACCGATTGCCATGGCTTCGCGAGTAGTCATTGTACTTGATTTAATGATCTCTATCAGTGAGTTTTTGGTAATTTTCTAAGTTTGTTTTGTGAAACAAGAAGTTTTCTCGATTGACTAGGGGTCGACAAAAACTTTTTATCGGGTTGGGCTTTGATGACACGAGTTTTTGTCGGGTGCTTGAGACTCTATAAAACTTATTATCGAGTAGAGGAGACTCGAGTAGAGGAGACTCGATAAAAAGAAGTTATCGATCACAAAGGACTCGATAACTAAGATTTTCTCGATAGATTAAGAGTCGATAAAAAATCCTCTGACTTGATAAAACTCCGAATCGATAAAAAATTTATATCGATTCAAGATGACTCGATAAATAAATTTTCTCGATTAGGAAGGGCTCGAAAAAAATTCAAAGATACTTAATCCGAATTCTCTTTAACCGATAAACCAGAAACCAAGAACAATAGGGTTCTTGACTAAAAAGAACAAGTCTTTTTATGGACAAAAATGTTTAAGTTCTCGAGTTTCTTATTTGTTCAGTCAAGAAAAAAAAATCAAAATTACAAGAGTTTATGATTTTTACTAGAGAAATCTTTAGTAAGAAAAGCTGCAAAAGTCACTAGTTCCCGAGTTTTCTTATGTAAAGAATTTCAAAAGTAATTAAAATAAACTAGAATAATTTTAATTAAAACAGATTAAATAATTTTGACTAATAATCAAGAGTAACTGAATAAGGATCGACAAAAAAATATGCTACAGATGTAAGAATCGAGAAAAATTCAAGCAACAGAAGTAAGAATCGAGAAAATTTCAAGCAACAGAAGTTTGAATCGAGAAAAATTCAAGTAACAGAAGTTTAAATCGAGGAAAATATATCTTTAAAAAATTATGAGTTTTTATCAGGTAAAGCTAAACCAGTTTGAATCGATAAAAACTCAAAAAACGCAGAAATCGAAAATTACCTTCTGTTTCGTAAATTACTTCAGAAAATCAGAAAAACTCAGATCGTCTGCTCTGATACCACTTGTAGGTCCCAAATTTTGCAAGCACAAAGATATTAAATATTTAAGCGATAAGAACAAAGTGCTTAGAGAATCTTCGTAGTCGTATATCTCACTTTGTATGATTACAATACTAATATGACAGAAATTAAGCTCTACTAATCGACTCACTCTTAATGCATAACCCTAGACTCCTATTTATATTGAAAGGTCTAATGTAATTAAGGAAGGAAAGAGTTTAACTAATTATAAACTTCCTTTTACAATTAGTGCATATCCTTTCCTTATTTTGTTACAATAAAATAATAGACCTAACATATACTTCAGAAGTCTGATAATACACTTCAGAAGTTCAATAATACTCTTCAGTAGTTCGATAATCCATCTTCTGAAGTCTGATAAACCATCTTCTGAAGTCCGATAAACCAATTCAATTCAGAAGTCTGGTCATTTGAATTGTTCAATCAAAAAATCTCAGATACCTCAAGATTTGTCAATAACGCACCAAATTGATGATCAAACCTTGTTCATAAACATATTTCGAGTATTCCTCTTGAACAAATTGGATTGAATTTCACCAAGTCATCAAAGCATATGAATACACGATGATCATAGAATCAATTTGTCATGAAAGAACATCCAATTTTGCATCAATTCCATCAAAAATCAACCAAAAAACTTACTGTTCCTCGTAAAGACAAAAACTTCACTGATATCATCAATTTCTTCAAATCTGCTGCAATCGATTGATCGTATCGAATATAGATTGCTTCGATTAAGTTATGATACCAATTGTTAGAACCCAGATATCAAAGATGAACAATGAATTGAATACATAACACAGAATATGGACCACCGAAGTCGTACATAGTATTGATATCCAAAGTTTCCAGATATGTCATATACAGTACAAAACAAATCTTGAAAAACTGACTAAACAAATGTTTAACTAACTTCGATTTATACACAAAACAGAAAGACTAAAGTGTCTGTAATAACATGACAGACATAGTTCAGAAAAGGTCCTGAACAGTCTTCAGAAACAGACTTCAGAAGTTCATCCGAGGCTCCTTGAGAACATCTTCGAACTTTAGATAAAGCTTCCGAACTTCGAAGGACCCACTTTAGAAGTCTTTTTGCCTTCAAGTTAAGTGTTTTGAAGCTATTTTCTATGCTCTTTCAGCCGTTATATATCTACTTACTAAGTTATACGTATCCTATAACATACATCTAATACTATGCATGAAAACGTAAACTCAAAGTAACATACAATAAACAGATAACATGCATAACTTTCATAAATAAACCAAAACATACCAAACATACGTTTCAAGTACAACCCAAAAAGACATTAAATTGTTTACAACTTAAACATGTAGGATAAAAGCCTCAAAAGAAAGTATTATCAACTTAAACGGAGGTTCACTAATGCATCATCACCCAAACCAACAGTGCAATGATCACCATCAAAGCTCCTATCGCCCAACCTAAGTACGAGTACAACCTCCTGATCGTCCTCCTAGTCTCAAAGGTGACCTCCATGACTCTACCAGTAATTTCATCCTGCGAGTTCTGGATTGCCAATACGGCGTCTAGAGAGTGTTGGCAATGGTCCAACCTAAGTCGGTGAGTCTGTACTTCATTAGCCATGCCCGAGACCCAAAGGTTCTCAGCTACAGTCATGCCCTGAGGCTACGGCACGGGAACTCCAACTGCTGGGGGAGGAGAGGTCACGCTCCACGATCGGGTTCGTGATCTAGGTGGCTCGTCCGAAGGCTAGGTGGGAACTGTGATAGTCACCCTCGTAGGAAGGAAAACACATCTACCGGAGGTGGCACAGGTACAGAATATTCAACAGTAGTCTCTCGGGTGGCCGCGTCACTTTCCTCGGACGGATCACTCTCTTCAAGGATGAGCTGGTTCCTCTTAGGGAGGCTAGTAAAATAACCGGATTCGTCGGGGAGCACTCGGGAGTGAGGATACTTATGCAAACTCACACTTATGAGTTATGACCATGCTTTTCATTTGGGCAAGAAGCTTTTATTTTAGCCGACTCCAATATAATTGTTCTATGTCCCTCCTTATACATATTCAATTAGACATAGGTGATCGAGCTTTGCCTAGTTATAATATGCTAAGTCGACACTTATTCCAATTATACTAGTAGTAGGCTTTTTAAAATTAGCTTAGGAAAATAGTTTTTGAAAACTTTTGGTTATAGTATTTGGTTTTATAGAAAAACCGGTGTTCTCTATAACCTATGCCTCTGATACCAAGTCTCACATGTACAAATGCCGGTAAAGCGGAAACACGGGGAGTGATAGTTCAAGATTTCATAGCGATAGAGCTAAAACAACACCAATTGTCCATTCAAATAGATAACAAAATAAAATTGAACATTACACCATACAAATTCAATGTTTTAATTAAATAAAAAAAAACAAGGTGTTCAACAAAATGATTTCAAATTTAAACATGGTTGATGTTGATGCGCCCCCAAACACAAGCATTTTTAGTTAACATTTCTTGCCCCTAAAAAGCATGAATAAAACAAGGTCAACTATAAAGAGTTGGTGAGTTCACAGGTTTTCAATATTATAAACATCTTTTGCATAAATGAATATTGAAGCGAAAATACTTTTATGGCACTTAGTAAATCTTTACATCTTAAAACGTTCAAGGCATTTTGTATCCTAACTAATTGTAAGTAATGAGCCACCACTAAATCTTTCGACCACAAAACTCTTTTTTAATTCTACCTTAGCGGTGGGACTAAAACCCCACATATGTAGAACCTTTATTTTAAGTATAGTGCACCCCTACCTGTAGTTTTTAGGTAGGATTGCTATCCGCACCCCTACTTATCGGTTTTTAGGTGGGATTGTCGACCAACAGCACTATCCATAAATACCCTCGACTACTCACTTGCGGTAATAGTAGTGTACAAACTTTTATGGAACATTTTACTCAATACAAACTATTAGTGTACATGCCTTAGTGCCTATTAACATCAATTTCATAGTGTTTCACATTTGGTAATGCAAATAGCTCAAATATTACATTTAATCATGCTTTTCACCCAAAAACGTATAAAATACTTTAAAAGTGGGGTTGTGAATACTAAACTTTTTGCAAAAGCTCCGTTAAAGCACGATTCGTCCACTAGCCGGCCTAACGTTTCTCTATCAAAGTAAAATACCCAAAACGGTCACTTATGTGTCGTAAGGTTATTTATGAGGATGAATATGTTTTAAGTCCGTAGATGTCCATATATGTCCAACTTGATTATCTATAGCCCTGTTATACCTAATGCACATGTGCTCTTTAATATGGTAATTTATACCAAAAAGTAATGTTATAATCCTTCAAGTGATCAAAATTCATGAAATCAAACAATTCCAGAATTTTACTTTTGAATGAAAGTAATAGTGCTAAAAATGATCAAATTACATTTATATCCAAAATTACATAGTTTCCCATCTTTTTATATGTGATACATTACCGAGTTAAGGTCATTGTGATCAAATTTCATGCACTTTGGACATGTAAAAACGATTCAACTAGTTTATACAAAACAAGTGTATCATAGTAGGTATGACAAATTACACCATTTGTTGGTAAAACAACCATTTGAGGAGTTCTACTAAATGTTTTTCCGAAATTCCGGTTGGATTATAAACACAACACATAAATGAAATGTTTAAAATAAGAATCACGCATTTTTCATTAGTTATGAGGAAGATATTGCATGCACACATCTGTCATTAGTTGACAGATTGCACACTTAACTTTAATAAATTGGTAAATGCCTCAAACCTTCATATTTATTGAATGAAACCAGATTCATATGAACCCTAACGCAAAAAGAAAACTCCAAGAAGAATTATACATTAAAGACAAATAATCAAAGATATATTAACATACAAAGTAGGGTTTAGCTCTTTGGGGTTTCATCATTCGCACACATAAAATGTTTTAGGTGTTTGGAGGGTCAAAACTCCCTATTTTCATGTGATTCCACTTGCAAATAGAAAATAACTAATAAAACTAACTCTCAAAAGAAAAATCATCCTTTTTCATTGAGTTTTGAAAGAGATATGGCCATTTGAACATGCATGCACAAATCTGTCAACTTTAGACATATTGCACACTCATTTTGTTTTGATTAATTGAAACCCCAAGTCACCACATCTTTGAGTGAAACCAGTGGCATTTGATATTTAACGTATTTAAATGAATTCCAGAAGAAAAATCAAATAATTTGGACGACAATTTTGTAAGTTATGGTTGTTCAAAGTAGGGTTTACATACTGTTGAACTTCCAGATGCACATCCAACTTGTTATGAGCATTTAGAGGGTTAAAACTCAATGTTTTTAGATGATACCACTTGGATTAAAACCCTAACTCATAAAATAAACGTTTTGAAGAAGATTCATACCATTTGGACGTGTTATTTGCAAGAAATGGACGACACAAACACAAGTTTATATTCTGTCAGCACCAAAAATCACTATTTTCATGAACCAATCCCACATGCAATGGGTTTTTACTTAGATTTTTTGAGTTCTATTTGTTTGGGTCATGGATTATCACCATTATAGAGATATTTTACATATCTTTGGTGTATAATCTATCCTTAGAACTAAGAATTTTTGGAAGTTAGTAGAAAAGTGATGAAATTGCAAGAAAAAGTGAGTTTTTGACTCAAAATTGACAAGAAAAGGATGAGATGGTGTTATACTTATTTGTGTGATGAAGTGTGCACCAAAGGCTTCAATAATCATGCTATTTGATGGATTAATATGCAGAAATTGGCTGGAGTTTTTGGAGAGAAAAGAGACGGAAAAGAGTGAAGGGAATGTGTCCCTTAATATCTAGAGAGACAGAGAGAGAGGAGTTTAGAAATTTGAAAGTTGAAAATGAGGTGGTTTGAGAAAAAAGACAATTTTTATACGGGGGAAATAGGGGGGGGGGGGGGGAAGTCATGTACATGGGCCCCACCAAAATCCTATTTTTTTTTAAATGTCAATTTTCTCAATTTTGGCCTTTTTCCTCAAAAAGTAAGCCCAAAATATAAAAATTGAAATTTTTTATTTGAAACATTAAAACTTTATATTTTCTATAAATTGTGTATAAATTAGAACATTTGGCACTATGTAGGACGTTTCAGATAGTTACGCGCCGGAACCGGACTTTCTAAGCAACTATCGGAAATTCTAGAAATTTTTCGGTCAATCTAATCTAACTAACTTTTATTCTTATAACTTAACCATAATAACACTATTAGACTAAATAAGAGCTAATATGGAAGTTCAAATTTGACAGCTGTTACAAACTTCTGAAAGATCTTCTGAAGATGTTCAGAAAGATGTTTGTGCTGAAAAGGTTTCTGAACCAATTGAAGATATTTTATCTTCTGAACCTGAATTTCAAGAGACTCCTTGTTCTGAACCCACTCATGAAAATTTGGTGTGGCAATGTCTGAAGAAAATGTTGATGACAAAGTAACTTCTGAAGAGGTAGATGAAGGATATGAAACTGAAAGGTTATCTTTTAACTCTGAAAATAAAGCCGGTACAGATGATACAAATATCATTCCTGATTCAAATGAAGAAACGCTTAATGAGTATTTAGCTTTTGAAGAAGAAATTGGAGAACCAGGTGATCTGTCAAATGTCATTATGTTTGATGATGAAGAGGAAGTAAATGAGATAAGGGATATAGTTGTATGGAGACCTCTTGTGGTTAATAGAAGAGAAGTTGAAGAACTTCTGAATATTATGTGGTGGTTAGTAAATCAAATGCTTATGAAGATGGTATTTTTGGATTCACCAAGAAATCTAGAGTGTAGATTCTTGGATCAACAAAGCAAGTATGCATATGTGATAGTTAATTTATGCCATATGAGTGATGTTGGATTCTCTGAAAAAATGATAACGTCCTATGTTGGTGAGATTGAGGTAAAGTACAAAGAAAGCATTCAGATTCCCAGATTCAACTTACTATTTCTTGAAGAACCTATAATTGATCAAGTTTTCACATAAGACACAATCTTTGATGAACTTGAACATATTACCACTGTCTTTCCTGAAGACACGTATATTTTCTTATACAAGAAGAGTTTGAAGTTTGCAACTCTTGAAAGTTATTTAAGTGATCAATGGGATGAAGAATTTGCCTCTGAAGTTCAATCTTTTAGCAGAGAAATGGTATTCAAGACATACATAATCTTGTTCCAATCAAACATTTCAGAAGTATCAAAAGATCAATTGAAGAAGATTTAAGTATTGTTAGAATTGGTGCTGAAAGAAGAGATGGAACTTTAATAGAGTTCACTTAATTTGATTTTTATAATCTAAGGCTGCAAGATAAACTTTCTCTTCTGAATTTCTTTGCGAAAAGAGAGGATTCGAAATGGTGCAAGAATTAAGAAGAATAATTGGTGTCTATCTCAGAAACTTTGTGAAGCATGATTTCCAACTTTCATTGGAACATGGATTAAAGAAAGTGAACTTATTGGAACCAGCTATAGTGAGTCTTGAAGGGATCTCTACTGTGTTCACAAAACCAGAACTAGGTTTTTATTATGAAGCAGAAGGATTAAATAAAAGAACTTTCATTGTTTCTGACATTCCAAAGTACTCTTTTGCAACTCTAAAATGGTTTTGTGAATGTATGGATTGGATTCTTTGGTCCTAAAGAGTTGAAGGATGAAATTTTGTGTCTAATCAAAGAAATAATAAACTTCGGAAGGCGGTGAGAAGAAGTATATCTGGGGCATCAACGAGATAAATACCAGAAAAGATGCAGATTATTTGTTAAGTGATGTTTATGACTTTCATATTCATGCCAAAGAACAAGTGGTTGAATTTGAAGTTTTGGATGTAAATCAACCTTCAGAAGTTCCAGTTTCTGAACATGTTGGTACAAGTGCTAAGAAAGATAAAGGCAAAAGCGTGGAAGTTGTTAAGGAACAATTGCGATTACTCAAGTTTCGAAGGCCGAACATTGCAACTATATAGGATTGCTAAACATGCTTACACTTTATTGCTTGAATATGTTCATCCTGAAATATTCATGGAACATGAGCAAAGGCTCAACTACATTGATTGCTGGCTGGATAAATTTTTTGGATGGAAACAATGGTATACTAAAATAGTCGGAAGTTGAAGTTACCAATTTACGAAGCAAGAAAAGAGAGTCCTATTGTGAAAGTAATAAATGTTGATCAAACGACAAAGTTGAATTATAAATATTCTTACTTGCAGAGAAAGAGAAAATGGAGAAGTGTGCACATTTTCCGAGGCAAATTTCAAAAATGTCCATCTAAGAGATTTAGTGAAGGTCTACAAAAGAATTAATCCATTTCATGACAACATTACCTTGAGAAAGAAGAAGACTCGTACATCAAATTTCTTAAAAGACGAAAAACTATCTAATTTGTTTTTCTTTGGTAGTCTTTCACATTTTTTCTTCCAAACTAGAGTGGATAGGTCTGTAAAAGATAATAAATGTAGATTAGAATAAGAAGAACTTTTATCAACATTTTTTCAACTTCTGAATTAAGTTTTTCAGATTTAGAAATGGAAGACTGTCCTTTTTCAAAAGTGTTGACTCTTGTGATAAAATCTGAAGATGTCAATAAGTATTTTCCTGTTGTTAAGTAAGATGTGTCGTTTAAATCATTTTTAGAAGAAGTGGAACTGGAACCTTTAGGAGAATTAATTTCAGAAGTTGTACAATGTTTATATTCATTTTTCAAGAATACAACATTAGGATCATCATCCTCATCAGAATCTGAGGCATTAGGATCATCATCATTAGAAGGTAATTTTGGTTCTTCAGATTTTAATTTCTCTCCCTCATTGATAGAATATTTAGATTTATAAGCTATGTACCCATCTTTGTCTATGATAGCTACATTAGGATCATCATCATCATCAGAATCTGAGGCATTCATCAAATGCGAAAATACGTTTTTCAGTCATATTTGAAGCAAAAAAAATTTAAATTGGAAATTTTTTTCTCTATTTTCAAAACTTGATACATTTATAAAAACATCCTTAGTTTCATCGTCAGAGTTATCAAATAACATTTCTGAATGCTCATCATTATCATTTAAAGATTCAATGTTTGAAAATTTATCATATATGTCTTCAAGAATTTCTTCAGAATTAATTTTATTTTGAACTTCAGAAGTATTATTTGATGTAATTTCAGAAGTTGCTTCTGGAATAACTTCAGATTTTAATTCAGAAGATATTTCAGATTCAGACTTTGGTTCAGAAGTACTTTCAGAAGTAACTTCAGAAGTATTTGATACTCCATAGTTTGTTTCAGAAATTTTTTCAGAACTCATTTCTTATTCAAAATTTTTAATTGAGTCACTAGAGTCAAGAGATTTTTCATCTGAAAACAAAATCTCTGATTTTATAAAACAATTCTTTCAGGCAAAGAATGATTAACAGGTTTATTCACAACACCGTTACTTTTCTCATTGAAAATTTTCATATTAGAAACATTATATAAATTTGAAGGTGCTTTCTTCAGAATTTCACTTTCACTATATAAGCTTGCTTTGATATTATAAAATTTTGAATTCTTAGTCTGACTCGTTAAAATATTCAGAGTTTGTTTAGTTTGACCTCTTTTAAAATTCAGATCTTCAAATTCCTTGATCTTTTTGTATAATTCAAGTCTTTCTTGATTCAGAAAGATCATTTTGACATTCAGAACTTCTTTTCCAGATCTTTCATTAAGAATATCTTTTTGCGTACTATCCATCTTTTCATTCAACAAATATTTTTCTTTAGAAGTCTTTTCAAGTGTTTATTCAGCATTTTGACAATTTTGTTTATAGATTTGACTTTCAGCTCTGAATTTATTTACCATCGTTCTTTCACCTTTTATTATGTTTATGAGATTTTCAAATTCAGAAGTCATATTCAGAATTTGATCTTGCATGTTGTTTTCAGAATTTTCAGAATTTAATGATGAAATTGTTTCAGAGTTAAGTTCAGAAGAAGAAGTTTGTACCTCAGAATCATATGCATGTGTATCTTCAGGATCCATCTGGCACATGTAGCAGTTTGAAGCATAGTTTGCAACGTCTTCATCATATTCTCCATCACTCAAATTCAACCAATCTTCTTCATACTTTGTAACTAGAGCTGGATTCATTTTTTTTGAAGTATATAATATTTGTATACGGCAATTGGAATAAACAAATAAACTCACACACCCTCCTCACCTATGGTGAGGTTTGAACCCCCGACCTCCTAGAAGACAAGGGCTCACATACCGCTAGGCCAAAGGCCCTTTGGTTTCATTTCTTTTTCTTTGCAAGTAAATGCTTCTTGCTTAACAAGGCTACAATATCATTTGTCTTTTTCTGTTCATTCTGTCTGAATTTGATTTTGTCTTCTTGTTGAAACAAAATCCCATAAACATCATGGATAGACTATCTAGACATATTCCTGGTAACCATGTTGTCAGAAAAGCTAGTCCATTCATTCCCCGTGTTATTAAAAAACTTATTATTAATTTCTGAATTAGATTTCTGAATTAGATTTCTGAACACGATTTCTCCTTAAGTCATTTAGAACATTATTGAACCTATGATAAGTTTCAGTGATTGATTCACCCACTTTGTATCTGAAATTCTCATATGTACCAATGCATATGTTTAGTCTCTGAGCTTGAGCTTTAGTGCTCTCTGCATCTGAGCCTCAACTTCATCCCACATGGCCTTCGCAGAAGTTAAGTTGTTAGCTCTGTTGAATATTTCATTCGGGATGGCCATGGTGAGTAAAGTAAGTTTCCTTCTATCTACTTTGGCTTGCTTCTTTTCAGCATTATTATACGTACCATGACTCTTCTTGGTCCGGGTAGGCTGGAATTTCAGGAGTAGTTTTTTTTCTAGGAACAAGAGCAATTTCTACGTAGACTTCTAGGGGTCCATTGATAATGGATTGCATTAATGCCTCATCAATCTTATCCAAGAATGGAATCATCCTTATGCGCCATTGATGATGGTCACTCAAGAACAGAGTAGGTGGTTTAGTTTCAAATCCAATGGAAACCATTTCTTTCGACATCTTGATATGAATGATCGCAAATTCTACTAAGTTTGAATTTTAGATCAAATCGAATCTATCTTGAATAGATTGATCAAGAATTTCAAGAACTTGTCAGACCTGACTGATTCTTAATAGAATCAACAAATAAATGAATTGGCTTTGATACCAATTGATAGATCCAAGTATCAAAATATTGCAAGAATATAAAATATAAAACTAGAAATGTAGCAAGGAATTCGGATGTAGTATTGTTGTTGACAGAGTTACAGATGTATCTTTACAGATCAAAAGATCTAAGAACGTTAGTTCTAACAAACCAACTAACCTTCTATTTATATACAAGAAAGGATTCTAGACTGACAGATAGTTACACGACAGACCAATAGAATCAAAAGAAATGTATATCATAAAGTTCAGAACCACTTCTGAACTTCTTTAGAACAGTCTTCAGAACTTCTTCAGAACTTCTTCAAAACATCTTCAGAATCTTCAGAACTTCTGAAGTAGACACTTCAGAAGTTATGGCTTAGGCTTTCGTTGACTTCTTTACTTGACTTCTGACTTTAGACTTCTAAGCTTTCTTCCCTTGTCTCATCAGAACTAGTTCAAGAGATCCGAACTATGTAACTTTAGAACCCAGTCTTCTTTGAAGCTATTTCATGATCACTATCAAGAATTTTGGGGAGGAGAGTGATCTTCGGAAGGAGGGATATAAGTGACGAGAGGAAGACATACGCCAATAATGAGCTCCCCCTCTTAATTTACAAGAGTAGAATCAAGTTCTACAAATTCTTTATTCTTCTTTTAGGGTCTAGGTGGATCCTTTTTAGGATTTTCCATGTCCCCTAAAGGGCTTCTGACACCAACTCCCCCTAATAGTGTTGTTTTTGGTCTATTGTTGGTCGAGAAGGCATCATCGTCATAATCATCATCATTATTATCCTTGAGGGAATAATAAAGGATGTCTCTAGGTTCATTGTTGTCTTCATCTTCTTCGTCCTCTTCATCATCTTCATCACACCTTCGGGAATCGGTGGTTGTTGATGAGGTTGTTGAGGTTGCGGAGGTGGTTGGTTCATGAGGCCGTTCGGCCGAGCTCTTGTGCGAACTTCTCCCCTCCTCTTGTGCACCAAGAGACTGTTGCCTGAGAAGTTTGAGTTTGAGTGATCAAACCTAACTGAGACCGATCTGTTTCACAAAATGAATGAGCTTTCTCTGACATGCCTTTAAGAAGGCTGCAGAATATCTGCTTGATTTTGCTGTATTTCAGCAATGGCCTGGGCTTGACTCTAAGCTTCTTTAGAGAGAGCTTTAACCTCTCGCTCAATGGAGCATTGATCGTCTCTCACTGTATGAAGATCAATGGAGAAATTGTTGATGGCCACCTTCATGGCAGGAATCCCAACCACTTGCTTGTAGATCCTCTCTTAGTTGTGCCACAGTGTGTCTAGTTGTTGCCTTGTGGTCGCACACTCTTTCACTTGAAAATCAATTGCTAGGAATGAGGGAGGAGCCAGAGAAATCTAGGGAGTGTCCACAGGGATAGAAGGAAATGTGGGAAGGCCCTTCTCCTTCTTAACGTCTCGTAGATCAGCAGCTGAAGGAGCCTTTGAAGAGTTAGGCGTCTTTGATCGGAGTGGTGGTGGTGACAACAGTTGCTGAAGTAAATTTAGGTGCCGGGACACCTATATATATCAAAGAAAGATGAGCCAAAAATAGCTCAGGTTTAGCAGAAGGAAGTGGGTAAGTAAAGTGTTTACACAAGTGTGCCTTAAGAGTATCTGAAGGATTACTCTCAGGGATGGTACATGCGACGGTAGTGTCTAGTGGATCACTGACCTGTTTCTGGGAATGCTTAAGAGAAGCATTTTCAGGTCCTGTGCACGTTGCTTTCCAGAGATCCTATTGTCTAAACAAAGGCGATGTCCGAATAACACGTTGCTTAATCTCATCGGGGATGGGGACAACCATTCTGAATCATGGATTGATGTGAGGACCAAAGAAGATGAGATAGAAGAAGATAAGAGGAGCAAAGGTGCATGTGATACCTAATACGGCCTCGGCGTAGGCGACTATAACAATTTCGGCCGAGCGAGGTCACTGAAAAAGGAGGTAGTGCTGACGAAGCGGCAACAGAAGCAGAAGCTGTTGTAGAGAAGGTAGGGTAAATCCCGAAATCAGAGAGAGTACTTGATTGAGAGACACTCTTCTTGAATTTCTTGGACGTTTACTTTTGGGCGATGGACTTTTGGTGTCCAACGGTTGGTTGTTTTCGCTTTTCAGCTAGAGGAGAGATGCCTTGGTTGGTCACTGAGGGTATTGGCAGTGATGTTGGCATGGGTGCTACGTGAGAGGTAGAGATGGTTGATTCGGCATTAGCAGCAGCACCTTGGATTACTTGCAGCATGTATGGACTGTAGGGAGCTTCTCTATCTTTTTCATGCACCTCGAGATCCTTCTTCCCAATCTAAGAGAAATTTTGGTTTCCCTCAGTAGGGTATACCTCATAGATGGTTGCGAAGAGAATTGCAGCGAATCTGGGCAAAGCAATAGCTTTGTCCCTCTTCTGGTATTTCACCTGGTTGTATAGTTCGCTAAATATATATTTAGCGAAGTTCAGCTTCCTACAGGTGCAGAAAGCAACCGCCATCTCTTGGGAGTGCTTGCTAGCCTGATCCTATGAGCTAAATTTGGAGCTCAAACACTGAATGATGTGCGTCGAAATATATTGACATCTCGCTGGCATGCGCTTCTTTTCGACCTTAGTGATGGACTTAACGATAAGCTTTGTCTCTTTGTCAACTGGCCAAACATAGCTAGTGGCATCAAGAAAAGCCTGAATTTCCTCAGTGGTAGGAGCAGCATCCCATTTTTCAATTTTCTCCTTAGTTGGAAGACGGAGAACGTTCCTTATCACTTCAGCAGTGATAGCAATGGTGACTAGGGCTGTAATAAATTGGATTGCAGGGAGCTTTCGTCCTTTCTTGTTGGTGAGGGTAGTGCAGTGAACAGTGTGCCAGTATTGATGGAGATGAGCAGTTATCCCAACAGGGACATGGATGAAGGCGTACTTCCCAGCACTGCTTGATGAAGCGTGCACCATCCCTCATATAAGCACATTCAGTAGGGATGTCAGTGATAGCAACATAGTTGCTCGGCGTCACCATAGCTTGTTTAGGAGGAAAGCTGGTCTCTGGTGCAACAACGAAGGTAGTGACAGGGATGACCTCAGTTTTAGATTGAGGCATGTTGCTTGGAGTTTGCATTTCTGTTTCAAAAATGGGAACACCAAATAGAAAAATCATGGCTTAATACAAAAATATGTGTAAACCAGAATATTTTTGGTATAAAGGTTACCAAATAGAAGATAATGTTAGATCCCAAATATCAAGAATGTAGAAAGTTTATAAAACAAGAACAAGAGATTTATCACTGAAGTCGTATGTCGTATTGATTACCAAACAGTATTACAAAATGTGTGTCTTTACATGCTCTATCTATCTGTTAGTCCCATATTACAACATATATGATATATAATGCTCAATACATCTTGTTTATTGAAATATTGAATATAGAGAGCTTACAGAAAACACACACTTACACCTTAATCGACTCTCATGTATGGTGTTCTATTAATGTTCAACTCCCTAACTGTCTAACAGACTCTCTATATAAACTATAAAGGTAAAGCTACAGTTACATGTATTTAAATCACAACCCAATTACATTAAGACACGTCATCAAAAACTCTATTCAGAAGTTCTTCAGAACTTCAGAACTGTCTTCAGAATTCTAAACTTTGCTCTTCAGAACCACTTCTGAATAGCCTTCAGAACTTCAGAACTTTCACTTCAGAACTTATTTAGAACTTCTTCAGAATTTCTTCAGAACTTCTAAATATATCTTTTGCACTTCTGAAGATGACTTTATTTATCTTTCTAGCACTAGTTCAGAACTTCTGCACTTCTAAACTATTCATCTTCAGATTCAGAAATTCTTTACTTTACAAAACATACAAAACATAGGATCCAAGTTCATAGGATTCTTTGGATCCTAACACTATCAACGTTAGTTCTAACTATCTAACAAACTATCTATTTATATACAAATAGAAATGCTAAAGATACAGTACAAAAATGACAGACAAGTTCAGAACTGCTTCTGAACTCCTTCAGAACTTCTTCAGAAGTGTCTTCAGAACCATCTTCAGAACTTCTTCAGAATCTTCAGAACTTCTGAAGTATCGACTTCAGAAGTCATGCCTTAGTCTTTACTTTGCTTGTTTTCTGAGTTCTGAGAACCCAATCTTCTTCTTTTGAAGCTACTTCTGATATCTATCAATCTCCCCCTTAGCTTCAAAAGTTCAAATCCTAACTCCAGATGTTTAAGATTTGTCTAACATCCTTCAGAATAAGACTTCTGTATTCAAGAATAGATTCAATAATTCATAGCATCTCCTGAGCAAGTTTTCTGTATTACTCCCATTCTTCATCACTTAAATTATTCTGCCTTTTATTCTGTCTTTTTACCAACCTGTCTCTTATGGAGATTAAAGTTCCATTACAGCATCTCTTACTGTCTTAAGTCTTTCTTTGATGGTTGAGATTTTGTCAGTGGTTTCTTGAATGATATCGGGCGTAGTGAACTGTCTATCTTCGATTTCTAACTAGCTAAGCGACGATCTACATTTATGTCCGTATAGGGCTTCGTACCGTGCACACTGAATGCTTGGTATGGTAGCTGTTGTTGTAGGAGAATTCAACAACTAGTAGGTGGGTATCCCAACTCCCAACAAAATCTATCGCGCATGCACACAGCATATCCTCTAATGTCTGAATAGTTCTTTCTGATTGTCCATCCGTTTGAGGATGATAGGCAGTGCTATAATCCAAACATGTACCCAATGCCTTTTGGAGAGACTGCCAAAATCGTGATGTAAAACGTGTGACTATTTCTATCCGTTATAATGGAAATAGGCACACCGTGACGTGTGACTATTTCATTGATGTAAATTTGCGCACGTTTTCCATACTGAAATATTTCCGATTGGGAAGGAAATGAGCTGATTTTGTAAGTCGATCTACTATAACCAATATCGAATCATGTCTTTTCCTAGTCCTGGGTAGCTTGGTTATGAAATCCATAGTTATTTGCTCTTTCTTATTGCGAGAATAGATGAGTATATCATCCATAAACATGATCACGAATATATCTAGGTATGGTCGTCATACGCTATTCATCAAATCCATGAAGATTGCTGGTGCGTTTGTTAGCCCAAAAGGCATAACTAGGAACTCGTAATGATCATAACGAGTTCTAAACACTATCTTAGGAATGTCTTCTTCAAGAGCTCTCATCTGATGATACCCCGATCGAAGATCGACCTTTGGGAAATACGTAGCACCTTGAAGTTGATCAAATAAGTCATCAATTCGAGGGAGGGGGTATCGGTTCTTGATAGTCAACTTATTGAGTTCCCTATAATCGATACATATTCGGAAAGATCCATCCTTCTTTTTAACAAACAAGATTGGAGCTCCCCAAGGTGAAGACCTAGGCCCGATGAATCATTTATTGAGTAACTCTTGAAGTTGTTCTGACAATTCTTGAACTTCTGATGGCGCTAACCGGTATGGTGGTCTTGCTACAGGCGCGGCTCCTAGAACTATCTCTATGCGAAACTCAACTTGTCTTTGCGGTGGTAATCCAGACAACTCATCTGGGAATACCTCAGAATAATCCCGCACTATCGGAAGATCTTGAATGCTCTTTTCCTTGTACTTCTTATCCTCAACATGAGCCAAAAATGCAATGCAGTCCTTTCTCAAGTATTTTCGCATCTTCATACTCGTCACCATTTTAATACTCCTTCTGGGTTTCTCTCCATGTACTTTGAGTACTTCACCTTCGGGTAGTGGAACTTGAATGATCTTTTCGGAGCAGCAAATTTCAGCTCGGTACTTAGGCAACCAATCCATACCCACAATTATGCCGAAACTTCCTAACTTAATCGGAATTAGGTCTATACCAAAATCCCTACTGGCCAAGTTTAAGGTGCAGTTCATTATTATGTCGTTGGCCCAACTTTCTAGTCCGTTGGCATATTCAAGGACATATATATCTTTCAACTTCTTGGACCTTAAGTTTATCTTTGGTCTAAATTGTAGCGATACATAACTCCTATCTGCTCCAGAATCAAACAATACTGATGCATAATGATCGTTTAGCAGAAACGTACCTGTAACCACATCGGGACTTTGTCTTGCTTCTTCTGCTCCTATTTCGAATACTCGACTCTTGCCTGACCTCCTTGGTTCCCTTGATTGACTGGTCGTGCTTCAATAGTATTTGGTCTTTGATCCAGTCTCGGACAAGTGTTTCGGAAGTGATCTAGACTTCCACATTCGTGACATGCTCGTCTTCCGCCACTCCTACAATCCTTAACAAA
Source organism: Silybum marianum (assembly GCA_036898165.1). NCBI lineage: Eukaryota > Viridiplantae > Streptophyta > Magnoliopsida > Asterales > Asteraceae > Silybum > Silybum marianum. The sequence continues at coordinate 88,951 of JAWIMA010000033.1, read as the reverse complement.
ATGGCCTCCCTTATTTCATTTGAGGCAAATGATGCATCTTCCACCATGATGATTATTACACTTATCACACTTAGGGTATGTTCCCTTTCCTTTCTCCTCTATCTATGACTGGATCCCATAGTTCCTTGTTACCTTCTGATTTTTACCCGTCTTTCCCCCAAATTGCTTTTTCAAGGGTTCCTCCATCTTTCTCTTACCTTGAGCTTTGTATCTTGTAAATATTCCCGAACGATTAGCATTGTTTGTGAGCCTGGTTGCCAAATTCACCGCATCTTGGGTTTTTGGGTTTGCCAGACATACATGTCGACTCGATTTTCCTCAGGCATCACCAAATGTGGTACCATCTTTGCCGGTTCATGGAAACGAGCAGAGTAAGAATCTGTGTCATTTCGCTTCATTTCATGATTCTATAGCTCCGCTTCCAACTTTTGGATTTCGCTCCTTGGTAGTATTCCTCTTTGAGTATCTTTTTGAATGCCTCACAAGTAAGACTGTTGGCTGTTTCTCGGTCTCGGGTTTGCACTTGGGTGTTCCACCAGGTCAATGCTCGTCTTTGTAGCAAACAGGCGGCAAACTCCACTTTATTTCCTTGAGTGCAGTTACTGATGTGGAGAATGGATTCCATATTCTCAATCCATGTTAGTATTCCAACAACTCCTTCAGTTCCATATCCTTCGGGTTGCAGGTCCAAAAACTTTGTATGTGCATTCCTATCTACACTTGCTCCAGATCCTGAGTTGTTTCCCGAATTAGCATTTAGACCCGCTGCCACTTGACTAACGATGTTCGGAAGTGCCACGATGAGTTGCTCAGACACAAGCGCGCGATCTCGGGGTTTTCTCGCCTCGAAGGCATTGTCTTTAGGCATAATTCATATTGAGGTTAGGTCATATTACTATTACTATTTCTGCGCTAAGTCTATTGTACTAAATTATGTATACACAACACTCGATTCATCAAATCATAGGTTTAGAATCACATAACTTCAATATCCAGCAAAAATAATTCCCAAAAGACATCAAGTATCTTAGAGCTACATGCCACCAAAATAAATTTCCAAGTTTAACCAACAAAGTAGTCAAAAAGTTCTCTCCTAGGTTGACTAGTCACATAGCCTGAGGAGTCAGTAGAGTACTTAGTAGGAGTGGATGAGTGAGACATAGTGAACTGTGATAGTAACAAACTTAATTACTAAATGTACTTTAGTAAATAACAATTTATTATGCAAACTCACACTTATGACTATGCTTTTCATTTGGGCAAGAAGTTCCCAATATAATTGTTCCATGTCTCCCTTAAACATATTAAATTAGTCATAGGTGATCAGGCTTTGCCTAATTATAATATGCTAAGTCGACACTTATTCCAATTATACCAGTACTATGCTTTTAAAATTACAGTTAGTTTAGAAAAATAGTTTTCGACAACTTTTGGTTATAGTATTTGGTTTTATAGAAAAAAAACCGGTGTTCTCTATAACCTATGGCTCTGATACCAAGTCTGTCACACCCCGCTAAAGCGAAAACACGGAGAGTGATAGTTCATGATTTCATAGCGATAGGACAAGAACAACACCAATCATCCATTCAATACATAACAAGTTAAAACCCAAATTACATCATACAAGTCCAAAGTTTTAATAAAATAAAAGAAAAATAGTATACAAACATAATGATTTCAAATTTAAAACGTGATTGATGTTGTCGCGCCCATAAAACAAGCATTTTTAGTTACCTTTTCTTACCCCTGAAAAGCATGAATAAAACAAGGTGTCAACTACAAAGAGTTGGTGAGTTCACAGGTTTTTTATATGCACAAAACATTTTATATGCAAGGTATAGAAATAGCGAAGCAGAAGTTCGCATCAACTTTAAAGTTTTAAAAATTCATGAGCAAAAATACAAATTTACCATTACACATGATATATAAATATTGAGCCACTACTAAGTCTACTCGACATTCTACGCCCCACGAACTACCTCAGCGGTGGACCTAAAGTCCACATGTGTAGAGCATTCTTAATTGATAAAGTGCACCCCTACTTGCCAGTTAGGTGGGTATGTCAACCAAATAGCGCTATCCACAAATATCATCGGCTCATTTCGAGTTAAATAGTAGTGTACCACGGGGACTTTACATAACTCAACATATCATTTTGTGTAATAAATAGTTCATCACAATGATTTATATCCTTTTCGTTAAATCAATATAAATCAATTCAATTTCCATTAAAACAACATGCTTTACACCCCAAACGTATAAACATTTAAAAATAGGGGCGGTGAATACTCACCTTTGCAAGCTCCGCTACACAAAAACACGATCCGATCCCCACCCAAAGGCCTAACGATTCCCTAACAAAGAAAAATGCTCAAAACCATCACTTATGGGTCTAAAACTACTTTTGGAAGTGAATAAGTCTTAAGCTTATAAATGTCCACATACATCCAACTTGATTGCCTATAGTCCAATTATACATAATGCACATATGCTCGTTAATATTGTAATTTATACCGTAAGTTGTGTTATAAACCATCAAATGATCAATAATTGTTAAAATCGAGAAATTCCGAGAATTTCACTTCGGACCGAAACTTATAGTACTCAAAATGATCAAAATGTAGTGACTTCCAAAATGACATAGCTTCCCATATTTTTATATCTAATATAGTATTTGGGTTATAGTTATTGTGACCGGATTTGATGCATTTTGGACATGTAAAAATGATTCAAATAATTTATGCAATGCAAAGGGTCACAACTTGCATGGCGTATTACACCATGTTAGTAAATCACTCATTTGAGGAGTTCTACTTAGTGTTTTCTAGAATTTCCAGTTGGCATAAAAGAAACTTTTTAGATAAGAATCAACCGATTTTGAAGAAGTTATGAAGGAGATATGGCACTACAAAGTTGCATGCACAATTCTGTCATTAGCTGACAGATTGCACACTTAACTTTAATAAATTGGTTAATGCCTCAAAACTTCATATTTTTGAATGAAACTGGATTCAAATGAACCCTAACTCATAAAAGAAAACTCCAGAAGAATAATTATGCATTATGGACAAATATTCAAAGAGATATTAGCATGCAAAGTAGGATTTACCTACTGGTGGTTTCACAGATTGCACACCTAAAATATTTTAGGTGTTTGGAGGGTCAAAACTCCATATTTTTAAGTGATTCCACTTTCAAACTGAAGATACCTCATAAAACTATCTGTCAAAGGAAAAATAATCCTTTTTCATTGAGTTTTGAAAGAGATATGGCCATTTGAACATGCATGCACAAATCTGTCATTAGTTGACGGTTTGCACACTCATTTTGTTTTAATTAGTTGGAACCTCAAATCACCAATTTTTAAATGAAATCAGTGGCATTTGAAATATAACTCATTAAATAAAATTCCAGAAGAAGAATCAAGTAATTTGGATGAGTATTCAGAGAGTTATGATCGTTCAAAGTAGTTTTTGCCTACTGTTGAACTTCCAGATGCACATGCATCTTATTATGAGCATTTGGGGGTCAAAACTCAATGTTTTTGAGTGAGACCACTTGGATTAGAATCCCAAATCACTAAATAAACTTTTAGAAAGAAGATTCATGATATTTGAACATATTATTTGCAAGAAATGGACGATTTATGCACATGCATAAAATCTGTCAGCACTAAAATTCACAAATTTCATGAATAGAACCCACATGCAATAGGTTTTTGCTTTGATTCCTTAACTTCCATTTGTTTGGTCATGAATTATCACTCTTATGAAGATATTTTGCACATCTTTGGTGTATAATCTACCCTTGGAACTAAGAATTTCCAGAAATTCAAAAGAAGGTGATGAAAATGCTAGAAAAGTGGGTTTTTCTTCAAAAATTTGCAAGACAAAGATTAAATAAAGATTGTACCTTGTTTGGATGATGAAAAAGATGTAATATCTTCAAAATTCTTGTTATTTTGATGGAAAGAAATGAAGAAATTGGCTGGAGCATGAAGGATGAAGGAGGTGTTCTTGAGAGCCTCTTGAATTTTGAGAGAGAGAGAGAGAGGAATTTTTGAGTTTGACATTTGACAATGAGCACTTTATGAAAAATTTTAGTATTTATATGGGGGAAAAGGGGAGGAGCCAGCCATGTACATGGGCCCCACCCAAGTCCAACAATTTTTTTTTAAATTTATTTCAAGCCCAAAATGAAATTACAAAGTCCATCTTCTCAATTTTGACATTTTTTCTCCAAATTGTAAGCCATTTTAGTTAAATTATAACAAAAATAAAATTTTTATATTTAACATACTAAAACTATATATTTTATATAAATTGGGTATAAATTAGAGCATTTGGCACTATGTAGGACGTTTCGGCCAGTTACGGATCGGAACCGGACTTTCTAAACAGCTACCGGAACCTCTTGAAATTTTTCGGCCATTCTAAGCCAACTGACTTCTATTCTTATAAATAATCGATATTAACACAAATAAACTTAATTAGACCTAACCTGGAGGTTCAAATTTGACGATTGTCACAGAAAAAATTTCTCATCTTTTTATATGTGATATATTACTAAGTTAAGGTCATTGTGAACAAATGTCATGCATTTTGAACATATAAAACGGGTTCAAATAATTAATACAAAACAGTGTGTCACAGCAGGTATGGAAGATTACACCCTGTTAGTAAAACAACCATTTGAGAAGTTCTATTAAGTATTTTTCAGAAATTCCAGTTTGATTATAAGCATAACACATAAAGGAAACTTTTAAGAGAAGAATCACTCATTTTGAATGAGTTATGATGAATATATGGCACCACTAGAGATTTGTTCCTCTTCAGAGATAGATCTTTATTGTGTACAACACCATGCATTTCTTGAAACAGAAGATCAGTGTAGTCTAGTGGACGGTTAAAGAACATATTATACATCATCGTGATGATATTTTTGCTAGCCTGATCCATTGATCCAATCTTGCAGGTGAGGCTTTTATTCAAGATTGAGACCAGAACATTCCACATCGGGGGTAGGGATTGTCTCTTGAATTCTGAGACCCTTGTGATTTCTTTATTATATCCTAACCGGTTCAGAAATTTGACCAGATCATCAAAGGTTGGGTTCTGTTCTAGACCAGGGTTTGGCTCACGAATTTCATTTACCATTATGAATCACGCAGAAAGATCGAAGAATTTGGCTATCTTTTCATGGGTTATTTGCATCTCTATGGGATATTCGTTGTCATTTGGAACATCAAAGCTCCCGGTAAGAGTTAATGCACCTTTGATATACATTGATTTCCACACCTCTTGGACAAAATTTTCAGGGACATTTGGGTTTGCTATTGTTAGGGCTTTGTTTAGAATATGGTGTTGGAGGAATTCTATCATGATTCGATAGTCCTCAAGGAATTCTATCTGGAAGTTGTTGGGTTTGCTGGGTAAAAATACGATTGGGGCACTCTCAGCAGTTGAGTCTACCATTTGGTCTTCATCATTTTGCACAATCGCAGGGATTTCATTCTAAGCTGCCGTTTGAGGATTAGGGTTTTTGAGAATTTGCAGGTTTTGCAACAGTGGGGATTTTTTTTGTACAAGAAATTTTAAGAGCAAGGAGATGGTAAAAAGTGAAAAGTGATGGTGAATCGAGTTTAAATATTGAGAGTGAAAAGTATACTCAAGTGGTAAAAGATAATGGACGGTTTTAGTGATGTGGGCTACAAATCGATGAGGCATACGGACCATAGGGTTCTTACACGTGTCTGACGGTTTAGATGTGGCTCGAGTAGTATTTTGACGCGTGGCATTGTTAGAAAGAGTATCCGTTTGGAATCGGTGTATGTAGCATTTGAAAAACTCAATCGTTTTCCCTTAACCCGTTGAATGCCGAAAGGTGATTTAAAAAAATTGACAGTTGATTTACATGGTCTTAAGATGAAACATTTGAAGACCAGTAAAAAGTTTTAATTTAGAAGCATTTAAAATAAAGAATATAATTTAAACAAGCTTTGGTAGACATGCCAGAGACTTCTGTATAACCTTCTGAAAGAAATCCCCCATGGAGGCAAGAGTTAGTACAGAGGTTCTAAATGACTACTTTACCTTCAAAGTCGTCTTCCTTAGATTGGATCTTGATACAACACAATCCAGAAGATTGAGAATTTTTGAAAACATTTAAAATCATTCAATTGGTCGAGTAAAACATTCAGTGACCAAGAGAAAGTTTGTTCAAGTTGTAAGGATTTTCCAGAGTAAGTCATAGGCATCAGAAGCTTCTGTATAACCTTGACGACAAGAGTTAGTACAGAAGAAAATTATATGTGTGATTTTTAGAAGAAAATGTTTCAGCAGGTTTTGAAGACAATCTAGAGGCTTCTATATTACTTGAAGATAAGAATTTGTACAGAAGATCTGAATGATAAGCATCTTTCAGAAGATGAAAAACTCAGAAGGACTGAAAGACATGCCAGAGACTTCTGGGTGTTCTTGGCAGGAAGGATCGGTCCAGAGGTTCTGGAAGAGTTATCTTCTGAAATTTAATGTTCATACAGAAGTGGAAAATTCTCCCCCTTGATTTATGCATGAGTGTTTGCTCCCCCTTGACATGTGAAAATTAAGTTTCTCTGTTACCCCTCAAACTGTGCTTGGATCATAAAATCGTGAATAATGTACAATTTGAGATGTAGAGATATCGTTAGTGTAGCTAGAGGCTTCTGGTATGCTTGTGATGGTAAAGTGTTGGAACCCAGATCCCTTTCTAAACATTTAATTGATAGATTTGTGAATCAAAGTATAAGCGGAAGCAATTCAAATCAATTAACAACAGTAATTAAGCAACAAACAAACAGTAAGGAGAGGAAAAAGCAAGACCTTCATATCAGAGGCTATTCCAGAAAGTGATTCTGACTCTAATGATGAAATCAAAGCCTTTGCTGATTCTTTGGCTCTTATTACCAAAAAATTCACTAATAGGTTTGGGAATGGATCATTCCAGGGAAACAGAAGATCTGATCGATCTACTACTTATGCTCCCAAACAAGAGATTCAGAGAACTGAGAAATCTGAAGCAGAGAAGAAAGAAGATGAGATGAAGAAGAAGAAGGATGTATGCTACAGATGTGGCAAGCCAGGACATTACTCTAAGGATTGCAGAGGAGCTCTGGATAAAGACAAGACGTACTACAAGAACAAATACAAGTACAATGTCACTGAAAGAGCTCACTATGCTGAGAAAGAAAATTGGTTAGGAGATGAGTCTAGCGGTGATGAGGCCATGTTTTGTGAGATGGCAAAGACAAATGAGTCAGAAGATCAACCTTCTGAATCACCGGTTAGTACTTTCTCTGAATCATCTGAACTTGAAAACACAATTGTGCTTTTATCAAACAATTTTGAAGAACTAAAACAAAAGCTCACAATTGAAAAGAAATTACAAAAAGGTATTGAAAAAACTCTTTCTACAACACAAAGGGAAAGAGATATTTATAAAAGGGAGATGGATATTTTAACAGAAGAAAACCTGGAACTAAGCACTGAAAAAGAAAAGATATCCATGACTTTAAAAAATACTGAAGTTAAGCTCAAGAAGGAGAACTTAAATTTTAATAAACTTTTGGAAGAAAAAGATAAGGAGATTCAAGCTAAAGAAAGTGACAGATTAAATTCTATAGCACTTAAAAATTATTTTCAAAAGAGACAAATTTTTTGCATGTTGAACTTCAAAACAAAAAGCTACAGATCAAAACATATCTGGATGCTCAAAAAGTTCACGAAAAAATTAATACACCAGTAGGGAGATCTGGACTTGGTTTCGAGGATTTAGATCCCTACACGTGTGAAAAAAGGTCTACCTTAGATTCTGTTTTCTGTATGGGACAAGAACAGAAGCCAGTGTTTCCAACTTTATATCCTCAATCAATCTTCTAACGATCAAAACATGAAAATTGTCATCATCAACGAAAACTCAAGTTCAAAAATATTGTATATTCATCTGGAAAAACAAACGTTGATCTGAATAAAATTCAGAAGAATGATGACATTTTCAAATTTGGCTTGAATGTTCATGTAACTTTGAATTCAGAAGCTGATGCCTTTATTCCTACACAAGTAGAAGAAGAGTTACGACTTAGATTTGAAAATGATATTCTCTTATAGATTTACATCTTTCTGAATCTCAAGATACGTTGGAAGTAATCATATATCCTTGGGAGACTGATGATCAAGGTGAAGATTTCTTTGATAATTCTGAAAATTCCTTTTCTAATATAGAAAATCAATCTCCACCTAATTACACTAAGTCTCTAGAGGTAGTTAAAAATAAGGATCCCCCTTTCTTATATACTAATGAACCTCTGGAAATCAGAGCCTCTGATAAAAATGTTGAAAAACATTTCAGTGGCATACCGATAATCTCCGCTCCTTCACTAGGACATAGAAAATCTGTATCTATTCATCCAGACTTCATAGGGATGTGTCTTAAAGCCAAATCTTGTCTTGAACTTGAGATATAAGGAAATCTCAAACATATTTTGAAAGCTAAACAATCTCCAAAACCCAATCTTCCAAAGTTTACTTGCGTTTAAAAAGGGAAATGGAAATCTAATCTCTCTGCTCCTGTTTCAGTAACTTCGAAAGCTCCTAAGAAGGTAAATCAGTGGAAGCCTCCGCTGAAGAACATTTCAGATTCTGAAAATAAGTCTAGTCTAGATAGGAAGTTCTATAAAACTACTGATACTAGAAAAGACAGTATTAAGAAAAATTGTAGTTATCATTATCTTAATGAAAATTCAATGCAATCTTTTCTGTCTCAGAATTCTGAATGTTTTTCTCTGTTCTTAGAATTAAAACAATTTTTCTTGCGGACCTGTGATCAGTTAAATGCAAACTTCTCGTACTTCAAAAATAAACCATAGAAAAACAATAAGATAAAAACCGCAAAGAATAACCCTCTACCTCCTGCTAAATCAAATCAAGAGCAAGATAAAAAGTTTGACAAACCCAAAACTAACATCAAAGAACCCATAAAGAGATGGGTACCTAAAAAACTCTGATTGTGATTGCAGACGCAACATGTGCACGTCTGATATCTTGACTCTGGATGCTCGAGGCACATGACTGGATCAAAAAACTTACTCTCCCAATTCAAAGATAAATGTGGTGGAGCTGTAATGTTTGGTGATAATGGTATGGGTCAAATAAAGGGCTACGATACTTTACAAGAAGGTAATATTACCTTATCTAAATAGCTCATGTTTCTGGACTGAAACATAACTTGCTGAGTGTAAGTCAACTTTGTGATTCTAAAATACTTGTTGTATTTGATGAAAAACATTGTTACTTATTTTCTAAGGCAGGTGAGGAAACTCTCTGTCTTATCTTCAAAGAGAGTGAAGTTGCATGGTTATGGCATCATAAAATGTCTCACTTAAACTTTGATAATCTTGAGATGCTTGTCAAACACAATTTAGTAACTGGTCTTCCAGAAGCCCATTTTCAAAATGATCACCTCTGCCCTGCATGTGAAATGGGCAAGATTAAATGAGCATCTCATAAAACAAAAAGTGATCATTCTTGCACTCGACCTCTGCAATTGTTACATGTTGATCTCTGTGGTCCCATTGAAATTCAGAGTCTCTCTGGTAAAAAGTATATTCTGGTACTTATTGATGACCAGAATCCAAGTTCTTCTACATCAGAAGATTCAACAGCTCAGAAGCGACGACGGTACTGAATTCAAGAATGCCAAGCTTGAGGCATACTTTGTTGAAAATGGAATCACACAAAATTTCTCTGCTGTACGCACTCCTCAACAGAATGGTGTAGTCGAACGTCGCAACCGAACCTTGGTAGAAGCAGCCAGAACGATACTTGCAGCTTCTGGTCTTCCCATTCATTTCTGGGCAGAAGCTGTAGCCACTGCTTGTTTCACTCAGAATCGTTCCATAATTGTCAAGAGGCATCTCAAAACCTCTTATGAGCTTATCAACAAAAGAAAACCATCTGTCAAATTTTTTCATATTTTTGGTTGCAGGTGTTTTATCTTAAATGACAGAGACAAACTTGGTAAATTTGATCCAAAATCAGATGAATCTAAATTCTTAGGATATTAGTTAAACTCTAGAGCTTTTCAAGTTTTTAACTTACGTACTAAGACTGTTATGGAAAGCATTAACATTGATTTTGATGATGAAACCCAACTGACTTCTGAGTATTCTACTTCAGAACTCAAACTTAATACAGTGACTTCTGATTATCCTTCAGGCTCCAGAGAATCCGAGATCGATGCCATTTTTCAAGATTTTCTGGGCGAAGAGATATTTTCAGAACAAATACCCAATACCCCATCCTTAAGTATTCCTGAAGTTCTTCACGCCTCTGGCATAACTCTCTCTGGTCCTACTGTTTCTGAAGCAAGTTCCCCTGTCACTTCTTCTCTTCCAATTCCATCACATGACAGTTCAGAAGCTACTTCTGTACCTTCATCTGAGGGGGAGACTTTACGTACTAATAGTTCAGAATCAATAATTCTAAATGAAGTTATTCAATCTTCTGAAACAGAAGTTCAGGCTCAACACGTACCACAAACAAGGATGACAAGATGGACTAAATCACACACTCCAGATCTCATCATTGGTAGTCCATCTGAGGGTATTAAAACAAGATCAGCTACTGCTAATGAAGCATTCTATGTCAACTTTCTTAGTATGATCGAACTAAAGCACGTTCATGAAGCCTTGATAGAACCAAGCTGGGTGGATACTGTGCAAGAAGAATTACTTCAATTTGAACGTAACAAGGTTTGGAACTTAGTACCTTTACCAAAAGGCAAAATTGCTATTGGTACTAAGTGGGTCTTTAGAAATAAAAAAGATGAAGACGGGATAGTGATCAGAAACAAGGCTCGTCTGGTGGCTAAGGGGTATTGTCAAGAAGAAGGTATTGATTATGACGAGACATTTGCCCCTGTTGCAAGACTTGAAGCAATACGACTATTTCTGGCTTTCTCTACATACAAAAACTTTTAAGTATATCAAATGGATGTTAAATGTGCATTTCTGAATGGTTATCTCAAAGAAGAGGTGTACGTTGAACAACCTGCTGGTTTTAAAGATACAAGACATCCAGAATACGTCTATCTTCTCGACAAAGCTTTATATGGTTTAAAGCAAGCACCTAGAGCCTGGTACGAATGCTTATCCAAATTTCTGATCAGCAAAGGTTATGAGAAAGGTAAGATTGATACCACACTGTTCATCAGAAGAGGCAAAGGTATGTTAACTATTGTTCAAATTTATGTGGATAACATAATATTTGGCTCTACTCATCAAACTGAAGTAGATTTGTTTTCTGCATTGATGGAAAAGGAATTTGAAATGAGTATGATGGGAGAACTAACATTCTTTCTTGGACTCCAGGTCAAACAAAAGGCCGCTGGTGTTTTTATTAACCAAGCAAAGTATGTTTCTGACATACTAAAGAAATTTCACTTTCACAATTTATCACCTATGAAAACACCTATCTCTCCTAGTATGAAACTAGGCCCTGATCCTTCTTGGAAACCAGTAGATGTTACGGGCTACAGACTTCTGTATTTAACTGCTAGTAGGCCTGATATGATGTTTGCCACCTGCCTTTGTGCTCGATATCAAGCAAATCCAAAAGAATCTCATTTGGCTGCTGTAAAAAAAAATTAGATACTTAAAGGGAACTCCTTCATTGGGTCTCTGGTATCCTAAAAACTCTGGGTTTGATTTAATGGCATATACAGACTCTAAGCATGCAGGATGTAAGTCGGATAGAAAAAGTACCACTGGTAGCTGTCAACTTTTGCGGAATAGACTTATCAGCCGGACATCCAAGAAACAAAATTGTGTTTCAACATCTACTGCAGAGGCTGAATACGTTGCTGCTGCTAGTTGCTGATATATGATAAGATTCCTATCCTATGTGATTCAGAGAGTGCCATTGCCATCACTGAAAACCCAGCTCAGCACTCCAAAACAAAGCACATTGATGTCAAGTATCATTTTATCAAATATCACGTAGAGAAGGGCACATAGAAATGTATTTTGTCTCTATTGATTATCAACTTGCTGATATTTTTATAAAAGCTCTGAATGAGAAGTGTTTTAATTTTTTAATTAGCAAGTTGGGGATGTTAAATATGTAAATTATTTTTCTCTGTTTTTGTTTGCTTTTCTCTTATTCTTAATTGTCTCAGAGTTGTTCAGAAGCCTCTGATCACTTCCGATGATTTCATCCAGAAGCACCCAGAAGTCTCTGATCACTTCTGATGATTTCATCCAGATTCTTTTATATCCAAGTGATAACAGAAAGGAAGCATTACTTGAAAAGCAAAGGGGGAGAATGCTACAACTTCTAAGGGGGAGCTTCGAGTTTGTCTCCAGGGGGAGAAAAACTAAGTCTAACTTTTGTTAGCTGTCTTCTGAACTTTTTCTTTCTTTAAAAGTTTGTTTTACATCTGCTTCTTCTGATTAACTCTTGCCGTCAAGGTTATTTAGAAGAAGCAAATGTAAAACAAACTTTTAAAGAAAGAAAAAGTTCGGAAGACAGCTAACAAAAGTTAGACTTAGTTTTTCTCCCCCTGGAAACAAACTCGGAGCTCCCCCTCAGAAGTTGTATCATAAAGTGAGCTCACAAGAAGATGAAAAATGATAGCTTTAAACAAAAATACAAAAGAGCTATTTGAGAAATAGATTGTGGGTTTGCATCACATATTAAGCATGACCAACTTGCTCATTAGAAAATTAAATATATTTTCATCCAAAGCTTTTGTGAAAATGTCAGCAAGTTGGTAATCAGTGGAAACAAAGTACATTTCAATGTACCTTTTTTCCACATGATCCTTTATAAAATGGTACTTGACATCAATGTGTTTGGTCTTTGAGTGCTGTACTGGATTTTCTATGATGGCAATAGCACTTTCTGAATCACAGGATTGGAATTTTGTTATAAACAAGGCCATAATCTCTGGGTTGTGTCTTCAGCCAGATAACTTGTGAACAACTTGCAACAACAACATATTCTACTTCTGTTGTGGAGGTTGACACACAGTTTTTTTCTTGGATGTCCAACTGATTAATCTATTTCCAAGAAGGTAAGAGCTACCAGAGGTACTCTTTCTGTCTAACTTACACTCTGCATGATCATAGTCAGTATATGCAATTAAATCAAAGCCAAAATGTTTTAGATACCAGAGCCCCAATTAGGGTGTTCCTTTAAGGTATCTAAAGATTCTTTTCACAGCAGCCAGATTGGATTCCTTGGGATTGACTTGATATCTAGCACACAAACAAGTGGCAAACATTATATCTGGTCTACTAGCTGTTAAGTATTGAAGAGATCCCATCATTCCTCTATAATTCTTGATATCTACTTGTTTCCAAGACAGATCAAAGTCATGTTTTGTATTTGGAGAAATTGGAGTTTTCATTGATGTGGAATTGTGAAGTTTATATTTCTTTAAAATGTTAGAGACATACTTGGCTTGATTTATAAAAATGCCAGTATCTGTCTCTTTGACTTGGAGCCCTAGAAAGAAGGTTAGTTCACCCCATCATGCTCATTTCAAATCACTTTCCATTAGTTTTGAAAACAACTCTTCTTCCTCTTGATTAGTAGAGCAAAATATAATGTCATCCACATATATTTGAACCATGGTCAGCTCACCTTCGCACCTTTTGATGAATAGAGTTGTATCTATTTTACCTTTCTCAAACTTATTGTCGACCAGAACTTTGATAAGCGTTCATAACAGGCTCTTGGAGCTTGCTTTAAACCATATAGAGCCTTGTCCAGAAGATAGACATGTTCTGGATGAGTTGCACTTTCAAATCCTGGGGGTTGCTGGACATATACTTCTTCTTTAAGTTTGCCATTTAAAAAGGCACATTAAACATCCATTTGATATACTTTGAAATCTTTGTATGCAGAAAAGGCCAGAAATAATCGAATTGCTTCCAACCTTGCTACTGAGGCAAAGTTTCATCATAATCAATGTCTTCTTCTTGACAGTAACCCTTAGCTACTAGCCTTGCTTTGTTTCTGACCACAATTCCATCTTTATCTTTCTTATTTCTGACGACCCACTTTGTACCAATTGTTGTTTTGTCTTTGGGTAATGGTACAACCATCCATACTTTGTTTCTATCAAATTGCAGAAGCTCTTCTTGCATAGCCTCAATCCAGGTGTGGTCTTGTTGAGCTTCATGGACTCTCTTCGCTTCTATCATGCTTAGAAAATTTAAAAATAAAGCTTCATTTGCTATAGCAGATCTGGTTTTGACACCTTCGGAGGGGTGACCTATAATTTGATCAGTTGAGCGACGTTTTGTCCATCTTTTCATGCGGGTTCGTGAGACTTGTGGAGGTTCAATTTCAACTTCTGGTGACGATCCTAACTTCTCCGCCTCAAATGAAGGCACAAAGGAACTTTGAATTTGGGTGCAACTCTCTGAATCAGGATGAGGCAAAGATTTCTCGGGACTTTCATTTGAACTTGCGGATATAGAGGGACCGGAAACGGTAATTCCAGAAGCTTGACAGGGAGATTTCTGACTGTTTGGTCAGAGGGAATTTTCTTCTCCAAGAAATTCTTCAAAAATAACATCAATCTCAGATTCTCTGGAGCAGGAGATATAGTCAGAAGTTACATTGTTGAGCTTTAGTTTTGAATTAGAATAATCAGAAGTACGTTGTGTTTGATCATCAAAATCAATGTTGATGCTTTCCATGACTGTTTTGGTTCTGAGATTTAATACTCTAAAAGCTTTTGAGCTCGCAGAATATCTTAAGAGTTTAGCTTCAATGATTTCTTGTCAAATTTTCAAAGCTTTTCACGGTCATTCATAATAAAGCACCTGCAGCCAAAAATATGTAAAAATTTAACTCTAGGTTTTCTATTATTTATAAGATCATATGAAGTTTTAAGATGTCTCTTGACAATAATAGAGGTGTTCTTTGTAAAACAGGCAGTAGAGACAGCCTCAGTCCAGAAGTGTGTAGGTAACCCAGAAGCTGCAAGTATTGTTCTTGCCAACTAAAGTTCGATTTCTTCTTTTCACTACAACATTTTGTCGAGGAGTACATGCAGCTGAGAAGTTTGGTGAGATTCCTTCATTGGTTAGGTACTTGTCAAGTTTGGCATTCTTGAATTCAGTACCATTGTCACTTCTCAACTGTTGAATTTGACTTTGCAAAAGAACGTGTATCCTCTTCATCATGTTAATTAAAACAACTGGAACATCTGGCTTTTTTCTCACAAAGGCAACCAAGTGTACCTGGAATATTCATCATTTAGCACTAGTATATGCTTTTTGCCAGAAATATTTTGCATTGAAATGGGACCACAGAGGTCGACATGTAGCATTTGCAGAGGTCTTCCACAAGAATGATCACTCTTTATTTTATGGGAGGCTCTTTTTATTTTTCCCATTTCACAAGCAGGGCAGAGATGATCCTTTTAGAATTGAACCTCTGGGAGGCCCTCAACCAGGTTATATTTTACAAGTAATTCAAGAGTTTGAAAGTTTAAATAAGAGAGCTTGTGATGCCGTAGCCAAGCTACTTTACTCTTCTTGGAGATGAGACGAGAGGGTTTCGTACCATCCTTAGAAGTGAAGTTCATCATGTACATGTTACCTTTTAATCGACTCTCCATATTTCTTGACTGCTTTAGAAAGTAAGTAACAATGTTTTCATCAAAAAGAACCAACATTTTCGCATCACAAAGTTGACTTACACTCAGTAGATTGTGTTTCAATCCAGAAACATGAGCTACTTTTGATAAGGTAACATTACCTTCTTGTAGAGTACCGTAGCCTTTAATTTGACCCTTACCATTATCTCCAAACGTTACTGCTCCACTAGATTTATATTTGATCATAGAGAGTAAGTTTCTTGTTCCAGTCATGTGCCTCGAGCATCCAGAGTTAAGATACCAGATGTGCACACGCTATTTCTGCAATCAGAATCAAAGAGATTTAGGTACCCATTTCATAATGGGTCCTTTATAGTTAGTGTTAGGATCCAAAGAATCCTATGAATTTGGATCCTATGTTTGAAATGTTTTGTAAAGAAAAGAACTTCAGAATCTGAAGACGAATAGTTCAGAAGTTTTGAACTAGTGCTAGAAAGATAAATAAAGTCATCTTCAGAAGTGCAAAATATATATTTAAAAGTGTTGAAGAAGTTCTGAATAATTTCTGAAGTGAAAGTTCAGAAGTTCTGAAGACAACTTCTGAAGTGGTTTCTGAAGAGAAGTTCTGAAGACAAAGTTCAGAAGTTCTGAAGAACTTCTGAATAGAGTTTTTGATGATGTGTCTCATTGTAATTGGGTTGTGATTTAAATACATGGAATTGTAGCTTTACCTTTGTAGTATATATAGAGAGTATGTTAGAAAGTTAGAAGGTGAACATAAATAGAACACCACATATGAGAGTCATCTAAAGGTGTAAGTGTGTGTTTTCTATATTCAGTATATCAATAAAATGAGGATTCCTTGAGCAATCTATCAGATCTATTGTAATATGGGATTAACAATTGGTATCAGAGCTTAATCGAAGCAATTTATCTCCGATACGATTAATCGACTGCAGCAGATTTGAAGAAAATAATGAAAACAGTGAAGTTTTTCTCTCTATGATGAATAGTAAGTTTTTAAGATTGAAGTTTGATGAATTTATACGAAATTTGATGTTCTTTCATATCAAATTGATTCTATGATCCTCATGTATTCATATGGAATCAATCTCAGTCATCAATTTCATGGATTATTGAGCGAATTTAACAAAATTTGAAGTTTCTAGGATTTTTGTTCGAACGAACTGTTCTTGACAAATTCTATGAATTTTTAGTAAATTGGTGTGATTCAATCCAATTTGTTCAAGAGAATACTCGATATATATTTATGAACAACGTTTCATCATCAATTTGGTGCTTAATTGTTAGGTCTATTATTAATTATTGTGACAAAATAAGGAAAGGATATGCTTTATTGTAAAAGGAAGTTTATAATTCCTTAAACTCTTGTTTCCTTAATTAGACTAGACCTAGCAATATAAATACATGCTTAGGGTTTTACTTTAGATGAGTCGATTCATATATTAATTTAGAGAGAGAGAGCAGAAACCGTGAATCATATTGTAATCGACATATACACTTTGAAGAGATATATGACTACGTAAGTTCTTTAAATCATTGTTCGTGTCATATTACTTTCATATTAACTGTTTATTGTCATTGTTCTTGTTATAATGGGATCAACAAGTGGTATCAGAGCCTGAGATCACGAGTTTTTACGATTTTCTGAGCAAACCACGAAACAGAAGGTAAAATTATTTTTCTGCTGTTCATTGTTTTTTGTCGAGTCATATAGTGCCAAGCTTTACCCGATAAAACTTCTTATTTTTTTTATCGACTAACACATATCTGCTCAATGAATTTTTCTCGATCATCATATCAGTTTCTGTGTGTTATTCTCGGTTAGGTATATCTGTGTTCTTTTCGATTTAAATTTTTTCTCGACTTATAATTTTTTATCGGATATCCCTTCTGTTGATTGACTTTTTATCGATACAAGCTACTTAAATCTTGAATTTTTATCGACTCCTCTATAAAATAGTTAATTCTGTTTAGTTAAAACTACTTTAGTTTATTTTATTTACTTTTGAATATCTTTACATAAGAAAACTCAGGAACTTGTGACTCCTGCAGCTTTTCTTACTAAAGATTTCCTTAGTAAAAATCATAAACTCTCGTAAATTTGATATTTTCTATGATTGAACAAATAAGAAACTCGAAAACCCAGACAGTCTTGTCCATAAAAAGACAAGTTCTTTTTAGTAAAGAACACTGTGTTTTTGTTTTCTGGTTTTTCAATAAACAGAAAACTCAGAATTAAGAATTTCTATCGAGTTCTATTGAATCGAGAATTTTTTTTTATCGAGTAAGTCAGTATTCGATAAAACTCTTTAAATCATTCTGTTTCTCGAGTCTTGTTCACTCGACAATTTTTTTTATATCAAGTCCCACTCAATTCGATAACAATTTTTATCGAGTCTTGTTCACTCGATAACAAGTTTTATCGCGTCTTGTTCACTCGATAACAAGTTTTATCGCATCTTGTTCACTCGATAACAATTTTTATCGTGTCTTATTCACTCGATAACAATTATTATCGATCCTTAGTCATCCGACAACAATTTTCATCTAGCACTTCTCGCTCGATAAAATCCTTAAATCGATTTTCTTTAGTCACTCGATAATAACCTACTGTTTCCAGCGACATCTCAGAATTTTTTTAAAAACTCATTGATCGAGGTCCAACCAAACAGTACAATGACCACCCGAGAAGCCATGGCCATTGGATCAGACACCAAGCCTCCAATTCTCTTTCCGGGAGAATATTCTCAATGGAAGGATAGATTTCTTGCCTTCATTTAACGTCATGACTTTGCCGATGAGATCATGAGTTCAATCAAAGAGGGTCCTCCTCCGCCTTTTTATCAGGAGTATCCTGCTATGCCAAACAACACTCCTCCTACGCCCGCACGAAGGGAAGTTAAACTCAAAAGCTCTTGGGATGCAAACGAGAAGAGGATAATGAGAGGTGACCAACTTGCCCGTTCTTATCTACTTATGAGCCTTCCCAATGAGATCTACATGAGCATTGATAGCCACAAGAAGACGGCTAAAGAAATGTGGGAAGTCATAGAGAAGTTCATGCTTGGAACGAAGATTGGTACACAACTCAAAATCACCAACTGCATTTCTCAATATGAAGAATTCAAGGCAAAAGATGGAGAAAGTCTTACGAACACATATACTCGATTTGTACAACTGGTGAACGAACTTAGCAAAAACGAAATTCGTAAGACTAAGATCGAAAACAATGTCAAATTTGTTAGCAATCTTCAACCGGAATGGCGTCGGTTTGCTAATCAAATCAAACACAACAAATATCTTGCTGACCTTGACCCTCATGAAGTCTATGAAACCCTTCAACAAGATGAAGAGGAGGTTCTCGAACTTATGGGGTTAAATTCCAAGAAGAACCCGGATCCAATCGCATTAATCGCAAAAGAGTCCTCTTCAGTTCCTCAAGAAATGTTTCCCGAATTAGACGACGAAGACTTTGACTATGATCCAGAAATCGCCAAACTTCAACATCAACTGGCCTTCCTTACAAAATCTTTTCAACAAAAGTTCTCACGTCGCTCGAATCCCAATCAACAAAGGTATGCCTCGGGATCTAATAACCACGAGCGAAAGGCAATGTTTGAACCCAAAACTAGAAGAGAAGAACCTCGCCCTACACCCAAGCCTGAAGACAAGTTCAAGGGTGAAAGAAGTTTGTGCTACAACTGCGGCAAACCGGCCACTACGCAAGGGAATGCAAGAAGCCAGTAGTGAAGGACTCTAACTACTTCACTTACAAACTGATGCTGTCCAAACAAAAAGAAGCCGGTAAAGTCCTTCTAGCTGAAGATGAACAATGGCTTAATCAAGATGATGAAGATGACATGGAAGGGGATACTCAAGCACATTTCAGCTTAATGGCTTACTCTGACGACACTCCTTCTAACGCTTCCGACTACACACCCGAGGTAAGCCCTTCTAACTATGACTCTTTTGTATCTCAAATGCATGATTTAATGTGTCAATTAAAGGAATTACACTCCAAATTGAAAGCCGAGAAACTCTTGGTTTCCAATTTAGAAGCAAGTCTTGAAAATAACCATAAACAATTGCTTCTTATGCAAACCTACCTTGTCACTACTCAAAGTATAGCACAAAATCTCGAAACGGAGAAAATGGTTTTAATTGAAGAAAATGAACTTTTCCAAAAACAAATATCTGATCTCACACTCCAACTTCAAACATCTAGGAATGACACTACCAAATTTTCATCTAAGTTTGACTTTGTCAGTTTTCAAAGACAGGATTTATTAGAAAAACTCGAAGCATTGGAATTAAAACTTTACAAGCTTGGTCAACCGAACACAGAATTCACTTAAATGCACCGAAAGATTTAAGCTCCAAAGCCGGTTTAGGTTTTGAAAACCCGAAACATTTAGCAAAGGCTATCTATAATACTCCAACGATTTATAAATTCGAATATCTGAACCTTGGTCCAGATTACCAAATTCAATTTATGAAACCGGACCCTAGTGTTGAGGAAAGAGAAGAATGGAAGAGACTAAACAAAAACTATTTTCAAATACCTTTCTGCTATCCTCAAGTAGTAGAAGAGGAATCTTCAAGTGAATCTCTTCCAAACAACTACTTCCCATCTTACTCCGCCGAAAAACTTCAAAACAAGATTCCTGAGTGTAAACCGTACATTCCCACACTATTTTTAGAAAAGAAAATTCTTCAACTCGAACAAGTGTTGGAATACGAACGTTCTTTGGCGGAAAAGGAAAAGGAAACATTTTTATTTAAAATACAACAACTTGAAAACGAGACTTTACAATTGAACAAAACTCGTGAAAATGATACTATTTCAAACGTTTCAACTTGTAAAGCCTTCGTTAGCTATTATTTAGATAATTGTGAAGAGTTGTTCAAAATGGACCCTCAATCCAATCTTCCAAAACAAAAATGTTCCTATTCCGAAGAACAAATCAATGCTGAATTAGATACCCTTTCTAACAAATCCTCACTTGAATCGGACAAGTGCTTAAATGATATGTGTGATAAGTTTGATTTCAATCCTGTACTTCCTAATCATACTGAATTCTTAGACAAAGGCAAACAACCTATGGAAACAGTTTCTTTACCTACTGAACAAACGGAGTGTTCCACAAGTCAAAATCCGATCACTCACAATCAAAAGAAAAACAATCAAGTCTTCAAAAACCATACTAACCGTGTTCCTTTCACCATTTCAGCGCTTCATACTTTAGAAACCAAGTCGGTTTGGGTCAAAAAGGGCACGCATACTACAAAGCAAACACCCCGCAATGAAGACAAGTTTTTACATTCCAATGTCAAAAGAAACAACTCTAGATTTTCTTTTCCGTATCAAATTCATTCATTTAGACATTTAATCAAATTTTCTCGTAATAAAATTTGTTGCTCTAATTGCGGTGTGGATGTTTTTGTTCGTAAAACCTCTATTGATTATGATTATGGTTATTTCCCGGACATGCATAATTCATTTAATCACAACTTTAATCATTCATCCTCCATTTCTAAATCGGGTCCGAGAAATCAAATGACTAACGCCTATAAGTCTCACCTCAAGTGGGTACCCAAGGGTGCAAAGTCAACTAACCATGATGGACCCATTTACAAATGGGTACCTAAATCTGCCTGATTTTGTGCAGATCGGTCATGTGTGGTACTTAGATTCCGGCTGCTCCAAACACATGACCGGCCAAAAGGAGCTGCTTGCCAACTACACTTAAAAGAAAGGCGGATTCGTCAAATTTGGCAACAATCACTTGGCCCCTATAAAAGGATATGGTGATATCATTCAAAACAACATCACCATTTCAAATGTTTCTTATGTACAAGGGCTAAGCCACAACCTATTGAGCATTGGAAAACTTTGTGATAAGCAACTCGAAGTCAATTTCCGACCCGATAGATGCTGTGTTCGCACGTTTGATGGAAAGGAGCTTCTAACCGGCACTTGTAAGTCCAACCTCTACACGATCGATCTTTCCCAAGTAAACCCCCCCTCAAGTGTTTGTCTTCTATCAAACGCCTCTAGTCCAAAGACCTGGTTATGGCATCGTCGCCTATCTCACTTAAACTTCAAGAACATTAATCGCCTCTCCATCAACGGATTAGTCACCGGACTCCCATTTGTTAAATTCGAAAAACCACATCTTTGTGATGCATGCGAAATAGGAAAGATGAAGAAGGTATCTCACAAAGCCAAGATAATTCACAGCACGACTCGACCTCTTCAACTCATTCATATGGACTTGTGCGGCCCGATGCGGACTCAAAGCATACATGGTAAAAAGTATGTTCTCGTAATGGTGGACGATTTCTCTCGCTTCACATGGGTCAAGTTCCTTCGATCAAAGGATGAAACCCCCGACACCATCATCACATTTCTCAAAGCCGTTCAAGTCAAACTAGAACTTACTGCACAAACCATCCGCACCGATAATGGAACTGAATTCAAAAACCGTATCCTTGACGGTTACCTCGAATCGGTTGGTATAACCCACACGTTCTCTGCAGCTCGTACTCCAAAACAAAACGGTGTGGTCGAACGCTGAAATAGAACTCTTGTTGAAGCCGCTCGCACTATGCTTACTTTTTCAAAGCTTCCTCTCCACCTTTGGGCCGAAGCTATCAACACAGCCTGCTATACTCAAAACCGATCCATCATCAACAAGCGCTTCAACAAGACACCGTATCACTTAGTCTACGATCGCGTTCCTTCAATCGAGCATCTTCGAACGTTTGGCACACGTTGCTTCGTACTAAATGAAAAAGAAGATCGTGGGAAACTCAAGCCAAAAGTCGATGAAGCCTACTTTCTCGGATACTCACCAACTACATCATCTTATCGGGTCTACGTAAAACACGCACGTTGCGTCATTGAAAGCGTTAATGTACAATTCGATCCGAACGCCTAGATGGCTCCTGAACACGACAGTTCCGGACCCGCACTCACCGGTATACTAGCTTCCGATCACATTCGTTCGGAACCTGCTCCCAACCCTGATGAACCTTCAACGTCCAATACTGCCAAGTCAAATCTGGATGACCTATTCGAGTACTTCTACTCGGATTACTTTGGATCGTCCGCTGATAATTCTCTCCAGATTCCCCCGCCTACCTTGGAGAATGTCGAGACCTCGGATCTTTCCGGACCACCAATTACCATGGAAACCGTCTCAACTGCTGCATCTCCAAGCACCTCTACGACTGCTCCTCCAAATCAAACTAGTCCATCGGATGCTCCTCTTGTTCCTCCTGAACCTCAACCGCCTGTTCAACCAAATCCTGAGGAACCGACATCCTCTCCCCCTACATCCATTTCAACAACGCCGGGTGTCACAAGTGCCACTAGATCTTTAACCGTGGCCCCATCTTTGGAATCTGTTCAAGATCTTCCCTTAGGTTCTTATCACGATGACACCCCGGATCCAAATGCCTTTCAACCTCTTCCTCATACAACAAAATGGACCCGCTCTCATCCTGTTGAACAAATTATCGGAGATCCAAACCGACCAGTTACAACACGTTCCGCCTCGGCCGATGATTGCATGTTCTCTTCATTCATAAGTAAGGTTGAACCCACATCCATTCATGAGGTAATGAATGATCCTGACTGGATTGTGGCCATGCAAGAGGAACTCCATCAATTTGAAAGTCTGAAAGTATGGCGCCTTGTTCCCTGTCCACGAAACAAAACCGTTATTGGCATGAAATGGATATTCAAGAACAAGCAAGATGAAGATGGAGTCGTCATTCGCAACAAAGCTAGACTTGTCGCCAAAGGATACCTTCAACAAGAAGGCATTGACTACGACGAAACATTTGCACCCGTAGCCCGTATTGAAGCAATTCGCATGTTCTTGGCTTACGCGGCACACACGAATTTCTTGGTTTTCCAAATGGACGTTAAGACGGCCTTCCTAAACGGTGTTTTGCGTGAAGAAGTCTATGTCTCTCAGCCCGACGGGTTTGTCGACTCCTCCAAGCCTCATCATGTCTACATTCTGGACAAGGCTCTGTATGGATTGAAGCATGCTCCCCGCGCATGGTACGATAGCCTGTCTACCTATTTAGTGAAAAACGGATACTCCAAAGGTAAGATCGATCCAACTCTTTTCATTAAAAAGGACAACGGTGACATTATGCTCATTCAAGTCTATGTGGACGACATCATCTTCGGTTCGACTAACCCACGGCAATGCGAAGGGTTCTCTGAACTCATGATTGCCAAATTTAACATGAGCATGATGGGAATGATGAATTTTTTCCTTGGTCTTCAAATTAAACAATTTTCTACTGGAATATTCACCAACCAATCCAAATACATCTCGGATATGTTGAGTAAATACAACATGACGTCATGTTCTCCGATTGGTACACCCATGTCCCCGGGTTCAAAACTACACGCTAATCCTTCGGGAAAAGATGTGGATTCAAAAAATTACCGGGGCATGGTTGGTTCTCTCATGTATCTTACGGCTAGTCGTCCGGACATTATGTTTGCCACCTGTCTCTGCGCGAGGTATCAAGCATCTCCAAAGGAATCTCATCTTAGTGCGATCAAACGGATTTTCCGGTATTTAAAAGGTACACCTAATCTTGGCCTATGGTATCCCAAGGATACGGGTTTCGAACTAACTGCCTTTTCAGATTCGGATCACGCCGGATGCATGCTCGATCGTAAAAGCACTTCGGGCCATATTCAATTCCTTGGAGACAAATTGGTCAGCCGGTCATCAAAGAAGCAAGCGTGCGTCTCCGCATCTACCGCGGAAGCCGAATACATCGCTGCCGCAAGCTGCTGCTCGCAAGTACTATGGATGCGCACTCAACTCAAAGACTATGGCTTCTGGTTCAACAAGATTCCTATCTATTGTGACTCCAAAAGCGCCATAGCCATTTCAAGCAACCCGGTTCAACACACGAAGACAAAGCACATCGACGTTCGATATCACTTCATCAAGGATCACGTCGAAAGAGGTACAATTGAACTATACTTTGTTAACACGGAACTTCAGCTTGCCGACTTATTTACCAAGGCACTGGATGAGAAACGATTCCAGTTCCTAGTATCCAAGTTGGGAATGCTCAATCTTAAAACCTGATTATCCAAAATCAGAATGCCTCAAAATCCTTAAAAAACGTCTATCCAAGGGTTTTTGCACATTAACTCGTTGAGTCAATCTGCACAACACCTGGACTCTCATTTTTTAGATTTTGACTTTTATCTTACAGTTCCGTATTTTCAATGTTTTTCTTTCCTTTTATTTTTACCTCGCTGTGTATATCACCATGGTTCATCATTCAAAGGGGAGCAACAAGGTACGTTTTCCTACTCATCCACATTCATAAGGGGAGCACACCTCGGTATGCTCACATTTACGGGGAGCCATTTTTTTTAATGCCTTTTTTTTAAGTTCTTTAAAAAAAAAAATTGTTTTTAAGTGCAGTTCTCGGCCCTTAAGGGCTCGACAAAAATGGGATTATCGACCCCCTCTGGCTCGATAACCTCCCCAATCGACAATTGTGAACGGGAAATTTTTCATCGGCCCAATCACACACTGCCACGTGTCATCACCCGATGACCACTATTTAAAGAAATCGGGCCCCTCTCTTAAAGGACCTTTCCTCACAAAGTTTGAATTTCCCTCTTTCTCTCTGAAAAACCCTTCAAGTTCTTGGCTTACAAAATCAAAATCTCCAAACTTCGAGTTTTTCAGATCCGAAAGCACCACCAGGTTCGTAATTCTCCCCTTATCATCTTTAATTCTTGCACTTTGTTCCCAAAACTGTTGCATGATCATGTTTTCAATGCTTGACTGTTCGTTTTTTTTGGGGTTTTATATGGGTTTGCAATTTTGACTGTTCATCAGTCAAAATCGTGGGTATTTAATGGTTTTTAGTCTTAAGTGCTTTACTAATCTTGTTCCCTATCACTAATCGCACCTAGTAATAGGATTTTGCCTTAGTTTTAGGCCCCTTTTTGGAATCTGAGCACTTAGAAGTTCTTAGTCTGGTTTATGAGTTTTTATCGTGTCCTTCATCATCCTTTGATTTTTTATCGAGTCTCGTTATTGTGACCAAGAACACCATCTTTTTCCCCAAGTCTTTTTATCGAGCCTTTATGACTCGATAACCTTTGTTATCGAATTTCATAAACTCGATGAAAAACACCTAGTCTTTTTATCGAGCCTTTATGACTAGATAACCTTTGTTATCGAATTTCATAAACTCGATGAAAAACACCAAGTGTTTTTATCGAGTCTTTATGACTCGATAACTTTTGTTATCGAACCTCATAAACTCGATGGAGCCTTCATGACTCGATAACATTAGTTATCGACTATCAATCGGTCGATGAAAATTACTAAGTGCTCTCATCGAGTCTTTTTGGATCGATAACCTGCCCTTACATTGTCCATGTATTTTCATCGAGCCTCATCGAATCGACAACATGCTATACATAGATCGATGTTTTTCTAAAAAGTTTTCAAGTATTTTCATCGACCCTTAGGCAATCGATAACCTATTCTTCTGTTCTTCTCGATTCTCATTGACTCAACAACCCCTCCACAGGCTTGATCTAAATTTTTTTTCCAAGTCTTGTTGTCGATCCTGTTTCAATCGACAAACATTTTTTTATCGATCCCATTGCACTCGATAACAATTGTTATCGACCCAATGGAACTCGATAAAAATACTTAGCAATTTTTTTGAAACTCACAACACTAATTTTTACACTTGGTTTGCCTAACTGTCTTATTTCAGAAACCAATGGCAGCCATGAATGACCCAAACATGTCCGATGATGAAAACCCGATGCCATCCGAACGCTCGACCGAACCAAGCATCAACGCAGCAAACCGGGATGACCTCTTGATGCCACGAGCTCACTTTCGCCAAATCAAACCGAATAACCACCGACTAGACTTCGGCATCACTCTCGAACACCAGATCATTCTCGACATTCTCCAGCAACATCCGCTTCGCTTCGCATTTGCACTAGACCACCGAGTACCCATGTTCTACCTCCAACAATTCTGGTATACGCTGACTTATCATCCGGACGAAGGTGACCATCATTTCACGGCTCAGATCGATGACTTTATCACTCGCCTAACTCCAGCCAGGATTCGCCGCATTCTCCATCTACCGCTTGCTACCGCCGAACACCCATACGAAGCTTTTGCAACCGACCAACAACTGGTTGCCGACATACTAGCCCTCGGGTACGAATCCCCTGAACCACTCACAAGTCCCGGCTAGTTCAAGAGGATGTACTTGCCTCAGATTTGGTTCACGCTATTTACCATAGTTAATCGCTGTCTGACCAGCAAACATACTGGCATGGACAAGGCCAGTACGGCGGTTCTTCGGATCTTTCACGGCATCGCATTCAACCGTCACTACGACTACACGATGCTCATCTGGACGGACTTTGTAGAACTAGTCGAAGACAAATCCAACTTTCGCGACCGTGCATTCGTTCCGTTTCAGAGGTTTCTTCAACTATTCATCCATGCAATGATGACTTCTCGACCTGCCATTCCTAGAAGAGCCGGAACACCCATAGGCCCAACCTGTGCTCTTAAATTTCTACACCTGAATGATCAGGTCTTCCAAAATACCATGCCTATCCCTGAAGCGCTCCTCGCTTATGCTGATCAGAATGCACCTAGTGTAATAGCCTATTGGGAGCGACATGGCTTAATGGCCCAACCACCTCCGGTTGCGCCTGCCAAAGAGCCGATCCAAGAGAAAAATATTGAGGGAGGTGAGGGTCCTAGAATAGAAGAGCAGGGTCAGGATCAAGGGCATCCCGACCAGGGAGATGAGCGTACTGTGAGGGGACATGACGAGGGAGGTGCATCTGATCAGCCCCCCCCCCCCCAACCAACCTACTACCAACCACCCCCGCACTCGACCCATTATCCCCACACCCCGATTCAAAACTTTAGTCAGCCGACAACGTATCCGCCCCCGCTCTTCATCATCGGATGAAGATACATCCGACAACCAACCGCTCCGTCGTCGCCAACGCACTGCAGAAATAGAGGTGCAAGCCGTCACCCGCATCGGCCCTCAACCCTCTATAACCGAATCCAGCTCTAAAAATGATGCATCATCATCTGAACCGAATCCTGATCCAATCATCCGTTCACCCACATCCGCTCCGACCCCACCATCTGATGAGGAAACACAATTCCACTTCGACTTTGAAGCTAATCCGTCCTCCCCATCTATGTCAGACATCTTCCCTGAAACCTCTATTGGAGAGATAAGGAGAACGGAGGGAGTACAAGTAGAAAAAGAATCAGAGAGGATGAGCGAAGGGGAGACCAAAACAATAGAGAGTGAGAGTCCAAAATCCCCCGACCAGGTAACCGCGTCCACTAGCCCTACTCATTCGTTGGGTGTGACTAGTGGACAAGTCGCTGTGGACCTAGCGGCCGCAATTGCACGCCCTCCCGGCCCACCGTGAAGGCTCACAACAGCCAACAGTTTCAACAATACTTGTGAGTCTAGCACCTTATCTAGCTCCCCTCCACTCGGGAGGTATAGCTATTGAATCAAGAGGCAGTAGCTCACCTGCTTCGACTTCGGTTGCGTACACATTGAGTCTAGAGCCTGCTAGGGGACACGAGTCTTTACACACTGCAAGCCTTCATGGCCCAGTCGGAACTCCCATAGTGATGTCCATTCCGGACATTCCACAAGGATTGGGAGGAAATCCTACCAGCGCTACATCATCGCCAATGCTGAACGTAGGTCATACAGTTGAATCAACTGTTATGTCAACGGGCAATCTAAGTGATCCTGGAGTTACCCCCAGCCTACCACCTCTTTGTCCTTCTCTATTCCCCCGAAGGCGAAGCACTCATTGCGGCTCACTTACAAAGGGCACGAGACACCCTTGCTGAACATCTGGTCCTTATTACAGCCGAAAGAGAAGCCTTTGTGCGCCAGATTCGAGAAGCTGCGTGTCTTAAAGAGCCGACTCCAATTCACACCGAATCTGCTCATGCAAGCTCCAGCCGTCCAAGCACCAGCCGCTCCCCACCGCCACCATCACCCCCCGAAGATCGACCACATTCCCCGCATCGATATGAGTATAACACCGATGAACTCATGTCGATGTTGTATGCTAATCTGCTCGCGGAATCGAATGCCACCGGCCAACCGGAGGATTCACTTGAAGGTCTTCTTCGCCGCAATCTTCAAATCCCCACCGTAACTCGTCACGAGTTCGATGTATTCCGCACACACATAGACCAAGAGCTCGCCGACATGAAAAATGCCCAACAGCGCCAAACGGAAGATATCCTGGGTGCTATTACTGCTCTTCGAACGGAAATCCAAGAGTCTTGCCATCCGGCAGTTCGTACTTCTACTTCCAGACCTCATCAGGACAACCCGGGCTCCGCTCCAACTCGTCTTGAGGGGGAGACACGCCAAACGGCAAGATCACGATCTAGAGCATCTGCTGCCTCACCTTCAAGACCACATGCTCAATCCACCCAACAACGGCAATGCACTTCAACGACTCAAGAGGACGATACACCAACGGTTGAAAAGCCTGCGGATATCGAATTCGAGAGTACAGCAGCCGAACCAGCCGAACCTGCTGAACCACCCGAACCTGCAGAACCAGAACAAAATGAAGAACGAGTCGATGTTCAACGTCTGCGCAACTCACTTCGAAACCGGGTTCCGAGATCCATATGAACCAGTACTTCAAGAACAAGACTATGTGAACTTGAGGCACACAGCAAGAAACTATGCCTTAAGGGATCAAAACGAACCAAGACTCCTACCTCATCAAATTCGGTGGCAACGAATGTTAACGGACAGTAAGTCGAAATGGGTGAATCAGCAGATACGTGTGCCATATCTTGAGGAAACCATGGAGAAGATCTTCCGCAAAGAAGCAAAACCTAATGATCTGGCACACATTCATCAAGTGATGGAAATGGATCCTGCTCAAGTTAGAGAGTATCTCCATATCCTGAGGATGAGAGCTTTACCTCAAGCTGAAGTGGTCTCTAGGCACAGGGTTGTCGGGATTTTGAAGATAGACACTGCAAGGATTTTCCAAGTCGAATATCCGATTTTCACTGTTCAAAGAGAAGACGGTAAAACGTAATCCTTCTCTGAAGCCGATTTTGCTAATCTCGATATTATGGACTTGGAGATCATCTACAATGATCTGAGAGATAAGGGCAACCGAAACATACACGAGGAAAGAGCTTTAAGGGCAGTGGTTAGACATGTTCAGAAGGAGCTTAGGTACAGTTATCTTCATGATCTTCAACGAGGAATCGAAAGCGAGCAAAAGAAGATACACATTACTAAGCCTGATCAATCTTTGCCTGTACCTGACAGTACTTTGGTCGCCACTGTCATCACTCGTCCAGTACATGGTGTTGTTTGGATGCATCCTTCTAGAGAAAAGCGATTTCTCAGATTTCATGAAGTGGCTGCATATTCTGACGGTACATTATGGGGAATTCGGAACAGGCTAGCGTCAGAACTTGCTACAGATAGAAAGAGCGCAACACGGATGAGCAATGACAAAAGAAACTCTCTCTTAGAAGCGATCAAGATAATCAACGACAGAATTATTTATCGACAAACCCTACGAAGATTTGAAGCCATGTTCGAGCTTAAAAGATGAAGACTCATTTTGCCACAAAGGGGGAGATTGTTAGGTCTATTATTAATTATTCTGATAAAATAAGGAAAGGATATGCTTTATTGTAAAAGGAAGTTTATAATTCCTTAAACTCTTGTTTCCTTAATTAGACTAGACCTAGCAATATAAATACATACTTAGGGTTTTACTTTAGATGAGTCGATTCATATATTAATTTAGAGAGAGAGCAGAAACCGTGAATCATATTGTAATCGACATATACACTTTCAAGAGATATATGACTACCTAAGTTCTTTAAATCATTGTTCGTGTCATATTACTTTCATATTAACTGTTTATTGTCATTGTGCTTGTTATAATGGGATCAACATTAATTGACAAATTTTGAGGAATGTCAATTTTCTAAATCGAACAAGATCCATTAGTTAAAGAATCTGATAACAGCAAAGGGGTCAGACTTTTGTTTCAATAGATTCGGGCTTCTGAACAAGAAACTATCGTCTTCTGAAGATATTATCAGACTTCTGAACAAGAAACTTTCGACTTATGAAGAATTTTTTAATCTTCTGAAGTGTTTTATCAAACTTCTGAACTGAAGCATCAAACTTCTGAAGTGCTTTAATGAACTTCTGAAGTGTATTATAAGACTTCTTAAGTGTTTTATCTAACTTCTGAAGTGTTTTATCAAAACTTCTGAAGTGTATAATCAGACTTCTGAACTGCATTGTATCAACAGACTATAATTCAGAAGTTCTGTATTATGTTCAGAAATGTACTAATCTTCAGAAATTAGTTCAGATATGATGCATCTGGGTAAGGGGAGAAGTGTGCATCCATAGAATCCTATGAATTTCGATCCTATATTTGAAATGTTTTGTAAAGAAAAGATCTTCAGAATCTTAAGATGAATAGTTAAGAAGTTCTGAACTAGTGCTAGAAAGATAAATAAAGTCATCTTTAGAAGTGCAAAATAAATATTCAGAAGTGCTGAAGAAGTTCTGAATAAGTTCTGAAGTGATAGTTCAGAAGTTCTGAAGACAACTTCTGAAGTGGTTCTGCAGACAAAGTTCAGAAGTTCTCAAGGACTTCTAAATAGAGTATTTGATGATGTGTCTCATTGTAATTCGGTTGTGATTTAAATATATGTAATTGTAGCCTTACCTTTGTAGTATATATAGAGAGTCTGTTAGATAGTTAGAAGGTGAACATAAATAGAACACCACATATGAGAGTCATCTAAAGGTGTTAGTCTGTGTTTTCTATATTCAGTATATCAATAAAATTAGGATTCCTTGAGCAATCTATCAGATCTGTTGTAATATGGGATTAACAGTTTGGTGTAGAATTATGGGTCAATTGATTTTTATTTGCAGAATGATTAACGGGTTTTCCAGAAACTTTTGTTTTTCTGGGTTAGTCTTGAAGTGCTTTTTCTTCTAGTTTGTAAAGTTTGATCATTTATGAAAATCAGAAGGAAAAGAATGTGGATCTGAGAAGAATTGTTTAAGTTTAAGAAATAGAGAGAAGCATTCAGAGTTCTGAGATATAAAAGAATTCATTGAATTTTCATTTCTGGAATGATAATTACAATTATTCTTATTATTGTCTATTCTAGCATTAGTTGTTCGAATGAACTTCTTATCTAGCCTAGAATTATGCTTCTGAACTAATGAATTCTTCTCTACAGGTCTCTTCTTGGGAATCCACTTTGGTAGCTTTTTTGGCCAATTTATCGAAATGTAACTAACAAGATCATTAGTTTCCCATTTAGCTTTTTCTTTCTCTTGTGAACTTAGTATTCTTCTGAAGTTGTGGAATCTGAGATTTTTGTTCAGGATTAGCTTTCTTTTTTATTGTTGCTTCCTTTCCAAGATCAAGACAAGTCTTACCTTGAATGCACATACCAAGAAAATCTGGATGAATGGGAACCTTTTTTCTCTGTCCTTTTGGAGAAACAGAGAGGATTGGTATTCCATTTGGAAGTCTTTCAACTTATGATCCAACTGCTCTTACTTCTGGTGGTTCATTTGTATACAAGAAGGGAGCATTGCTCTTCTTTATACAAGGTTTTACAAAACATGAGTAGTGAGCATACGATCTTTAAATTTAGTGAGTTATTTATTTGGCATGTCAAAGAAATCATCATAATCTTGATTTTCATTTTCCCATGGACAGACATCAAACTCATCATTGTTTTTATCTTGAGAAAGATTTAAATCGGTAAAAGAACAGGGAATGATTTCTGGATGGTTTTCAGAAGATAAAGAATTTTCTTTAATAATTTCTTTTTGAAATTTTGTACTACTTTGAGTAGTACACTCATCCAGAGTTTGAAGAATGTATTTTTGAAACTTGAGTCTTAGTTTTTCGTTTGCATGTATGGCTATAAACATATCAGCTTTTGGATTTAAAGTTATACCAGAAAATGAACCGAAGTGAAAAATATCATTCTTCTTCTTAATTTGTTTAAAATCAACTTAACGAGTTAGTGCAGAAGAGTAATTAATATTTTTGTACTTAAGTTTTCCTACCTGATGTTCATTCTCATATTTCGACCTTTTAAACACTGTTTGTTTATAGAAAACAGGAAAAACAGGTTTTTGTTCTTGTTCCAAACAGAATACAAAATCTAAAGTAGATCTCTTTTTAGAAGTATCGGGATCCAGATCCTCGAAACCAAGGATTTTTTTTCCCAACTTGTGTGTTTATAGAAGTTTTAAGTTTTGAAATATTTTGTTTTTCTACAGAAAGTTCTTCTTTTTCTTCTGTAAGTATATCGATTTCTCTTTTAAAAATATTGCTTTCTTTTTCCATAAGAGAAAAGGATATTTCAAGATCTTTTCGTAACTTCTTCTCATTTAGAAGCTTCTGTTTCAGATTTTCAAAGTCAAAGTCGTGTTTAAAATTGTTTGTTACGGTTCGAAGGTTCAGAGGTAGTGTAAACCGGGGTTTCAGAAGGTTGATCCTCTACATCATTCGTCATAGACATTCCACATAACATGGCTTCTGCATCGCTTGACTGGTCTGAGAGCCAGTTCTCATGTTTAGCATATTGTGCTTATATATCTTTGTTATACTTGTACTTATTCTTGTAGTACATATCATCTTTAACCAGAGCTCCATTGCAGTCTTTCGAGTAATGACCAGGTTTGCCACACCGATAGCACACATCCTTCTTTCTCTTCAAATTCTCTTCCTTCTTCTTAAACCTATGTCTTTTCAAATTTAGGAGCTTCCTGTCTTGGAATGTTAGGATGATTTTGGATCCTATGATTTTGGATCCTATGATTTTAAGTGTTTTGTAAAGTTCAGACCTCAGATTAAAGAGAGAAAACTTTCAGAGTTCAGAGTTCAGAAGTTTTGTAGTTCAGATGTTCTGAAGTATCACAGTTTAGAAGTCTGAAGAATCGAGAAAAAAGTTCCGCAATTTAGAAGTTAAAGTATCGCAGTTAAGAAGTACGAAGAACCGTAAATTGAACTTTTAAAGTATAAAAGCGATAAAAATCGAAAAAATTTCATCATAGTAAAGATCTTTCCTTCTATAACTTCGGTCATAGGGATCAATTTCTAGTCGCATAGCTTCATAATAATTCTGCAAAGCTTTCGCATAATTTCCTTCGGATTGGGTTCTGAAGTTAATAGTTCAGATCCTCTGAACTAGTTCTGTAAAGATAAATGGAGAAGTAAAGCTCAGAAGTCTAAGAAAGAGTTCTCAGAAGGAAAGTTTTGAAGAAAAGCCTAAGGCATAACTTCTGAAGTGGCAACTTCAGAAGTTCTAAAGAAGTTCTTGGAGAGTGTCAAAATGGAGAATTCATATTATTCAGTTTCTGGATAATATCGATGAGGCATTAATGCAATCAATCATTAATGGACCTCTTAAAGTATATGTGGAAATTGATGTTGTTCCAGCAACTGAAAATACCCCTGAAATTCCTGCCACTCGGATCAAGAAAAGTCCAAATATGTACAACAATGTTGAAAAGGCTCAATTGAAGATAGACAAAACAGTTCTTACTCTGTTAACAATGGCAATCCCAAATGAAATATTCAACAGAGCTGATAGTTTCACTTCTGCTAAAGAGATATGGGATGAAGTTGAAGCTCAAATGCAGAGGAGTGCCAAATCACAAGCACGGAGACTGAATATCAGTATTACTACATATGAAAACTTTAAAGAAAAAGATGGTGAATCTATTTCTGATTCATATCACAAATTCAACAATATTCTGAATGATCTAAGAAGAAATGGTGTTTAGAAAACTGAATTTTGAAATAAACAACAAATTTCTAAACAATTTGTATAATAACTGGACTTTCATAACGAACTTTAAGTGAAAAGTTAGCGTTTGGAGTTAGTCATTGCTTTGTATGCTTGTACATAAGGCATAAAGACTTGAATCCAAACTAACTTTGTCAAACATAACCATGTGAGGGATTAAACATGGACAATTGAAACTAGAATTAAACTTAAATGTAAAAGAATTCACCAATTATCATAAAAATGCAATTTTTGAAACTTGTGAGACTAAAAGTGAAAAATTGAAAAATATAAATACCAAATTGAAATTAATAGACTCAAATCTGATTACTTTCTTCCCTCCTTCACGATTTTTTAGAACCCTAGAACCAAAATCATCATCCTCCAAATTAAACCTCAAATCTTGATGAAAAGATGAGATTTTGAAGATTTTGAAGCCAAATGTTGAAGGTAAACCATGGAATAACTTGAATCTATGTTATTTGGTTGTAATACATATGCTAAGTGTGTGTATATGTATTGATTAGGTGCTGAAAATTTGAAGGGATTGAAGGAATCAATATCTTGATGATATTATAATCATCCCTAAGGTAAGAATTTTGCAAATCTTTGAGTTAGATGTTGGTAACCTAAGATTCAATTGGGTTTTGGTTTACATGATGTTAGGGGTTGTTC
Source organism: Silybum marianum (assembly GCA_036898165.1). Classification (NCBI taxonomy): domain Eukaryota; kingdom Viridiplantae; phylum Streptophyta; class Magnoliopsida; order Asterales; family Asteraceae; genus Silybum; species Silybum marianum. Next base: position 53,666 of record JAWIMA010000033.1, on the reverse strand, counting down.
AATCAAACCCAAATGTTCTAAATTAGTCAATAGTTGGTTTAGAATGGTTACCAATTCAAGTGGTAGTGATTTGGTAGTGATGGTACCTTCAAATAACTAAAATGGTGTTGTTGGTAGTAAACAGTAGGAGCTGTTGGTTTTAAAAATTTGTATAAAATCAACCATTGATTCAATTATGGTGTATAATATGTCTTTGGAAAGCTTAGAACGTCTACTACAACTGTCATGAAGAGTCCGAGAGCTAATTCGGAGTTTAAGTGGGTCAAAACAGTGAATTATAGTAGCTGGTCACATTGTACTCGGGAATTGCACACTGTTGGCAAAAACTTCTTATTGAATTGGTCATAGCTTCAAATGACATGAATCTTGTTGGGTTGAATTCATAACACACATATCTACAACTTTTATGCAGAGTGTATAACTTAATTTGACTCCTAAGCATAATATAAATGTCCACAAAAATGATGGACAGAAGCTGAAATGTGCAGGGGATGAATTTCTTTTATAATGTCATCTTCAATTATTAATACCTATCATCATCTCACCAACACTAACAACGAACTATATGTTTATTAGGATAAAAATAAACGTTAACTAAGTTAAAACAATGGTACATGTAGGATATATGGTTTGGACAAACATAGGTGATTGTGGTTCAATTCTAAATGTACATTATATTTGATAGGAAATCCGACTAGCAAGGGTCAATAATATTGGCATTCGAGCATCGTCTTTGATCACCTCGGTTATATAAAGGTACGGATCTCTTATTACTTTGACACAGGAGTGACCTATTGCTAAAGGTCATTCCATTCGAAATTGATTTACTTAATGGTAAATTTGATGTACGAAAGACTTCAATAATCGTATATTCTTGGGTTTTCATTGTTATTATTCCTTATTTGATTTCCATTTGGTGTTCCATTAGTTGAGCACAACTTAGGAATGTTCCAAGGTTGATTGCTCCTAATAGGAACCGTTGGCCCAGTTCTTGAGTCTTACTCCGAATGCTGAGGCGCGAATGGATTGTTCCTAAAAATGATTATTGATCAATTCTTGTGATTCCGTTACATTGCATTTGTTGTTATTTTTTACCCAGACACTTGGTCGGGGGCACCGACCATGTGATGTTTCCATGGTGGCTATAATCACTATGGCGTCCTCGTATATGCGTGGTGAGTACGCTGGCCTTGATCCGGCCATGGGGGCGGATGGATATCCTAGGAACCGAACATAATTAGGACTACTTTAATAGTAGTCGAGGGCTAGTAGGTGTTGTGCCCACACTGCTAGTTCTCACCTATGCCCATAGGACGGTACATCCTTTTTGGGAACAACGTGTTAGTGTATTCGGGTGATTATGTGAACTTGATAACACGAAACACGGAATTGGGTGATTATGTGAACCCACTTGTTATATCTTTCTGATTTCAATCGATTTCTATCATTTCATCATTTATCCATCGTTGATTATTATTCGTATTGAACATTGCTTATTATTTATATTGTTGATCCGTTCACTGAGTTGTTGCTCAGCCACGTTTGTTATTCCGTGGCAGGTTTCTAAAGACTGACTAGGGGTGTATCCGGGTTGAGAGACCAGGAGTGGATTTTGGAGGCTAACTTGATAGACGACCACACTTTTGTATAGTTACTTTTTGGTTGTAAATATTATGTAACTTAACTTTTGGTGGTCTATAACCATGAATAGTTTGTTAAGCAAATTACCTTGGTTGCTCTATGTACTTTTAACCCGGTTTAGTATATGTATATGGGATGTTACAATTTGGGTTCTGAATGGGAAAGTTTTATAAACAATATGGTAAACTAAATTTGTCAAGAAAAACTATCCATGATATATATGGTATCTTGTTTCAACAGAAGACAAGATAAAAACTAGCAAAGTCACCAGAAGAAAACCAATAATACTTTGACTCTGTTTACACAAAAAGTTAACAATCCCAAACTCATATCTTCTACGACCAAGATTTGTGAAATTCCTGAAGTTGAACTATGTGATGGTAATGAATCAGATGAAGAGATGAAAAGAATGGCTGAGGGTATAGCCTTCATGACTAAACAAATTTAATCAAAGATATAATTAGAAGTATAAAGGCAAATCTTGTAGGGTTTTAAGGTCGGGATCAAAATAAACATGCAGCAGAAAACAGTAACCGGTAAAATCCTAGATAGCTCGGATCCGTTACTAACAACTTTAAGGATTAAACACAACCCTAGGGGGTTTAGAACAATACCTCAATGGTTTGGATTGGTTGATTAGGATCAAGCATTAGGAATCAAAATATATTCCCTCTAGCGGTATCCATACGAATGTGAATCCGATCACGAACGTTTGCTAGCCTCGAATACTTCCGAAGAACACCAAGAAATCAATTCTTGGTGTTTGTGTGTGTGTTTGTCAATTTCCAGAGAGAAGAGGACAGGAGGAGAGAAAGTTTTTAGGATTCTCAGTTGTATTGTGTTGTTATGATATAAGTAATAAGGCAACATGGCTCTATATAGTTTTCCTCCATTCTCGGACCGGGCTCACTTAATCCCGCAAGGCTTAATTGATATAATTAAAACTTTCCATATCTTAATTAATTAATTAATTAATTATTAACTTAATAATTAAGTAACCAATTGGGCTTAAGTAAACTTTACTTAACCTTTTGGGCTTTTAAATAAAACATTATTTTAGGCCCGATGGACTTTTAATTATAATTATTAACATAATAATTATTCCAATTTAATTATTAACTTAATAATTAAATTATATAATTAACATAATTATATTTCACACACTTTAATTATTATTCTACTAGAATAATAATTCTACACTTTACAACTTGTAACTTTGTCGGGTTATAACCAACTTGGTTAATTTGTGATCTACACACTCTTATGCGTGTGACCCTCTAAGTTCATCTGACGTCAGCTGTGTTTTCATATGACGTGGGCACATAAGATCCTACAGTCTCCCACTTGCACACGCCACATAAAACACGAAGCCGGTTATGTGTCTAGCAACGTGCCACTGCCCCAAAAGTCAAATGAATGAACGCTCTTCAGCTTCAGGTTCTATTGACAACAATCAATGTGATGGATCAGAGTATCCTTTATCCCTTTGCTTCACGATATCTCAATATAACTTAAGGCATAGATCTGGCTCATCCTTGATTGTTCAATTATTATGTTCCTTGAATCAATCAATCTACTTGTGTACGACCATACATTTCTCATTTTAATATCATCGAGGGGACCAAAAAAATTTCTCATCTTGAGAGGAGCAAATTCCATATTGCATGCATATGACTCTTACATAGATCGTATTGCACCTAACATAGTCCTTATAATCACCCGGTTAAAGGCAATGTTAGATATATATCAAAGTACAACACTCCTTAAGCTCGAGGTCCCAATATACATCTCAAGTCAAAGGATAAAATGAATAAATATCATCTTCAAGATTCACTTTATGACGCCGATCTATCAAGTGATCTTGAAAACGGGTCTTCCAACACTTAAACCTACAAGTGCAAGTGACTTTGGTCGCAACATGTCCGGCCCAACTTGACCTTAAACAAACTTCATTATGATCTTAGGTTATCACCAGTCCCCCAGTGATAAGTGACCATGGATAGTTTAAACCATATCATATAGTTGTGGATCTAAACATGTTAACATAGAACACACTGGAATTAATGTAATTACTCATACCCAGTATGCTAATAACAGATAGAATTTTATTGCTTAATCTTCCAAAAGGTCATATACTAAATTTACAGATCATTTGAAACACTTAAAAACCTCAAACCTATTGAGCTAGTGTGGGAATCATGCCTGCTACGACTCATAGGTGTAGTGAATGGATCTACCGGAATATCTTCCGAACAAACTTTAGAAACCTTCACACCTTCCCGATTGATCATCTCTCGGATTATGCGATATTTCCTCATAATATGCTTGGACTGTTGGTGTCACCTAGGTTCCTTAGCTTGTGCTATGGCTCCTTCGTTATCACAAAAGATCTTGATAGGCCCATCTATGCTAGGTACTACCCCTAGGTCTGTTATGAATTTCTTCATCCATACGGCCTCCTCCCGGTATACGAAGCCGCTAGGTATTATGACTCTGTAGTTGAGTCTGCTATAGGCTTTGCATGAAGCTCTTCCAACTCACAGCACCACCATTGACTGTAAAAACAAAACCAGATTGTGACCCGAAGTCGTCATGGTCGGTTTAGAAGCTAGCTTCTGATTATCCTCGGACACACAGATCTCCTTTTTCACCACCGTGTAGCCGGAACATACCTTAGTTCTTCTCAAGTACTTGAGGATATTCTTTACTGCTACGCAGTGAGCATCACAAGGGTTCGACTGGTATCTACTAGTCATGCTCATGGCATAAGATATGTCAGGTCAAGTACATATCATGGCGTACATTATAGATCCAATAGCGGAAGCATAGAAAACACCCTTCATGCGATCTATATCTTCCTTCCTCGAAATACATTGAGACTTGCTTAGTTGTACTACATGTACCATTGTCAAGTTCCCCCCTCTTGGAACTCTCCATCTTGAAGCGTTTCAAGACCTTGTCAATATATGTACTCTGGCTTAATCCAATTAAGCATCTTAATTCCAAGGATAAAGGTGGCTTCTGCTAGATCTTTCATTGAGAAACATTTCCCTAGCCAGGCTTTTACACCTTTTAGTGTCGGGATGTCGTTTTCGATGATTAGTATTTCATCAACATACAGAAGCTTTCTTGTATCATCTTCGTTTTTAAAAAAACCAAATTCTTTGATTTTCTTGTCAAAACAAAGATTCCAACTTCTAAACACTTACTTCAGTCCAGAAATGGATCTAAGCAACTTAACATTCTATTAGGATGCTTTGGATCTTCAAAACCTTCTAGTTGTAACATGTACACGTCCTCGCTTAGCGTTCCGTTAAGAAACGCGGTTTTGATATTCATCTGCCCTATCTCGTAATCCTGATATGCAGCTATAGCAAGAAAAATCCAAATGGATTTAATCATGGCTACTGGAGAAAAGGTTTCATCATAGTCTACACCATGAGTTTGTGTGAAACCCTTTGCTACCAACCTAGCCTTATATGTGTGCACGATCCCATCCATGACGGCTTCTTCTTGAAAACCCATTTTCTCCCTACGACTTTGCAGCCATTGGGTGCATCCACCAGATCCCATACCTGTTTATCAGCTATGGATTGAAGCTCGGATTTGATAGCATCATGCAATTTTTTAGATTTTGCACCTGACATAGCCTGTCGGTAGTTAGATGGTTCATCATCAACCGTATCGTCACAGCCAATTAGAAACCCTGAGAATCTATCTAGCTGTTGACGAATCCTTCCCGACCTTCGGGTTGTTTGTCTCTCGTTGGTATCCTTTGTATCTTGTTGAGGTTCAACATCTTGTTGAGCTCTAGTGTCAACCTGTGCATTAGGTGTTTCTTGAACTTCCTCAAGTTCCACCCTATCCTTATCGCTTGGCTTAGTTAGAAAATCATTTTCTAGGAACTCAGCCTTGCGTGAAATGAACACCTTGTTCTCATCGGGGTTGTAGAAATAATACCCAACAGATGCACTTTTCAGATCTGGGCTCCAACTTCCTAGAAGCTTCTCGCTTAACATAAGTATCGCATCCCTAGACTCTCATGTAAGACAGATTTAGGATCTTTCCAGTCCATATCTCATATGGAGTCTTGTCGACCTTCTTGGTTGGAACATTGTTTAGTATTTTGGCGGTTGCTTGCAAAGCATATCCTCAAAAACTCATAGGCAACTTGGTATGACTCATCATTGACCTAACCATATCTAACAAGGTACGGTTCCTCCTTTCGGACACACCATTAGGCTGTGGTGTTCTTGGTGCAGTAAGTTGGGATACTATCCCACATTGCTAAGATTCTCCGTGAATTCATGGCTCAGATATTCACCACCTCGATCAGATTGAAGAGATTTTATCTTCTTGCCTAGTTGATTCTCTACCTCATTCTAAAACTCTTTGAAAACTTGAAAGCTTTCAGACTTGTGCTTCATTGGATAAACATATCCATATTTACTGTAATCATCAGAAATGTAATGAAGTAGTAACAACCATTTCTTGTGGCTGGGTTGAAGGGTCCACACACATCATCATTTATCACTCCCAACATCTCATATGCCCTTTCGGGCTTTCCTTTAAAAGGAGCGTCAATCATCTTCCCTATTAAACAGGATTCACATTTATCAAAAGAATCATCCGTTGATTCCAATATCTCGTCCACTTGGAGCTTGTCAATGCGCATCTTGTTTATATGGCCAAGACGACATTGCCACAAATATGTTTGACTTAATTATACATCGATTTAGAGTTGAGATTACTATGAATATCTATTTCATAAATGCCATTAACTAGTCTGGCAATAAAATATCATATACCATGCAAACATGCAGAAATAGATCCATCATCAAGGAATTTAAACATAAATCCATCTTGTTTTTAATGATAATAGGAACTTAAAGAAAATCATTTTGTTTCAAGACTAGACCATTTGAAGGGTCATATCATATTTCCCTTAGGACACAACAACAACTCGTACCCCATTGCCGATCTTGAGCTCCAACTAGCATGGTCGCAGTTGCTTTTCACTTCTTAATCCCTATGGAGAAGCACATATGTGAACTCCACATCCGGTATCCAATACCCAGGAATCATAATCAGAAGTGAATAAATCGATAATAAACATCCCTGAAGGTCCGGCTATCATAGCTTTCTCCTTCTTTGCCTGAAGAACTGGATAGTTCCTTTTGGATGAAACTGAGTCCATGGGAATCATTCCCTCATTCTTCTTGGTTCGACTGGAACTTCAAGTCTTTGCCTTTCCTTTTCCAGTCATAACGTTTCCATCCCTCTTCTTTCTTATCCCTCTTTGTGTCTTGATCATCAAGACATTTCTGGCTTTTTCAAAAGTTTTCAGCATGTTATGCATTTTATGAAGAGATATGTCCAACCCATTCATGTGATATTTGAGCACAAAACTATCATATGATTTAGTCAAAGAGTTTAGGACATAATAGACCCCTAACTTTTGACCAAGAGTACATCCTAATCGAGACAATCGATCAATGTACCCTTTTATCCTTCAGACATGAGTACTGATTGATGTTCCCTCCTTCATCACACAAGCATTTAGTGATCGTAAAGTTCTAAACTTTTCAAGTCTTACCTGTAGTTCAAACATGTCCTTCAGGTTGTTCATAATTTTCCAGGCTAACCACTCCTCATACTCCTTCCGAAGTTCAGGAGTGATGGGGGCTAGCATAAGACAGGACACACTTAGAGAGTCTCTTTGGTACTTATCATAAGCAACGTGAGAACTTTCAACGTAAGCACTTTCTCGATTACTTAGAATTTCTTTTCGAATTTGTCACACCCCGCTTAAGCGGAAAACACGAGGCGTGATAGTTCAAGATTTCATAGCGATAGGGAAAAAATAACACCAATCATCCATTCAAATACATAACAAATTAAACCCGAAATTACATCATAGAAGTCTAAAGTTTAAACAAAATAAAAGAAATAAAGTGTCCAAACAAAACGATTTCAAATTTAAAACGTGATTGATGTCGATGCGCCCATATAACAAGCATTTCAGTTAATCTTTCTTACCCCCGAAATACATGATAAAAACAAGGTCAACTACAAAGAGTTGGTGAGTTCACGGTGTTTTCCATAATATAAACATCTTTGCATAAATGAATTTTGAGCAAAAATAACTTTTATGGCACTTAGTAAATCTTTAAATCTTAAAACGTTCGAGGCATTTTGTACTCTAATTTATAGTAAGCAATGAGCCACCACTAAACCTTTCGACCACAAAAACTCTTTTTAATTCTAACTTGCGGGGGGACTAAAACCCTACATATGTATAACCTTTATTAGAAGTATAGTGCACCCCTACTTGTAGTTTTTAGGTGAGATTGCTATCCGCACCCCTATTGTCGGTTTTTAGGTGGGATTGTTCGTCCAAATAGCGCTATCCACAAATACCCTCGGCTCCTCACTTGAGTTAATAGTAGTGTACCAATTTTATAAGACATTTTACTCAATACAAACTATTAGTGTACATGCCTTAGTGCCCATAACATAAATTTCAAAATATTTCACATTCGATAATGTAAATAGCTCAAATGTTTCACTTAATCATGCTTTTCACCCCAAAATTTATAAAACACTTTAAAAGAGGGGCTATGAATACTCACTTGATAGGAAAAGGCTCCGCTTAAAAACACGATACGTTCACTTGTCGGCCTAACGTTTTCCTATCAAAGTAAAACACCCAAATGGTCACTTATTTGTCTTAGGGTTGCTTATGAGGATGCTTATATTATAAGTCCTTAAATGTCCATATATGTGTAACTTGATTAACTATTAGTCCCGTCGTATATAATGCACATATGCCCTTTAACGTGATAAATTATACCGAAATGTACCATTATAGGCCTTCAATTGATCAAAGTTCATGAAATCAAGAATTTTAGAATTTCACTTTCTGGCAGAAACTTTAAGTCCTAAAAATGATCAAATTAGAGTAATATCCAGAATGACAAAATTCCCCATCTTTTTATACGTGATACATTACTGAGTTAAGGTCACTTCGACCAGTTTTCATGATTTTTGGAAATGTGAAAATGGTTCAAACAATTTTTACAAAGTAATGGGTCACAACTGGTAAAACAGATTATACTCTGTTAGTAAAACAACCATTTAAGGAGTTCTACTAAATGTTTTTCAGAAATTCCAATTGGACACGAAACCAAACACATAAAGGAAACTTTTAAAAAAAAAACTCATTTGGGATGAGTTATGAGGAAGATATGGCATGTTAAAGTTGCACGCACACATCTGTCATTAGTTGACAGATTGCACACTTAACTTACATAAATTGGTTGATGCCTCAAAACTTCATATGTTTTTGTGAAACGAAATTCATATGAACCCTAACTCATAAAACAATACTCCAGAAGAATAATTATGCATTATGGATAAATAATAAAAGGGATATTATGACACAAAGTAGGCTTTACCTACTGGTGGTTTTACTGTTTGCACCGCTAAAATGTTATGTGTGTATGCAAACTAAAACATTTTAGGTATGCAAACTGTGAATCCACCAGAAGATAAACCCCTACTTTTTGTGATAATATCTCTTTGATTAATTGTCCATATTGCATAATTCTTCTTCTGGAGTTTTCTTTAATGAGTTAGGGTTCATATGAATCCGGTTTCATTCAAAAATAAAAAGTTTTGAGGCATTAACCAATTTATTAAAGTTAAGTGTGCAATCTGTCAACTAATGACAGATGTGTGCATGCAACGTTGTGGTACCACATCTTCCTCACAACTCATTCAAAATGAGTTATTCTTCTCTTAAAAGTTTCTTTTATATGTTATGCTTATAATACAACTGGAATTTCTGAAAAATACTTAGTAGAACTCCTCAAATGAATGTTTTTTTACTAACAGGGTGTAATATGCCATACTTGATGTGACACACTGTTTTGAATAAATTATTTGAACCCATTTTATATGTCCAAAATGCATGAAATTTGGTCATAATGACCTATGTATCACATATAAAAAGATGGGAAATTTTTTCATTTTGGATGTTACATTAATTTGATCATTTTTAGGACTTAAAGTTTCTGTCAGAAAGTGAAACTTTGAAATTGTTTGATTTCATGAATTTTGATCACTTGAAGGACTATCACATTACATTTTCGGTATAATTTATTTCATTAAAGAGCATATGTAAATTATGTATAACGGGATAATAGTAGACCAAGTTGGACATATAAGGACTTATAAGCACTCTCATAGTAATCGTTAGACATATAAGTGATCATTTGGGTACTTTGCTTTGTTAGGAAAGCGTTAGGCCGTCTAGCGGACGTCTCGTGTATCTATTTGGAAGTTTTTTCTATAAGGTGAGTATTCATTGCCCCATTTTTAAAGTATTTTATACGTTTTGGGGTGAAAAACATGATTAAATGTAATACTTGAGTTATTTGCATTACCGAATGTGAAACATTATGAAATTCTTGTTTTGGGCACTAAGGCATGTACACTAATAGATTGTATTGAGTAAAATGTTCCAAAAAAGTCTGTACACTACTATTAACTCAAGTGAGGAGCCGAGGGTATATGTTGATAGCGCTATTGGACGGACAATCCCACCTAAAAACCGACAAGTAGGGGTGCGGATAGCAATTCCACTTATAAATTACAGGTAGAGATGCACTATACTTAAATTAAAGGTTATACATATGCGGGGTTTTAGTCACATTGCTAAAGTAAAATTAAATATAGTTTTGTGGTCGAAAGGTTTAGTGGTGGCTCATTACTTACTATTAATTAGGGTACAAAATGCCTCGACGTCTTACGATTTAAAGATTTACCAAGTGCCATAAAAGTTATTTGCTCGCATTCATTTATGCAAAAGTTGTTTATAATAGTGAAAACACGGTGAACTCACCAACTTTTTGGTAAACTTGACCTTGTTTTTATCATGTTTTTAAGGGGTAAGAAAGGTTAATTGAAATGCTTGTTTTATGGGCGCGAAGACATCAATCACGTTTTAAATTTGAAATCGTTATGTTTGGACTTTTATGATGTAATTTTGGTTTTAAATTGTTATGTATTTGAATGGATGATTGGTGTTGTTTTTCCCCTATCGCTATGAAATCTTGAACTAATACGCCTCGTGTTTCCGCTTTAGAGGGGTATGACAGACTTGGTATCAGAGTCATAGGTTATATATAACGCTGGTTTTCTATAAAAAACAAATACTATAACCAAAAGTTTTCGAAAACTATTTTCCTAAACTAACTTTAATTTTAAAAAGCTTTCTACTGGTATAATGGCAATAATTGTCGACTTAGCATATTATAATTAGGCAAAGTCTGATCACCTATGTCTAATTTAATATGTATAATGAGGGACATGGAACAATTATATTGGAGTCGGTTAAAATAAAAGCTTCTTTCCCAAATGAAAAGCATGGTCATAAGTGTGAGTTTGCATAAGCATTTTATAGATTGTTATTTACTAAAGTACATTTAGTAATTAAATTTGTTACTATGGCAGTTCGATATGTCTCACTCATCCACCACTATTAAGTACTCTGCTGACTCCTCAGGCTATGTGACAAGTCAACCTAGGAGAGAACTTTTTGACTACTTTATTGGTTAAACTTGGAAACTTATTTTGGTGGCATGTAGCCCACTACTTAGAACTCTAAGATACTTGTTGTCTTTTGGGAATTATTTGAACCCTTTTTATATGTCCAAAATGCATGAAATTTGGTCATAATGACCTATGTATCACATATAAAAAGATGGGAAATTTTTTCATTTTGGATGTTACATTAATTTGATTATTTTTAGGACTTAAAGTTTCTGTCAGAAAGTGAAACTTTGAAATTGTTTGATTTCATGAATTTTGATCACTTGAAGGACTATCACATTACATTTTCGGTATAATTTATTTCATTAAAGAGCATATGTCAATTATGTATAACGGGATAATAGTAGACCAAGTTGGACATATAAGGACTTATAAGCACTCTCATAGTAATCGTTAGACATATAAGTGATCATTTGGGTACTTTGCTTTGTTAGGAAAGCCTTAGGCCGTCTAGCGGACGTCTCGTGTATCTATTTGGAAGTTTTTTCAATAAGGTGAGTATTCATAGCCCCATTTTTGACTACTTTATTGGTTAAACTTGGAAACTTATTTTGGTGGCATGTAGCCTACTACTTAGAACTCTAAGATACTTGTTGTCTTTTGGGAATTATTTTTGCTGGACATTGAAGTTATGTGATTCTAAACCTATGATGTGATGAATCGAGTGTTTTATATGCATAATTTAGTTAAGTAGACTCGGCACAATGAGTAACAGTAATATGACCCAACCTCAATATGAACCTATGCCTAAAGACAATGCCTTCGAGGAGAGAAAACTCAGAGATCGCATGACTTGTGCCTGAGCAACTCTTCGTGGCACCTCCGAACATCGTTAGTCTAATTCGGGAAACAAGCGAGGATCTGGAGCAAGTGGAGATAGGGAATGCACATACAAAGCTTTTAGGACCCGCAACCCGAAGGAATTCGATGGAATTGAAGGAGCTGTTGGATTACTGACATGGATGGAGAATATGGACTCCGTTCTCCACATCAGCAAGTACACTGATGGAAATAAAGTGGAGTTTGCCGCCTGTCTGCTACAAGGACGAGCATTGACCTGGTAGAACACCCAAGTGCAAACCCGAAAATCCTTCAAGAAGCAGTGAATTCGGCAACCAGACTCACCAATAATGCTAATCGTTTGGGAATGTTTGCAAAAGACAAAGCTCAAGGTAAGAGAAAGATGGAGGAACCTACAAGAAGGAAATCTGGAGGAAGAATGGATAAAAATCAGAAATTAACAAGGAACTATGGGATCCAGACACAGATAGAGGGGAAAGGAAAGGGAACATACCCTAAGTGTGATAAGTGTAATAACCATCATGGTGGAAGATGCATCATTTGCCTCAAATGCAACAAGGGAGGCCATTTTGCTAAGGATTGTAGGAGTGGCAAAGACGAACATGTCATGAGGGTGGAAGTCCTGATCATTTTCGAAACACATGTCTAAGGTTCAATCGAAGACCAAATACTAATCAAGCACGACCATCTAATCAAGGGAATCAAGGAGGTCAGGCAAGAGGTCGACTATTTGAGATTAGGGCAGATGAAGCAAGACAAAATTCGGACGTGGTCACAGATACGTTTCTTCTAAGCGATCATTATGCATCAATACTATTTGATTCTGGAGAAGACCGGAGTTATGTATCGCAAGAATTTAGGCCAAAGATATACTTAAGATCCCAAAAATTGAAAGAGGTATACGTTATTGAATATGCTAACGGGCAGGAATTTAGGGCCAGGGATGTAATTATGGTCTGTACCTTAAATCTTGGCAGTACGAACTTTAGTATAGACCTAATCCCAATCAAGTTAGGAAGCTTTGATATAATTGTGGGTATGGATTGGTTGTCTAAAAACCGAGTTGAAATTTGCTGCTCCAAAAAGATCATCCGAGTTCCACCACCCGAATGACAAATACTCGAAGTACATGGAGAGAAACCAAGAAGGAATATTAAAATATTGACGTGCATGAAGATGCGATAATGCTTAAAAAAGGACTGCATTGCGTTTTTGGCTCACGCTATGGATAAGAAGATCGAAGAGAAACGCATTCAGGATATCCCTGTAGTTTAGGAATTTCCAGAGGTATTCCCGGATGAGTTACCCGAACTTCCCCCACCAAGACAAGTTGAATTCCACATTGATCTAATTCCGGGAGCTGCGCCCGTGGCGAAATTACCTTATCGACTGGCTCCGTCGGGAATGCCGGAATTATATGAATAACTTCAAGAGCTGCTCGATAAAGGATTCATTAGGCCTAGCTCTTCACCTTGGGGAGCTCCAGTGTTAGGACCCAAACAATCAAGATATCAATATATGAAAAGATTAGAACAGTAATATGATAGCCAAATGTTGTATGTATTGATAGGATGAACAATATTACAAAATATGTCTTTACAAGGCTTATGGAAACGTTAGTTCTAACTATCTAACAAACTATCTATTTATACAAGAAATAGAAAGGCTAAAGTAACAGTACATATATGACAGACAAGTTTAGAACTTTCTTCAGATCTTCTTCAGAAGTGTCTTCAGAACCTCTTCAGAACTTCTGAAGTTGACACTTCAGAAGTTATGCCTTAGGATTTTGTCTTTTCTTCTGAGTTCTGAATCTTCATTCTTCAGATCTTTATACCTTCAGAACCCAGTGCATTTTGAAGCTATTATGATATCTCTAACATCCAGTCTTTGTTAAAAATAAGGATGGATCCTTTCGAATGTGCATTGATTATAGAGAACTTAACAAGCTGACCATCAAGAACCGATATCCCATTCCTCGAATTGATGACTTATTTGATCAACTTCAAGGTGCTACGTATTTCTCAAAGATCGATCTTTGTCACACCCCGCTAAAGCGGAAACACGAGGCGTGATAGCGCAAGATTTCATAACAATAGGATAAAAACAACACCAACCATCCATTCAAATAAACAACAGTTTAAGTTTAAAATTTTACATTTTGCATCAATTACAAGTTCTAACAAAAACAAAATAAACCAAGTGTTCCAACTAAACAGCTTTTAAAATAAACAAGATGGTTGATGTCGATGCGCCCACATAAAAGAAAGATTCGGTTAATCCTTTCTTACCCCTGAAAAGCATGATAAAAACAAGGTCAACTACAAAGAGTTGGTGAGTTCACAGGTTTTCAATATTTCAAAAATAATCAATTGTGTGAGTGAATATGAGCAAAATAAATTTTTGGCACTTATTGATATCTTAAAACGTTAAGGCATTACGTACTCTAATTTTTGTATATAAAGAGCCACCACTAAACCTTTCGACCACAAAATAATATTTTTAATTCTACCTTAGCGGTGGGACTAAAACCCCACATATGTAGAACCTTCGTTTTTATAGGTATAGTGCACCCCTACTGTAGTTTCTAGGTGGGATTACTATCCACACCCCTACTTTGTCGGTTTTTAGGTGGGATTGTCCGTCCAAATAGCGCTATCCACAAATACCCTCGGCTCCTCACTTGAGTTAATAGTAGTGTACAAACTTTTATGTTACATTTTACTCAATATAACTATTAGTGTACATGCCTTAGTGCCCACAACATCAAATTTAACAAGATTTCATAATCATAATGACAATGGCTCGTAAAACACATTCAATCATGCTTTTCACCCCAAAACGTATAAAACACTTTGAAAGAGGGGCTGTGAATACTCACCTTATAGCAACGCTCCGCAACGCAAAACAATACAGTCCGAATCTCCGCACAACGACCTAACGCTTCCCTATCAAAGAGTAATACTCAAAACCGTCACTTATAGGTCTAATACTACTTAGAGGTGAATAAATCTTAAGCCCATAAGTGTCTATATGTGTCCAATTATACAAAATGCCCATATGCTCATTAATATCGTAATTTATACCGAAAGTGATCTTATTATCCATCACATGATCAATATTTATAAAAATCAATTAAGTCCAGAATTTCTCTTCTGGACAGAAACTAGTTGTCCTAAAAATGATCAGTTTTCAAGGGCTTCCAAAATGATCTATTTTGCTATATTTTTATATAAGATAAATTACTGAGTTATGGTTTTTGTGACCAAATTTCATTCCTTTTGGACATGTACAAGTGGTTCAAATAATTCATGCAAAATATTATATCACAACCGGTAAAACAGATTACACCATGTTAGTGAATCACTCACTTAAGGAGTTATACTCAGTGTTTTCTAGAATTTCCAGTTGGATTGGAATCATAACTCATAAAGGAAACTTTTGAGATAAGATTCACTGATTTTCAAAAAGTTATGAAGGAGGTATGACACTACAAAGTTGCATGCACAATTCCGCCATTAGCTGAAAGATTGCACACTTAACTTAAATAAATTGGTTAGTGCCTCAAAACTTCATATTTTTGCATGAAACTGGATCCATATGAATCCTAACTCATAAAATGAAGTTCTAGAAAAAGAATCATGCATTAAAGACAAATAACAAAGGAGATACTAACACACAAAGTAGAGTTTAGCTGCTGGTGGTTTCACAGATTGCACACCTAAAGTATTTTAGGTGTTTGGAGGGTCAAAACTCCATATTTTTTAAGTGATTCCACTTGCAAACTGAAGATAACTCATAAATATAACTCTCAAAAGAAGAGTCAACCTTTTTCATTGAGTTTTGAAAGAGATATGGCAATTTGAACATGCATGCACAAATCTGTCAGCTTTGGACAGATTGCACACTCATTTTGTTTTGAAGAGTTGAAACCTCAAATAACCATATTTTTGAATGAAATCAGATGCATATGAAAGGTAACTCATTAAGCTAACTTTCAGAATAAAATTCAAGTGATTTGGAGGAATATTCAAAGAGTTATGGTCGTTCGAAGTAGGGTTTACCTACTGTTGAACTTCCAGATGCACATGCATCTTGTTATGAGCATTTGGGGGGTCAAAACTCAATGTTTTTTAGTGAGACCACTTGGATTAGAACCCCAACTCACTAAATAAACTTGTAGAAAGAAGATTCATGATATTTGAACATAAAAATTGTAAGAAATTGACGATTTACACACATGCATGAATCTTCCAGAACCAAAATAACCATTTTTGTTCAAGAACACATAAAATCATGATTTTTCCCCTATTCTCTTGAGTTTTATTTGTGTAGGTCATAGATTATCACCATTTTATAAACATTTTACATGTTTTGGTGTAAAATCTCTCCACAAACTCAGAATTTTTGGATATTAGAAGAAGTAGCTAAAAAAAATGTAAGAAAACTGGGGTTTTCACCCAAAAATGGTAAGAAAATGAGGGTAAAGTTGTTACCTTGTTTGGATGATGATTAGAGCTTCTAAATCCTTGTATGAACTTGATCTTGATGATGATTTGAAATGAGAAATGGCTGGAGTTTTTGTTTTAGAGAGGAAGAAAATGTCTCTTCACTTCTAGAGAGAGAGAGGTGAGAGCAAATTTTGAATTTTGAACATGCAAAATGAGGAGAAAAAATGAAAAAAAAAATGTATTTATATGGGGGTTTAGAGAGGAGGCCGGCCATGGGGGCCCACTCCTCTCAAAATCATATATTTGTTTCATAAATAAAATAAAACTCAAGCCCAATTAAGAATACAATGTTATTTTCTCAATTTTTGGCCCTTTTTCCTCAAAATGTAAGCCCAAAAGTGATAAAATTCTATAAAAATAGAAGTTTTATATTTGAAACATTAAAACTATATATTTTATATACATTGGGTATAAATTAGAGCATTTGGCACTGTATTGGAAGTTTCGGACAGTTACGGGTCGGAACCGGACATTTTTAAGCGACTATCGGAAATGCTAGGGGTTTTTCGGCCATTTTAAACCAACTATTTCTTAATCTTAAAATTTAAACTATATAAACACTAATAAACTTAATAGAAGCTAACCTGAAAGCTCGAATTTTGACAGTTGTCACAGATCTTCCTCATAAAGAAATTTCGTCCCGAAATTTAAAAAGTGGCTTTCTCCGGGTGTTTGTGAATAAGCGGGATATTTTTGCTTCATCAAATCTTCACGTTCCCGTATATTACGGACCATGTTTCGCATTCCAACGGACCTTAATAATAGGGATTTTACTGCGCCTTAACCGTTTAACTTCTCGGTCCAAAACCTCAACTGGTTCTTCAACGAAGTTTAACCGATCGTTAATCTGAACGTCGTCTATGGGTAACATCAACGTTTCATCTGCTAGGCATTTCTTTAGATTCGACACCTGAAATGTGTCGTGGATTGCGCTTAGATTTTGCGGTAACTTCAACTTGTACGCCACTGGTCCGATTCTTTCGAGTATTTCGAATGGACCAATGTATCTGGGACCCAGCTTGCCTCTCTTCCCCGAAGCGTACCAGTCCCTTCCATGGGGACACTTTTAATAGCACTTTATCTCCTACTTGAAACTCCAACGACTTTCTCCGATTATCCGCATAACTATTCTGACGGTCTCTTGCCGTCTTAAGTCTTTCTTTGACGATTGAGATCTTGTCAGTGGTTTCCTGTATAATATCCGGCGTTGTCAGCTGTCTATCTCCGATTTCCACCCAACTAAGCGGCGATCTGCACTTACGTCCGTATAGAGCTTCGTACGGTGCACATTGTATGCTGGTATGATAGCTGTTGTTATAGGAGAATTCAACAAGTGGCAGGTGGGTATCCCAACTTCCACCGAAATCTATTGCGCAAGCCCGTAACATATCCTCTAGCGTTTGAATAGTTCTTTCCGATTGTCCATCCGTTTGAGGATGATAGGCGGTGCTATAATCCAAACGTGTACCCAATGCCTTTTGGAGTGATTGCCAAAAACGCGATGTAAATCGTGTATCTCTGTCCGAAATAATGGAAATGGGCACACCATGACGTGTAACTATTTCATTAATATAGATTTGCGCACGCCTTTCCGTACTGAAATCTTCGCGAATGGGGATGAAATGAGCCGATTTGGTAAGTCGGTCTACTATAACCCATATTGTGTCGTGCCCCTTTCCAGTTCTGGGTAATTTAGTTACGAAATCCATTGTTATTTGCTCCCACTTCCACTGTGGTATTTCAGGTTGTTGGAGTAAACCAGATGGTTTCTGATGTTCAGCCTTTATCTTAGCACAAGTCAGGCACTTGCTTACGAATACAGCAACATCTTTCTTCATTCCCGGCCACCAATAATACTCCTTCAAATCCTTATACATTTTATCTGCTCCTGGGTGAATCGAATATCTGGATCGATGGGCTTCATCCAAAATGGTTGACCGTAGATCACCAACCTTCGGTACCCATGCTTTATTCTTGAAGTAATACACACCATCCTCTTGCATTTCAATTTCTTTCTCTAAATGTTGCAAGGTTTCATTCTTCCTATTTTCTTCTTTTAAAACTTCTCTTTGTGCTTCAATAATTTGAGTTTTTAAACTCGTCTGGACCATTACTCCCATAGCACATACTCTTGTTGGTTTTACTCTTTCCTTTCGGCTTAACGCGTCGGCTACCACATTAGCTTTTCCCGGATGGTACTTTATTTCACAGTCGTAGTCACTAAGTAGTTCCACCCATCTTCTCTGCCTCATATTGAGCATTTTCTGGTCAAGGATGTGTTGGAGGCTTTTATGATCCGTGAAAATGGTGCACTTGGTGCCGTATAGGTAGTGTCTCCAGATTTTGAGTGCGAACACCACCGCCCCTAATTCCAAATCATGAGTGGTGCGAACACCAGATTTTTGAGTGCGAACACCAACCATTCCCAGGTAGTTTTTAGAATCCACCACTTTTCCCAAGGGTTTAGCATATCGTTTTTAGAATCCACCATTTTTCACCAAATAGGAAGACAGGCTGTCGTACCATGCACGCGGTGCTTGTTTTAAGCCGTAGAGAGCCTTGTCGAGGATGTACACATGATTTGTCATTGAAGGATCGACAAAACCGTCAGGTTGGGAGACATAGACTTCTTCACGCAGAACACCATTCAAGAAGGCCGGTTTGACGTCCATTTAAAACACAACAAAGTTTTTGTGCCCCGCGTATGCTAAGAACATTCGAATTGCTTTAATACGGGCCACAGGCGCAAATGTCTCGTCATAATCAATCCCTTCTTGTTGGCGGTATCCTTTTGCTACAGGCCGGGCTTTGTTGCGTATGACAACCCCATCTTCATCTTCCTTGTTTTTGAAAATTCATTTTGTACCGATGATGGTTTTGTTTTGTGGACGGGGAATGAGGCGCCAAACCTTTAAACTCTCAAATTGATTGATTTCCTCTTGCATGGCCATAATCCAATCAGGATCATTCATTGCTTCTTGAATGGATGTGGGTTCGATCTTGCTTAGAAAAGTGGAGAACATACAATCGTTGGCCGAGGCGGATCGTGTCGTGACTAGTTTGTTTGGATCTCCAATAATCTAATCAACTGGATGAGAACGGACCCATTTGGTTATATGTGGAAGCGGTTTAAATGCATTAGGGTCCGGGATATCATCTTCATAAGAACCGAGTGGAATATCTTGAATTGATTCCAAGGCTGGAGCCACGGCAGAGGATCTTGTGGAAATAAAGACATCCTTGGGGGATGAGGTTGATGGTGGGGAATAGGATGTCGGTTCAGTTTGAGCAGTAGGAGCATCAGTTTGAGCGGGAAGAGCATCGGATTGAGCGGGAGGAGCGGCTGTAGAAGAGCTTGGAGTTGCAGCAGTTGAGACTGTGTCCGTTGTAACTGGCGGTTCAGAAAGGTTGGTAGTCTCGGCAACCTCCAAGACAGGCGGAGTGATATGATTCGGGATATCAGTGTGAGAACCAAAGTAATCCGAGTAAAAGTACTCGAATAAATCATCCATATTGGAAGCAGTGGCTTTGTATGTAGAAGGTTGAGCAGGGTTTGGGGCAGGTTCCGAACGGATGTGTTCGGAAGCTAATACACCGGTAAGTGCGGGTCCTGAGCTGTCTTGTTTAGGAGCCATTTCGGCTTTAGGATCAAACTAAATATTGACGCTTTATGTGACACAACGAGCATGTTTCATGTAGACTCGATATGCTGAGGCATTTGGAGAGTAGCCAAGTAAATAAGCTTCATCGGCCTATGGCTTGAGTTTTCCACGATCTTCTTTTTTCATTGAGAATAAAGCAGCGAACCTTGAACGAATATATTTCTATGGAAAAATGGAGCATCTTGCAGAAGTCTTTGCCAGGGCTTCTCTTTTCTTAACCTTTATATTGACAACATTGTATCGAACAAATATAATTCATCGTGATAAGCAGCAATTCTATTTCTTTGATACATCTATTTATTCCGATCAATCTGAAATAATCGTTTTACTGTTATAGAATACATAGTTACGATATTGATGCTAGTGACGATATTGATGCTAGTGACGATATCCTTGATATGGAGCTGGAACTGCTAATTAGCGTGAATGCGCTAACTATGGATATGCTGCCTGAAGAGGAAGACCAACTTTTCTTTCGTTTCTCGACAGTGAAGTAAGACCAAGCTCATGAGCCAAAGGTTCGGAGATGATCGATGGAAGGAATACAATTGTAGACTAACTGATACGTTGTCTTGTTGAAGCGCTTGTTGATGATGGACCGGTTTTGAGTGTAGCAATCGGATTTGACTGCTTCGGCCCAAAGGTGAAATGGTAATTTGGAAAATGTGAGCATAGTGCTAGTCGCTTCAACGAGTGAACGATTCCGACGTTTGACCACACCATTTTGTTGCGAAGTGCGAGCCGTAGAAAATGTGTGTGAAATTCCCACTGATTCGAGATAACCGTCAAGTGAACAATTTTTTAATTCGGTTCCATTATCAGTGTGGATTGTTTGAGCGGTAAGTTCTAGTTTGACTCGAATGGTTTTCAAGAACGTAATAATGGTTTCGGGGGTCTCATCCTTGGAGCGAACGTCAACCATAACTAGAACATACTTCTTTCCATGAATACTTTGAGTCCGCATCGGGCCACACAAATCCATATGTATGAGTTGAAGGGGTCGAGTTGTGCTATGAACCACCTTGGGTTTGTGAGAAACCTTCTTCATCTTTCCCATCTCGCATGCGTCGCATAGGTTTGGTTTGTCAAACTTCATCGTTGGTAGGCCGGTGACTAATCCGTGAATGGAGAGGCGATTAATGTTCTTGAAGTTTAAGTGAGAAAGTCTTCGGTGCCATAACCAGGTCTTCGGATTAGAGACATTTGAGATTAGACAAACGTTGGAAGGAGCAGTCAGTTGGGAAAGATTGATGGCGTAGAGATTGGATTTGCGTGTGCCGTCCAATAATTCCTTTCCGTCAAAGGTTCGCACACAACATCTTTCGGGTCGAAAATTGACTTCAAGTTGTTTGTCACAGAATTTGCCAATACTTAGAAGATTGTGGCTCAGGCCTTGGACATAGGAAACATTTGAAATGGTGAGGTTGTTATGAACGATGTCACCATGTCCTTTGATGGGTGCTAAGTGATTGTTGCCAAATTTAACGAATCCGCCCTTTTTCTCCTTGTAGTTGGCAAGCGGCCTCCCTTTGTCCGGTCATGTGTTTGGAGCAATCAGAATCTAAGTACCACACATGGCTGTTCTGCACAAAATCAGGCAGATTTAGGTACCCATTTGTAAATGGGTCCTTCGGGGTTAGTTGACTTTGTACCTTTAGGTACCCGCTTGAAGTAGGACTTAAAGTTGTTAGTCATGGTCCTTTTAGGAACCCATTTATAAACAGGCGGATTTGGATAAGAATGAAAACTATAAGACTTTATGCATGTCATTCACATAACCATAATCAAACGAATTTAAGCACACAAAGTCATTCACACCGCAATTTGAGCAACATATTTGATTACGTGAAAATTTAATTAAATGTCGAAACGAATGAATAGTATACGGAAATAAAAATTCACGATTTGTTCTTTTGACATTTGTAGAATTTGTAAATGAAAATTTTTCTTTATTGCGGGATGACGACTTTGAAGTGCGTTTGCCTTTTTCAACCCAAACTTGTTTGGTCTTTAAAGTATGAACAACTTAAACATCAACAGGACCATTGTTAGTACTTTTTGGAAATTTATTTTGATTCGGCTGGATAGAATGAGTGTTAAGTGTTTGACTTGTGGAACACTCATTCGGATCCTTCGGAAGCAAAACCGATTCAATTGGCTTTTTGCCTTTGTCCAAAAACTCCGTATGAGTTGGAAGTGTAGGATTGAAGTCAAATTCAGTAGTTAAATCATTTAAACATTCGTTGTCGTTAAGTAAAGAAGGACTAGAAGCAAGGTCATCTAATTCATCATCAAGGTGGTCGGGAGAAGGGGAATATTTGTATGTAGGAGGAATATAGTTTGGATCAAGTTTAAACATCTCTTCACAATCGTCCAAAAAATTGCTAATGAAAGCTTTACACTAAGAAATATTGGAAATAGGATCATTATCATGGTTTTTGTTTAATTGTAAAGCCTCGTTTTCAAGTTTTTGAATTTTTGAAAGTAATGCCTCTTTTTCCTTGTCCGACGAAGAACGTTCGAGTTACAACATATTTTCAAGTTGAACAATTTTCTTTTCTAAAAATAGAGTGGGAATGTAAGGTTTACATTCAGGAATTTTATTTTGAAGTTTCTTCGTTAGAATAAGAAGGAAAATAGTTATTTGGAAGAGTTTCCTTTGAAGATTCCTCTTCTACTATGTGAGGATAGCAGAAAGGAATTTGATGATAATTTTTGTTTTGTCTTTTCCAATCTTCCCTTTCTTCGACGTTGGAATCCGACTTCATAAATTGAATTTTGTAATCCGGACCAAGGTTCAGATATTCAAATTTATAGATAGTCGGGGTATTCTAGATGGCATTTTCTAAATGTTTTGGATTATCAAATCCTAATCCAGCTTTAGAACTTAAATCTTTTGGAGCGTTTAAATGAATTGTATGCTCGCCTTGACCAATTTTGTAAAACTTTAGTTCCAAATCTTTGAGTTTTTCCAAAAGGTCTTGTCTTTGAAAATTCATATTTTAACAAAATATCTTCGGTCTCACTTTTAGATTTGTTAAGTTGAAGTGTGAGATCCGAGATTTGTTGTTTTAAGATAATATTTTCTTCTTGAAAAACCGTTTTCTCCGTTTGATGATTGTGTGCAATACTTCGAGATGTAGCAAGTTTGGATTGGATAGGTAGTAATTGATGATGATTATTTTCTAGACGTGCTTCTAAGTCGGAAACCAAGAGTTTCTCGGTTTTCAACTTAGGTTGTAATTCTTTTAATTTAAGCATCAAATCATGCATTAGGGAAACAAAAGCATCATAGTCAGAGTGGCTTACCTCGGGCGTGTAGTCGGAAGCGTTGGAAGGGGAATCATCAGAATAAGCCATCAGACTGAAATGCGCTTGAACATCTTTTTCCACATCATCATCTTGGTTGAGCCATTGTTCATCTTCCGCTATAAGGACTTTACCGACCTCTTTTTGTTTTGCCAACATCAACTTGTATGTAAAGTAGATTGAATCTTTGATGATTGGCTTTTTGCATTCACGGGCATAGTGGTCGGATTTTCCACAGTTGGAGCACAGACTCATCTCACCCTTGAATTTGTCTTCCGGTTTGGGTGTTGAGCGAGATTCTTCTCTCCTTTGTTTAGGCTCAAACATGGCTTTACACTCATGATTCTTTGATCCCGAAGCATATCTTTGTTGATTTGGCTTTACACTTTTGTTGGAATGATCTTGTAAGAAAGCCAATTGTTATTGAAGTTTGGCAATTTCCGTATCATAATAGAAGTCGTCGTCCTCTAAATCAGGAAAAATGTCTTGTGATGTGCTTTGGGAATTGGAAGAAGAATCTTTTGCTACTAAGGGAATCAGATCGGAGTTTTTCTTAGTGTTTGCCCACATTAATTCAAGAACCTCCTGTCTTGTTGAAGGGTTTCATATACTTTGTGCAGATCGAGTTCAGCGAGAAATTTGCTGTGTTTGATTTGATTGGCAAAACGACGCCATTCTGGTTGAAGATTGCTCACAAACTTCACATTGTTCTTGATCTTAGTCTTACGAAGTTCGTTCTTGCTTAACTCGTTCACCAATTGCACGAAACGAGTGTAAGTCTTCGTAAGACTTTCACCTTCTTTTGCCTTGAATTCTTCGTATTGTGAAATGCAGTTGGTGATCTTAAGTTGAGTCCCAATTTTAGTCCCGAGCATGAATTTTTCGATTTCTTCCCACATTTCTTTTGCCGATCTTTTGTGGCTATCGATGCTCATATAAATGTCGTTTGGGAGGCTCATTAGAAGATACGAGCGGGCTAATTGATCACCTTTCATAATCCTCTTTTCCGTGGCATCCCATGCATTATTCGGTTTAATGTCTCTTCTAGCGGCTACCGGAGGAGTGTTATTAGGCACGGCTGGAAATTCTTGATAGAACGGTGGTGGAGGACTTTCTTTTAATGAACTCATGATTTCATCGGCGTGATCACTTCGCTCAATGAAATCGAGAAACCGGTCCTTCCATTGAGAACATTTTCCCGGAAAGAGAATCGGGGGTTTCGTGTCTGAACCGATTGCCATGGCTTCGCGAGTAGTCATTGTACTTGATTTAATGATCTCTATCAGTGAGTTTTTGGTAATTTTCTAAGTTTGTTTTGTGAAACAAGAAGTTTTCTCGATTGACTAGGGGTCGACAAAAACTTTTTATCGGGTTGGGCTTTGATGACACGAGTTTTTGTCGGGTGCTTGAGACTCTATAAAACTTATTATCGAGTAGAGGAGACTCGAGTAGAGGAGACTCGATAAAAAGAAGTTATCGATCACAAAGGACTCGATAACTAAGATTTTCTCGATAGATTAAGAGTCGATAAAAAATCCTCTGACTTGATAAAACCTGAATCGATAAAAAATTTATATCGATTCAAGATGACTCGATAAATAAATTTTCTCGATTAGGAAGGGCTCGAAAAAAATTCAAAGATACTTAATCCGAATTCTCTTTAACCGATAAACCAGAAACCAAGAACAATAGGGTTCTTGACTAAAAAGAACAAGTCTTTTTATGGACAAAAATGTTTAAGTTCTCGAGTTTCTTATTTGTTCAGTCAAGAAAAAAAAATCAAAATTACAAGAGTTTATGATTTTTACTAGAGAAATCTTTAGTAAGAAAAGCTGCAAAAGTCACTAGTTCCCGAGTTTTCTTATGTAAAGAATTTCAAAAGTAATTAAAATAAACTAGAATAATTTTAATTAAAACAGATTAAATAATTTTGACTAATAATCAAGAGTAACTGAATAAGGATCGACAAAAAAATATGCTACAGATGTAAGAATCGAGAAAAATTCAAGCAACAGAAGTAAGAATCGAGAAAATTTCAAGCAACAGAAGTTTGAATCGAGAAAAATTCAAGTAACAGAAGTTTAAATCGAGGAAAATATATCTTTAAAAAATTATGAGTTTTTATCGTGGTAAAGCTAAACCAAACTTTGAATCGATAAAAACTCAAAAACGCGTAAATCGAAAATTACCTTCTCGTTTCGTAAATTACTTCGTAAAATCGAAAAACTCGCATCGTCCGCTTCCGATACCACTTGTAGGTCCCAAATTTTGCAAGCACAAAGATATTAAATATTTAAGCGATAAGAACAAAGTGCTTAGAGAATCTTCGTAGTCGTATATCTCACTTTGTATGATTACAATACTAATATGACAGAAATTAAGCTCTACTAATCGACTCACTCTTAATGCATAACCCTAGACTCCTATTTATATTGAAAGGTCTAATGTAATTAAGGAAGGAAAGAGTTTAACTAATTATAAACTTCCTTTTACAATTAGTGCATATCCTTTCCTTATTTTGTTACAATAAAATAATAGACCTAACATATACTTCAGAAGTCTGATAATACACTTCAGAAGTTCAATAATACTCTTCAGTAGTTCGATAATCCATCTTCTGAAGTCTGATAAACCATCTTCTGAAGTCCGATAAACCAATTCAATTCAGAAGTCTGGTCATTTGAATTGTTCAATCAAAAAATCTCAGATACCTCAAGATTTGTCAATAACGCACCAAATTGATGATCAAACCTTGTTCATAAACATATTTCGAGTATTCCTCTTGAACAAATTGGATTGAATTTCACCAAGTCATCAAAGCATATGAATACACGATGATCATAGAATCAATTTGTCATGAAAGAACATCCAATTTTGCATCAATTCCATCAAAAATCAACCAAAAAACTTACTGTTCCTCGTAAAGACAAAAACTTCACTGATATCATCAATTTCTTCAAATCTGCTGCAATCGATTGATCGTATCGAATATAGATTGCTTCGATTAAGTTATGATACCAATTGTTAGAACCCAGATATCAAAGATGAACAATGAATTGAATACATAACACAGAATATGGACCACCGAAGTCGTACATAGTATTGATATCCAAAGTTTCCAGATATGTCATATACAGTACAAAACAAATCTTGAAAAACTGACTAAACAAATGTTTAACTAACTTCGATTTATACACAAAACAGAAAGACTAAAGTGTCTGTAATAACATGACAGACATAGTTCAGAAAAGGTCCTGAACAGTCTTCAGAAACAGACTTCAGAAGTTCATCTGAGCTCCTTCAGAACATCTTCAGAACTTTAGATAAAGCTTCCGAACTTCTGAAGGACCCACTTTAGAAGTCTTTTGCCTTCAAGTTAAGTGTTTTGAAGCTATTTTCTATGCTCTTTCAGCCGTTATATATCTACTTACTAAGTTATACGTATCCTATAACATACATCTAATACTATGCATGAAAACGTAAACTCAAAGTAACATACAATAAACAGATAACATGCATAACTTTCATAAATAAACCAAAACATACCAAACATCTGTTTCAAGTACAACCCAAAAAGACATTAAATTGTTTACAACTTAAACATGTAGGATAAAAGCCTCAAAAGAAAGTATTATCAACTTAAACGGAGGTTCACTAATGCATCATCACCCAAACCAACAGTGCAATGATCACCATCAAAGCTCCTATCGCCCAACCTAAGTACGAGTACAACCTCCTGATCGTCCTCCTAGTCTCAAAGGTGACCTCCATGACTCTACCAGTAATTTCATCCTGCGAGTTCTGGATTGCCAATACGGCGTCTAGAGAGTGTTGGCAATGGTCCAACCTAAGTCGGTGAGTCTGTACTTCATTAGCCATGCCCGAGACCCAAAGGTTCTCAGCTACAGTCATGCCCTGAGGCTACGGCACGGGAACTCCAACTGCTGGGGGAGGAGAGGTCACGCTCCACGATCGGGTTCGTGATCTAGGTGGCTCGTCCGAAGGCTAGGTGGGAACTGTGATAGTCACCCTCGTAGGAAGGAAAACACATCTACCGGAGGTGGCACAGGTACAGAATATTCAACAGTAGTCTCTCGGGTGGCCGCGTCACTTTCCTCGGACGGATCACTCTCTTCAAGGATGAGCTGGTTCCTCTTAGGGAGGCTAGTAAAATAACCGGATTCGTCGGGGGAGCACTCGGGGAGTGAGGATACTTATGCAAACTCACACTTATGAGTTATGACCATGCTTTTCATTTGGGCAAGAAGCTTTTATTTTAGCCGACTCCAATATAATTGTTCTATGTCCCTCCTTATACATATTCAATTAGACATAGGTGATCAGGCTTTGCCTAGTTATAATATGCTAAGTCGACACTTATTCCAATTATACCAGTAGTAGGCTTTTTAAAATTAGCTTAGGAAAATAGTTTTTGAAAACTTTTGGTTATAGTATTTGGTTTTATAGAAAAACCGGTGTTCTCTATAACCTATGCCTCTGATACCAAGTCTCACATGTACCGGCCGGTAAAGCGGAAACACGGGGAGTGATAGTTCAAGATTTCATAGCGATAGAGCTAAAACAACACCAATTGTCCATTCAAATAGATAACAAAATAAAATTGAACATTACACCATACAAATTCAATGTTTTAATTAAATAAAAAAAAACAAGGTGTTCAACAAAATGATTTCAAATTTAAACATGGTTGATGTTGATGCGCCCCCAAACACAAGCATTTTTAGTTAACATTTCTTGCCCCTAAAAAGCATGAATAAAACAAGGTCAACTATAAAGAGTTGGTGAGTTCACAGGTTTTCAATATTATAAACATCTTTTGCATAAATGAATATTGAGCAAAATACTTTTATGGCACTTAGTAAATCTTTACATCTTAAAACGTTCAAGGCATTTTGTATCCTAACTAATTGTAAGTAATGAGCCACCACTAAATCTTTCGACCACAAAACTCTTTTTAATTCTACCTTAGCGGTGGGACTAAAACCCCACATATGTAGAACCTTTATTTTAAGTATAGTGCACCCCTACCTGTAGTTTTTAGGTAGGATTGCTATCCGCACCCCTACTTATCGGTTTTTAGGTGGGATTGTCGACCAACAGCACTATCCATAAATACCCTCGACTACTCACTTGCGGTAATAGTAGTGTACAAACTTTTATGGAACATTTTACTCAATACAAACTATTAGTGTACATGCCTTAGTGCCTATTAACATCAATTTCATAGTGTTTCACATTTGGTAATGCAAATAGCTCAAATATTACATTTAATCATGCTTTTCACCCAAAAACGTATAAAATACTTTAAAAGTGGGGTTGTGAATACTAAACTTTTTGCAAAAGCTCCGTTAAAGCACGATTCGTCCACTAGCCGGCCTAACGTTTCTCTATCAAAGTAAAATACCCAAAACGGTCACTTATGTGTCGTAAGGTTATTTATGAGGATGAATATGTTTTAAGTCCGTAGATGTCCATATATGTCCAACTTGATTATCTATAGCCCTGTTATACCTAATGCACATGTGCTCTTTAATATGGTAATTTATACCAAAAAGTAATGTTATAATCCTTCAAGTGATCAAAATTCATGAAATCAAACAATTCCAGAATTTTACTTTTGGACAGAAAGTAATAGTGCTAAAAATGATCAAATTACATTTATATCCAAAATTACATAGTTTCCCATCTTTTTATATGTGATACATTACCGAGTTAAGGTCATTGTGATCAAATTTCATGCACTTTGGACATGTAAAAACGATTCAACTAGTTTATACAAAACAGTGTATCATAGTAGGTATGACAAATTACACCCTGTTGGTAAAACAACCATTTGAGGAGTTCTACTAAATGTTTTTCCGAAATTCCAGTTGGATTATAAACACAACACATAAATGAAATGTTTAAAATAAGAATCACGCATTTTTCATTAGTTATGAGGAAGATATTGCATGCACACATCTGTCATTAGTTGACAGATTGCACACTTAACTTTAATAAATTGGTAAATGCCTCAAACCTTCATATTTATTGAATGAAACCAGATTCATATGAACCCTAACGCAAAAAAGAAAACTCCAGAAGAAGAATTATACATTAAAGACAAATAATCAAAGATATATTAACATACAAAGTAGGGTTTAGCTACTGGGGGTTTCATCATTCGCACACATAAAATGTTTTAGGTGTTTGGAGGGTCAAAACTCCCTATTTTCATGTGATTCCACTTGCAAATAGAAAATAACTAATAAAACTAACTCTCAAAAGAAAAATCATCCTTTTTCATTGAGTTTTGAAAGAGATATGGCCATTTGAACATGCATGCACAAATCTGTCAACTTTAGACATATTGCACACTCATTTTGTTTTGATTAATTGAAACCCCAAGTCACCACATCTTTGAGTGAAACCAGTGGCATTTGATATTTAACGTATTTAAATGAATTCCAGAAGAAAAATCAAATAATTTGGACGACAATTTTGTAAGTTATGGTTGTTCAAAGTAGGGTTTATCATATCGTTGAACTTCCAGATGCACATCCAACTTGTTATGAGCATTTAGAGGGTTAAAACTCAATGTTTTTAGATGATACCACTTGGATTAAAACCCTAACTCATAAAATAAACGTTTTGAAGAAGATTCATACCATTTGGACGTGTTATTTGCAAGAAATGGACGACACAAACACAAGTTTATATTACTGTCGGCACCAAAAATCACTATTTTCATGAACCAATCCCACATGCAATGGGTTTTTACTTAGATTTTTTGAGTTCTATTTGTTTGGGTCATGGATTATCACCATTATAGAGATATTTTACATATCTTTGGTGTATAATCTATCCTTAGAACTAAGAATTTTTGGAAGTTAGTAGAAAAGTGATGAAATTGCAAGAAAAAGTGAGTTTTTGACTCAAAATTGACAAGAAAAGGATGAGATGGTGTTATACTTATTTGTGTGATGAAGTGTGCACCAAAGGCTTCAATAATCATGCTATTTGATGGATTAATATGCAGAAATTGGCTGGAGTTTTTGGAGAGAAAAGAGACGGAAAAGAGTGAAGGGAATGTGTCCCTTAATATCTAGAGAGACAGAGAGAGAGGAGTTTAGAAATTTGAAAGTTGAAAATGAGGTGGTTTGAGAAAAAAGACAATTTTTATTCGGGGGAAATAGGGGGGGGGGGGCAGTCATGTACATGGGCCCCACCAAAATCCTATTTTTTTTTAAATGTCAATTTTCTCAATTTTGGCCTTTTTCCTCAAAAAGTAAGCCCAAAATATAAAAATTGAAATTTTTTATTTGAAACATTAAAACTTTATATTTTCTATAAATTGTGTATAAATTAGAACATTTGGCACTATGTAGGACGTTTCAGATAGTTACGCGCCGGAACCGGACTTTCTAAGCAACTATCGGAAATTCTAGAAATTTTTCGGTCAATCTAATCTAACTAACTTTTATTCTTATAACTTAACCATAATAACACTATTAGACTAAATAAGAGCTAATATGGAAGTTCAAATTTGACAGCTGTTACAAACTTCTGAAAGATCTTCTGAAGATGTTCAGAAAGATGTTTGTGCTGAAAAGGTTTCTGAACCAATTGAAGATATTTTATCTTCTGAACCTGAATTTCAAGAGACTCCTTGTTCTGAACCCACTCATGAAGCTGGTGTGGCAATGTCTGAAGAAAATGTTGATGACAAAGTAACTTCTGAAGAGGTAGATGAAGGATATGAAACTGAAAGGTTATCTTTTAACTCTGAAAATAAAGCCGGTACAGATGATACAAATATCATTCCTGATTCAAATGAAGAAACGCTTAATGAGTATTTAGCTTTTGAAGAAGAAATTGGAGAACCAGGTGATCTGTCAAATGTCATTATGTTTGATGATGAAGAGGAAGTAAATGAGATAAGGGATATAGTTGTATGGAGACCTCTTGTGGTTAATAGAAGAGAAGTTGAAGAACTTCTGAATATTATGTGGTGGTTAGTAAATCAAATGCTTATGAAGATGGTATTTTTGGATTCACCAAGAAATCTAGAGTGTAGATTCTTGGATCAACAAAGCAAGTATGCATATGTGATAGTTAATTTATGCCATATGAGTGATGTTGGATTCTCTGAAAAAATGATAACGTCCTATGTTGGTGAGATTGAGGTAAAGTACAAAGAAAGCATTCAGATTCCCAGATTCAACTTACTATTTCTTGAAGAACCTATAATTGATCAAGTTTTCACATAAGACACAATCTTTGATGAACTTGAACATATTACCACTGTCTTTCCTGAAGACACGTATATTTTCTTATACAAGAAGAGTTTGAAGTTTGCAACTCTTGAAAGTTATTTAAGTGATCAATGGGATGAAGAATTTGCCTCTGAAGTTCAA
Organism: Silybum marianum; assembly: GCA_036898165.1. Classification (NCBI taxonomy): domain Eukaryota; kingdom Viridiplantae; phylum Streptophyta; class Magnoliopsida; order Asterales; family Asteraceae; genus Silybum; species Silybum marianum. The sequence goes on along the minus strand of JAWIMA010000033.1, from coordinate 21,710 downwards.
TCTTTTAGCAGAGAAATGGTATTCAAGACATACATAATCTTGTTCCAATCAAACATTTCAGAAGTATCAAAAGATCAATTGAAGAAGATTTAAGTATTGTTAGAATTGGTGCTGAAAGAAGAGATGGAACTTTAATAGAGTTCACTTAATTTGATTTTTATAATCTAAGGCTGCAAGATAAACTTTCTCTTCTGAATTTCTTTGCGAAAAGAGAGGATTCAGAAATGGTGCAAGAATTAAGAAGAATAATTGGTGTCTATCTCAGAAACTTTGTGAAGCATGATTTCCAACTTTCATTGGAACATGGATTAAAGAAAGTGAACTTATTGGAACCAGCTATAGTGAGTCTTGAAGGGATCTCTACTGTGTTCACAAAACCAGAACTAGGTTTTTATTATGAAGCAGAAGGATTAAATAAAAGAACTTTCATTGTTTCTGACATTCCAAAGTACTCTTTTGCAACTCTAAAATGGTTTTGTGAATGTATGGATTGGATTTGCTGGTCCTAAAGAGTTGAAGGATGAAATTTTGTGTCTAATCAAAGAAATAATAAACTTCAGAGAACTGGTGAGAAGAAGTATATCCGTAGGCATCAATGAGATAAAATACCAGAAAAGATGCAGATTATTTGTTAAGTGATGTTTATGACTTTCATATTCATGCCAAAGAACAAGTGGTTGAATTTGAAGTTTTGGATGTAAATCAACCTTCAGAAGTTCCAGTTTCTGAACATGTTGGTACAAGTGCTAAGAAAGATAAAGGCAAAAGCGTGGAAGTTGTTAAGGAACAATTGCAGTTACTCAAGTTTCCAAGCCGAACAAGCAGTAACTATATAGGATTGCTAAACATGCTTACACTTTATTGCTTGAATATGTTCATCCTGAAATATTCATGGAACATGAGCAAAGGCTCAACTACATTGATTGCTGGCTGGATAAATTTTTTGGATGGAAACAATGGTATACTAAAATAGTCCGGAAGTTGAAGTTACCAATTTCTGAAGCAAGAAAAGAGAGTCCTATTGTGAAAGTAATAAATGTTGATCAAACGACAAAGTTGAATTATAAATATTCTTACTTCGCAGTAGAAAGAGAAAATGGAGAAGTGTGCACATTTTCTGAGGCAAATTTCAAAAATGTCCATCTAAGAGATTTAGTGAAGGTCTACAAAAGAATTAATCCATTTCATGACAACATTACCTGCTTCAGAAAAGAAGAAGACTGTACATCAAATTTCTTAAAAGACGAAAAACTATCTAATTTGTTTTTCTTTGGTAGTCTTTCACATTTTTTCTTCCAAACTAGAGTGGATAGGTCTGTAAAAGATAATAAATGTAGATTAGAATAAGAAGAACTTTTATCAACATTTTTTCAACTTCTGAATTAAGTTTTTCAGATTTAGAAATGGAAGACTGTCCTTTTTCAAAAGTGTTGACTCTTGTGATAAAATCTGAAGATGTCAATAAGTATTTTCCTGTTGTTAAGTAAGATGTGTCGTTTAAATCATTTTTAGAAGAAGTGGAACTGGAACCTTTAGGAGAATTAATTTCAGAAGTTGTACAATGTTTATATTCATTTTTCAAGAATACAACATTAGGATCATCATCCTCATCAGAATCTGAGGCATTAGGATCATCATCATCAGAAGGTAATTTTGGTTCTTCAGATTTTAATTTCTCTCCCTCATTGATAGAATATTTAGATTTATAAGCTATGTACCCATCTTTGTCTATGATAGCTACATTAGGATCATCATCATCATCAGAATCTGAGGCATTCATCAAATCTGAAAATCTGTTTTCAGTCATATTTGAAGCAAAAAAATTTAAATTGGAAATTTTTTTCTCTATTTTCAAAACTTGATACATTTATAAAAACATCCTTAGTTTCATCGTCAGAGTTATCAAATAACATTTCTGAATGCTCATCATTATCATTTAAAGATTCAATGTTTGAAAATTTATCATATATGTCTTCAAGAATTTCTTCAGAATTAATTTTATTTTGAACTTCAGAAGTATTATTTGATGTAATTTCAGAAGTTGCTTCTGGAATAACTTCAGATTTTAATTCAGAAGATATTTCGCATTCGCACTTTGGTTCGAAGTACTTTCGTAAGTAACTTCGAAGTATTTGATACTCCATAGTTTGTTCTAAATTTTTTCTAACTCATTTCTTATTCAAAATTTTTAATTGAGTCACTAGAGTCAAGAGATTTTTCATCTGAAAACAAAATCTCTGATTTTATAAAACAATTCTTTCAGGCAAAGAATGATTAACAGGTTTATTCACAACACCGTTACTTTTCTCATTGAAAATTTTCATATTAGAAACATTATATAAATTTGAAGGTGCTTTCTTCAGAATTTCACTTTCACTATATAAGCTTGCTTTGATATTATAAAATTTTGAATTCTTAGTCTGACTCGTTAAAATATTCAGAGTTTGTTTAGTTTGACCTCTTTTAAAATTCAGATCTTCAAATTCCTTGATCTTTTTGTATAATTCAAGTCTTTCTTGATTCAGAAAGATCATTTTGACATTCAGAACTTCTTTTCCAGATCTTTCATTAAGAATATCTTTTTGCGTACTATCCATCTTTTCATTCAACAAATATTTTTCTTTAGAAGTCTTTTCAAGTGTTTATTCAGCATTTTGACAATTTTGTTTATAGATTTGACTTTCAGCTCTGAATTTATTTACCATCGTTCTTTCACCTTTTATTATGTTTATGAGATTTTCAAATTCAGAAGTCATATTCAGAATTTGATCTTGCATGTTGTTTTCAGAATTTTCAGAATTTAATGATGAAATTGTTTCAGAGTTAAGTTCAGAAGAAGAAGTTTGTACCTCAGAATCATATGCATGTGTATCTTCAGGATCCATCTGGCACATGTAGCAGTTTGAAGCATAGTTTGCAACGTCTTCATCATATTCTCCATCACTCCAATTCAACCAATCTTCTTCATACTTTGTAACTAGAGCTGGATTCATTTTTTTTTGAAGTATATAATATTTGTATACGGCAATTGGAATAAACAAATAAACTCACACACCCTCCTCACCTATGGTGAGGTTTGAACCCCCGACCTCCTAGAAGACAAGGGCTCACATACCGCTAGGCCAAAGGCCCTTTGGTTTCATTTCTTTTTTCTTTGCAAGTAAATGCTTCTTGCTTAACAAGGCTACAATATCATTTGTCTTTTTCTGTTCATTCTGTCTGAATTTGATTTTGTCTTCTTGTTGAAACAAAATCCCATAAACATCATGGATAGACTATCTAGACATATTCCTGGTAACCATGTTGTCAGAAAAGCTAGTCCATTCATTCCCCAGGTTATTAAAAAACTTATTATTAATTTCTGAATTAGATTTCTGAATTAGATTTCTGAACACGATTTCTCCTTAAGTCATTTAGAACATTATTGAACCTATGATAAGTTTCAGTGATTGATTCACCCACTTTGTATCTGAAATTCTCATATGTACCAATGCATATGTTTAGTCTCTGAGCTTGAGCTTTAGTGCTCTCTGCATCTGAGCCTCAACTTCATCCCACATGGCCTTCGCAGAAGTTAAGTTGTTAGCTCTGTTGAATATTTCATTCGGGATGGCCATGGTGAGTAAAGTAAGTTTCCTTCTATCTACTTTGGCTTGCTTCTTTTCAGCATTATTATACGTACCATGACTCTTCTTGGTCCGGGTAGCTGGAATTTCAGGAGTAGTTTTTTTTCTAGGAACAAGAGCAATTTCTACGTAGACTTCTAGGGGTCCATTGATAATGGATTGCATTAATGCCTCATCAATCTTATCCAAGAATGGAATCATCCTTATGCGCCATTGATGATGGTCACTCAAGAACAGAGTAGGTGGTTTAGTTTCAAATCCAATGGAAACCATTTCTTTCGACATCTTGATATGAATGATCGCAAATTCTACTAAGTTTGAATTTTAGATCAAATCGAATCTATCTTGAATAGATTGATCAAGAATTTCAAGAACTTGTCAGACCTGACTGATTCTTAATAGAATCAACAAATAAATGAATTGGCTTTGATACCAATTGATAGATCCAAGTATCAAAATATTGCAAGAATATAAAATATAAAACTAGAAATGTAGCAAGGAATTCGGATGTAGTATTGTTGTTGACAGAGTTACAGATGTATCTTTACAGATCAAAAGATCTAAGAACGTTAGTTCTAACAAACCAACTAACCTTCTATTTATATACAAGAAAGGATTCTAGACTGACAGATAGTTACACGACAGACCAATAGAATCAAAAGAAATGTATATCATAAAGTTCAGAACCACTTCTGAACTTCTTTAGAACAGTCTTCAGAACTTCTTCAGAACTTCTTCAAAACATCTTCAGAATCTTCAGAACTTCTGAAGTAGACACTTCAGAAGTTATGGCTTAGGCTTTCGTTGACTTCTTTACTTGACTTCTGACTTTAGACTTCTAAGCTTTCTTCCCTTGTCTCATCAGAACTAGTTCAAGAGATCCGAACTATGTAACTTTAGAACCCAGTCTTCTTTGAAGCTATTTCATGATCACTATCAAGAATTTTGGGGAGGAGAGTGATCTTCGGAAGGAGGGATATAAGTGACGAGAGGAAGACATACGCCAATAATGAGCTCCCCCTCTTAATTTACAAGAGTAGAATCAAGTTCTACAAATTCTTTATTCTTCTTTTAGGGTCTAGGTGGATCCTTTTTAGGATTTTCCATGTCCCCTAAAGGGCTTCTGAAAACAACTCCCCCTAATAGTGTTGTTTTTGGTCTATTGTTGGTCGAGAAGGCATCATCGTCATCATCATCATCATTATTATCCTTGAGGGAATAATAAAGGATGTCTCTAGGTTCATTGTTGTCTTCATCTTCTTCGTCCTCTTCATCATCTTCATCACCTGCTTCAGGAATCAGTGGTTGTTGATGAGGTTGTTGAGGTTGCGGAGGTGGTTGGTTCATGAGCTGTTCAGCGAGCTCTTGTGCGAACTTCTCCCCCTCCTTGTGCACCAAGAGACTGTTGCCTGAGAAGTTTGAGTTTGAGTGATCAAACCTAACTGAGACCGATCTGTTTCACAAAATGAATGAGCTTTCTCTGACATGCCTTTAAGAAGGCTGCAGAATATCTGCTTGATTTTGCTGTATTTCAAAGAATGGCCTGGGCTTGACTCTAAGCTTCTTTAGAGAGAGCTTTAACCTCTCGCTCAATGGAGCATTGATCGTCTCTCACTGTATGAAGATCAATGGAGAAATTGTTGATGGCCACCTTCATGGCAGGAATCCCAACCACTTGCTTGTAGATCCTCTCTTAGTTGTGCCACAGTGTGTCTAGTTGTTGCCTTGTGGTCGCACACTCTTTCACTTGAAAATCAATTGCTAGGAATGAGGGAGGAGCCAGAGAAATCTAGGGAGTGTCCACAGGGATAGAAGGAAATGTGGGAAGGCCCTTCTCCTTCTTAACGTCTCGTAGATCAGCAGCTGAAGGAGCCTTTGAAGAGTTAGGCGTGCTGATCGGAGTGGTGGTGGTGACAACAGTTGCTGAAGTAAATTTAGGTGCCGGGACACCTATATATATCAAAGAAAGATGAGCCAAAAATAGCTCAGGTTTAGCAGAAGGAAGTGGGTAAGTAAAGTGTTTACACATGTGTGCCTTAAGAGTATCTGAAGGATTACTCTCAGGGATGGTACATGCGACGGTAGTGTCTAGTGGATCACTGACCTGTTTCTGGGAATGCTTAAGAGAAGCATTTTCAGGTCCTGTGCACGTTGCTTTCCAGAGATCCTATTGTCTAAACAAAACTGATGTCTGAATAACACGTTGCTTAATCTCATCAGGGATGGGGACAACCATTCCTGAATCATGGATTGATGTGAGGACCAAAGAAGATGAGATAGAAGAAGATAAGAGGGCAGTGCATGTGATACCTAATGCTGCCCTCGCCAGAGCCGACTATAACAATTTCGCCGAGCGAGGTCACCGAAAAAGGAGGTAGTGCCGACGAAGCGGCACAGTGCGGAGCGTTGTAGAGAAGGTAGGGTAAATCCCGAAATCAGAGAGAGTACTTGATTGAGAGACACTCTTCTTGAATTTCTTGGACGTTTACTTTTGGGCGATGGACTTTTGGTGTCCAACGGTTGGTTGTTTTCGCTTTTCAGCTAGAGGAGAGATGCCTTGGTTGGTCACTGAGGGTATTGGCAGTGATGTTGGCATGGGTGCTACGTGAGAGGTAGAGATGGTTGATTCGGCATTAGCAGCAGCACCTTGGATTACTTGCAGCATGTATGGACTGTAGGGAGCTTCTCTATCTTTTTCATGCACCTCGAGATCCTTCTTCCCAATCTAAGAGAAATTTTGGTTTCCCTCAGTAGGGTATACCTCATAGATGGTTGCGAAGAGAATTGCAGCGAATCTGGGCAAAGCAATAGCTTTGTCCCTCTTCTGGTATTTCACCCGGTTGTATAGTTCGCTAAATATATATTTAGCGAAGTTCAGCTTCCTACAGGTGCAGAAAGCAACCGCCATCTCTTGGGAGTGCTTGCTAGCCTGATCCTATGAGCTAAATTTGGAGCTCAAACACTGAATGATGTGCGTCGAAATATATTGACATCTCGCTGGCATGCGCTTCTTTTCGACCTTAGTGATGGACTTAACGATAAGCTTTGTCTCTTTGTCAACTGGCCAAACATAGCTAGTGGCATCAAGAAAAGCCTGAATTTCCTCAGTGGTAGGAGCAGCATCCCATTTTTCAATTTTCTCCTTAGTTGGAAGACGGAGAACGTTCCTTATCACTTCAGCCAGAGTTGATAGCAATGGTGACTAGGGTCGTAATAAATTGGATTGCAGGGAGCTTTCGTCCTTTCTTGTTGGTGAGGGTAGTGCAGTGAACAGTGTGCCAGTATTGATGGAGATGAGCAGTTATCCCAACAGGGACATGGATGAAGGCGTACTTCGGAAGCATCGCTTGATGAAGCGTGCACCATCCCTCATATAAGCACATTCGAGTAGGGATGTCGGTGATAGCAACATAGTTGCTCGGCGTCACCATAGCTTGTTTAGGAGGAAAGTCGGTCTCCGGTGCAACAACGAAGGTAGTGACAGGATGACCTCAGCTTTAGATTGAGGCATGTTGCTTGGAGTTTGCATTGCTTTCAAAAATGGGAACACCAAATAGAAAAATCATGGCTTAATACAAAAATATGTGTAAACGAATATTTTTGGTATAAAGGTTACCAAATAGAAGATAATGTTAGATCCCAAATATCAAGAATGTAGAAAGTTTATAAAACAAAGAACAAGAGATTTATCACCGAAGTCGTATGTCGTATTGATTACCAAACAAGTATTACAAAATGTGTGTCTTTACATGCTCTATCTATCTGTTAGTCCCATATTACAACATATATGATATATAATGCTCAATACATCTTGTTTATTGAAATATTGAATATAGAGAGCTTACAGAAAACACACACTTACACCTTAATCGACTCTCATGTATGGTGTTCTATTAATGTTCAACTCCCTAACTGTCTAACAGACTCTCTATATAAACTATAAAGGTAAAGCTACAGTTACATGTATTTAAATCACAACCCAATTACATTAAGACACGTCATCAAAAACTCTATTCAGAAGTTCTTCGTAACTTCGAATCGTCTCTTCGTAATTCTAAACTTTTGCTCTTCAGAACCACTTCTGAATAGCCTTCAGAACTTCAGAACTTTCACTTCAGAACTTATTTAGAACTTCTTCAGAATTTCTTCAGAACTTCTAAATATATCTTTTGCACTTCTGAAGATGACTTTATTTATCTTTCTAGCACTAGTTCAGAACTTCTGCACTTCTAAACTATTCATCTTCAGATTCAGAAATTCTTTACTTTACAAAACATACAAAACATAGGATCCAAGTTCATAGGATTCTTTGGATCCTAACACTATCAACGTTAGTTCTAACTATCTAACAAACTATCTATTTATATACAAATAGAAATGCTAAAGATACAGTACAAAAATGACAGACAAGTTCAGAACTGCTTCTGAACTCCTTCAGAACTTCTTCAGAAGTGTCTTCAGAACCATCTTCAGAACTTCTTCAGAATCTTCAGAACTTCTGAAGTATCGACTTCAGAAGTCATGCCTTAGTCTTTACTTTGCTTGTTTTCTGAGTTCTGAGAACCCAATCTTCTTCTTTTGAAGCTACTTCTGATATCTATCAATCTCCCCCTTAGCTTCAAAAGTTCAAATCCTAACTCCAGATGTTTAAGATTTGTCTAACATCCTTCAGAATAAGACTTCTGTATTCAAGAATAGATTCAATAATTCATAGCATCTCCTGAGCAAGTTTTCTGTATTACTCCCATTCTTCATCACTTAAATTATTCTGCCTTTTATTCTGTCTTTTTACCAACCTGTCTCTTATGGAGATTAAAGTTCCATTACAGCATCTCTTACTGTCTTAAGTCTTTCTTTGATGGTTGAGATTTTGTCAGCGGTTTCTTGAATGATATCGGGCGTAGTGAACTGTCTATCTTCGATTTCTAACTAGCTAAGCGACGATCTACATTTATGTCCGTATAGGGCTTCGTACCGTGCACACTGAATGCTGGTATGGTAGCTGTTGTTGTAGGAGAATTCAACAACTAGTAGGTGGGTATCCCAACTCCCAACAAAATCTATCGCGCATGCACACAACATATCCTCTAATGTCTGAATAGTTCTTTCTGATTGTCCATCCGTTTGAGGATGATAGGCAGTGCTATAATCCAAACATGTACCCAATGCCTTTTGGAGAGACTGCCAAAATCGTGATGTAAAACGTGTGACTATTTCTATCCGTTATAATGGAAATAGGCACACCGTGACGTGTGACTATTTCATTGATGTAAATTTGCGCACGTTTTCCATACTGAAATATTTCCGATTGGGAAGGAAATGAGCTGATTTTGTAAGTCGATCTACTATAACCAATATCGAATCATGTCTTTTCCTAGTCCTGGGTAGCTTGGTTATGAAATCCATAGTTATTTGCTCTTTCTTATTGCGAGAATAGATGAGTATATCATCCATAAACATGATCACGAATATATCTAGGTATGGTCGTCATACGCTATTCATCAAATCCATGAAGATTGCTGGTGCGTTTGTTAGCCCAAAAGGCATAACTAGGAACTCGTAATGATCATAACGAGTTCTAAACACTATCTTAGGAATGTCTTCTTCAAGAGCTCTCATCTGATGATACCCCGATCGAAGATCGACCTTTGGGAAATACGTAGCACCTTGAAGTTGATCAAATAAGTCATCAATTCGAGGGAGGGGTATCGGTTCTTGATAGTCAACTTATTGAGTTCCCTATAATCGATACATATTCGGAAAGATCCATCCTTCTTTTTAACAAACAAGATTGGAGCTCCCCAAGGTGAAGACCTAGGCCCGATGAATCATTTATTGAGTAACTCTTGAAGTTGTTCTGACAATTCTTGAACTTCTGATGGCGCTAACCGGTATGGTGGTCTTGCTACAGGCGCGGCTCCTAGAACTATCTCTATGCGAAACTCAACTTGTCTTTGCGGTGGTAATCCAGACAACTCATCTGGGAATACCTCAGAATAATCCCGCACTATCGGAAGATCTTGAATGCTCTTTTCCTTGTACTTCTTATCCTCAACATGAGCCAAAAATGCAATGCAGTCCTTTCTCAAGTATTTTCGCATCTTCATACTCGTCACCATTTTAATACTCCTTCTGGGTTTCTCTCCATGTACTTTGAGTACTTCACCTTCGGGTAGTGGAACTTGAATGATCTTTTCGGAGCAAAGAATTTCACTCGGTACTTAGGCAACCAATCCATACCCACAATTATGCCGAAACTTCCTAACTTAATCGGAATTAGGTCTATACCAAAATCCCTACTGGCCAAGTTTAAGGTGCAGTTCATTATTATGTCGTTGGCCCAACTTTCTAGTCCGTTGGCATATTCAAGGACATATATATCTTTCAACTTCTTGGACCTTAAGTTTATCTTTGGTCTAAATTGTAGCGATACATAACTCCTATCTGCTCCAGAATCAAACAATACTGATGCATAATGATCGTTTAGCAGAAACGTACCTGTAACCACATCGGGACTTTGTCTTGCTTCTTCTGCTCCTATTTCGAATACTCGACTCTTGCCTGACCTCCTTGGTTCCCTTGATTGACTGGTCGTGCTTCAATAGTATTTGGTCTTTGATCCAGTCTCGGACAAGTGTTTCGGAAGTGATCTAGACTTCCACATTCGTGACATGCTCGTCTTCCGCCACTCCTACAATCCTTAACAAAATGGCCTCCTTATTTCATTTGAGGCAAATGATGCATCTTCCACCATGATGATTATTACACTTATCACACTTAGGGTATGTTCCCTTTCCTTTCTCCTCTATCTATGACTGGATCCCATAGTTCCTTGTTACCTTCTGATTTTTACCCGTCTTTCCCCCAAATTGCTTTTTCAAGGGTTCCTCCATCTTTCTCTTACCTTGAGCTTTGTATCTTGTAAATATTCCCGAACGATTAGCATTGTTTGTGAGCCCGTTGCCAAATTCACCGCATCTTGGGTTTTTGGGTCTAAGCGTCGTACATACATGTCGACTCGATTTTCCTCGTGCATCACCAAATGTGGTACCATCTTTGCCGGTTCATGGAAACGAGCGAGTAAGAATCGTGTCATTTCGCTTCATTTCATGATTCTATAGCTCCGCTTCCAACTTTTGGATTTCGCTCCTTGGTAGTATTCCTCTTTGAGTATCTTTTTGAATGCCTCACAAGTAAGACCGTTGGTCGTTTCTCGGTCTCGGGTTTGCACTGGGTGTTCCACCAGTCAATGCTCGTCTTTGTAGCAACAGGCGGCAAACTCCACTTTATTTCCTTGAGTGCGATCGATGTGGAGAATGGATTCCATATTCTCAATCCATGTTAGTATTCCAACAACTCCTTCGGTTCCATATCCTTCGGGTAGCGGAGTCCAAAAACTTTGTATGTGCATTCCTATCTACACTTGCTCCAGATCCTGAGTTGTTTCCCGAATTAGCATTTAGACCCGCTGCCACTTGACTAACGATGTTCGGAAGTGCCACGATGAGTTGCTCAGACACAAGCGCGCGATCTCGGGGTTTTCTCGCCTCGAAGGCATTGTCTTTAGGCATAATTCATATTGAGGTTAGGTCATATTACTATTACTATTTCTGCGCTAAGTCTATTGTACTAAATTATGTATACACAACACTCGATTCATCAAATCATAGGTTTAGAATCACATAACTTCAATATCCAGCAAAAATAATTCCCAAAAGACATCAAGTATCTTAGAGCTACATGCCACCAAAATAAATTTCCAAGTTTAACCAACAAAGTAGTCAAAAAGTTCTCTCCTAGGTTGACTAGTCACATAGCCTGAGGAGTCAGTAGAGTACTTAGTAGGAGTGGATGAGTGAGACATAGTGAACTGTGATAGTAACAAACTTAATTACTAAATGTACTTTAGTAAATAACAATTTATTATGCAAACTCACACTTATGACTATGCTTTTCATTTGGGCAAGAAGTTCCCAATATAATTGTTCCATGTCTCCCTTAAACATATTAAATTAGTCATAGGTGATCAGGCTTTGCCTAATTATAATATGCTAAGTCGACACTTATTCCAATTATACCAAGATTATGCTTTTAAAATTACGTTAGTTTAGAAAAATAGTTTTCGACAACTTTTGGTTATAGTATTTGGTTTTATAGAAAAAAAACCGGTGTTCTCTATAACCTATGGCTCGATACCAAGTCTCACACCCCGCTAAAGCGAAAACACGGAGAGTGATAGTTCATGATTTCATAGCGATAGGACAAGAACAACACCAATCATCCATTCAATACATAACAAGTTAAAACCCAAATTACATCATACAAGTCCAAAGTTTTAATAAAATAAAAGAAAAATAGTATACAAACATAATGATTTCAAATTTAAAACGTGATTGATGTTGTCGCGCCCATAAAACAAGCATTTTTAGTTACCTTTTCTTACCCCTGAAAAGCATGAATAAAACAAGGTGTCAACTACAAAGAGTTGGTGAGTTCACAGGTTTTTTATATGCACAAAACATTTTATATGCAAGGTATAGAAATAGCGAAGCAGAAGTTCGCATCAACTTTAAAGTTTTAAAAATTCATGAGCAAAAATACAAATTTACCATTACACATGATATATAAATATTGAGCCACTACTAAGTCTACTCGACATTCTACGCCCCACGAACTACCTCAGCGGTGGACCTAAAGTCCACATGTGTAGAGCATTCTTAATTGATAAAGTGCACCCCTACTTGCCAGTTAGGTGGGTATGTCAACCAAATAGCGCTATCCACAAATATCATCGGCTCATTTCGAGTTAAATAGTAGTGTACCACGGGGACTTTACATAACTCAACATATCATTTTGTGTAATAAATAGTTCATCACAATGATTTATATCCTTTTCGTTAAATCAATATAAATCAATTCAATTTCCATTAAAACAACATGCTTTACACCCCAAACGTATAAACATTTAAAAATAGGGGCGGTGAATACTCACCTTTGCAAGCTCCGCTACACAAAAACACGATCCGATCCCCACCCAAAGGCCTAACGATTCCCTAACAAAGAAAAATGCTCAAAACCATCACTTATGGGTCTAAAACTACTTTTGGAAGTGAATAAGTCTTAAGCTTATAAATGTCCACATACATCCAACTTGATTGCCTATAGTCCAATTATACATAATGCACATATGCTCGTTAATATTGTAATTTATACCGTAAGTTGTGTTATAAACCATCAAATGATCAATAATTGTTAAAATCGAGAAATTCCGTAATTTCACTTCAGAGACCGAAACTTATAGTACTCAAAATGATCAAAATGTAGTGACTTCCAAAATGACATAGCTTCCCATATTTTTATATCTAATATAGTATCGGGTTATAGTTATTGTGACCAGATTTGATGCATTTTGGACATGTAAAAATGATTCAAATAATTTATGCAATGCAAAGGGTCACAACTTGCATGGCGATTACACCATGTTAGTAAATCACTCATTTGAGGAGTTCTACTTAGTGTTTTCTAGAATTTCCGAGTTGGCATAAAAGAAACTTTTTTAGATAAGAATTCCACCATTTTTTGAAGAAGTTATGAAGGAGATATGGCACTACAAAGTTGCCAGATGCACAGATTCATCGTCATTAGCCGACAGACATTGCACACTTTTAACTTTAATAAATTGGTTAATGCCTCAAAACTTCATATTTTTGAATGAAACTCGGATTCAAATGAACCCTAACTCATAAAAGAAAACTCCAGAAGAATAATTATGCATTACATGGACAAATATTCAAAGAGATATTAGCATGCAAAGTAGGATTTACCTATCAAAGTGGTTTCACAGATTGCACACCTAAAATATTTTAGGTGTTTGGAGGGTCAAAAACTCCATATTTTTAAGTGATTCCACTCTTCAAACTGAGAGATACCTTGCATAAAACGTATCTTGTCAAAGGAAAAATAATCCTTTTTCATTGAGTTTTGAAAGCAGATATGGCCATTTGAACATGCATGCACAAATCTGTCATTAGTTGACGAAGTTTGCACACTTTCATATTTTGTTTTAATTAGTTGGAACTCTCAAATTCACTCTCAATTTTTAAATGAAATCAGTGGCATTTGAAATATAACTCATTAAATAAAAATTCCAGAAGAAGAATCAAGTAATTTGGATGAGTATTAGGAGAGTTACTTGATCGTTCAAAGTAGTTTTTGCCCATTACGTTGAACTTCCGTATGCACATGCATCTTATTATGAGCATTTGGGGGTCAGAAACTTCAATGTTTTTGAGTGAGAACCACTTGGATTAGAATCCCAAATCACTAAAACCCAAACTTTTTAGAAAGAAGATTCATGATATTTGAACATATTATTTGCAAGAAATGGACGATTTATGCACATGCATAAAATCTGTCAAGCACTAAAATTCACAAAATTTCATGAATAGAACCCACATGCAATAGGTTTTTGCTTTGATTCCTTAACTTCCCATTTGTTTGGTCATGAATTATCACTCTTATGAAGATATTTTGCACATCTTTTGGTGTATAATCTACCCTTGGAACCCTAAGAATTTCCAGAAATGGGTCAAAAGAAGGTGATGAAAATGCTAGAAAAGTGGGTTTTTCTTCAAAAATTTGCAAGACAAAGATTAAATAAAGATTGTACCTTGTTTGGATGATGAAAAAGTAATGTAATATCTTCAAAATTTCCTTGTTATTTTGATGGAAAGAAATGAAGAAATTGGCTGGAGCATGAAGGGATGAAGGAGGTGTTCTTGAGAGCCTCTTGAATTTCGAGAGAGAGAGAGAGGAATTTTTGAGTTTGACATTTAGACAATGAGCAAATTTTATGAAAAATTTTAGTATTTATATGGGGGAAAAAGCTGGGGAGGAGCCAGCCATGTACATGGGCCCCACCCAAGTCCAACAATTTTTTTTTAAAATTTATTTCAAGCCCAAAATGAAATTACAAAGTCCATCTTCTCAATTTTGACATTTTTTTCTCCAAATTGTAAGCCATTTTAGTTAAATTATAACAAAAATAAAATTTTTATATTTAACATACTAAAACTATATATTTATATATAAATTGGGTACTAAATTAGAGCATTTGGCACTATGTAGGACTGGAATTCGGCCGATGGATCGGAACGGGACTTTCTAAACAACGACTACCGGAACCTCTTGAAATTTTTCGGCCATTCTATCAGCCAACGGCGACTTCCTATTCTTATAAATAATCGATATTAAATAACAAATAAACTTAATTAGACCTAACTCCGGAGGTTCAAATTTGACGGTTGTCACAGAAAAAATTTACTCATCTTTTTATATGTGATATATTACTAAGTTTAAGGTCATTGTGGAACAAATGTCATGCATTTTGAACATATAAAACGGGTTCAAATAATTAATACAAAACGATGCTGTCAACAAAGTACTAGGTATGGAAGATTACACCTCGTTAGTAAAAACAACCTATTTGAGGAAGTTCTATTAAGTATTTTTCAGTAAATCATTCCGTTTGATTATAAGCACATAACACATAAAGGAAACTTTTAAGAGAAAATCACTCATTTTGAATGAGTTATGATGAAATATAATGGCACCACTAGAGATTTGTTCCTCTTTTCGGGAGATAGATCTTTATTGTGTACAACACCATGCATTTCTTGAAACAGGAAGATCAAGCAGAAATGATCTAGTGGACGGAATTAAAGAACATAGTTACATACATCATCGTGATGATATTTTTGCTAGCACGATCCATTGAATTCAATCTCTGCGAGGTGTTATGGGCTTTTTATTCAAGATTGAGACGGGTAGACATTCCGTCGGGAGGTAGGGATTGTCTTTGAATTCGAAGACCCTTGTGATTTTCTTTATTATATCCCTAACCGGTTCGTAAATTCTGGACTCGAATCATCAAAGGTTGGGTTACGTTTCTAGACAATGGTTTGGCTCGTTCAGCACCTCATTTCATTTCACCATTATGAATCACGCGAAAGACTTTCGAAGAATTTGGCTTATCTTTCTCATGGGTTATTTTGCATCTCTACATGGGATATTCGTTGTCATTTGGAACATCAAAGCTCCCGGTAAGAGTTAATGCACCTTTGATATACATTGATTTCTCACACCCTCTTGGACAAAAATTCTTCGAGGACATTTGGGTTTGCTATTGTTACAGGGGGCTTTGTTTAGAATATGGTGTTGGAGGAATTCTATCAAGATTCGATAGTCCTCAAGGAATTCTATCTGGAAGTTGTTAGGGTTTTGCCGGGGTAAAAATACGATTGGGGCACTTCTAAATAGCGGTTGGAGTCTCACCATTGTTTTGGTCTTTCATCATTTTGCAACAATCGCGAGGATTTCATTCTAAGCCGCCGTTTGAGGATTAGGGTTTTTGAGTAATTTGCGAGTTTTGAACAACGGTGGGGATTTTTTTGGTACAAGAAATTTTTAAGAGCAAGAGAATATGGTAAAAAGTGAAAAGTGATGGTGAATCGAGTTTAAATATTGAGAGTCGAAAAGTATACTCAAGTGGTGTAGAAACAGATAATGGACGGTTTTAGCGATGTGGGCTACAAATCGATGAGGCATACGGACCATGGCAGGGTTCTTACACGTGTCCGACTGGTTTAGATGTGGCTCGAGTAGTATTTTGACGGACGTGGCATTGTTAGGAAAGAGTATCCGTTTGGAATCGGTGTAGGTTGCTTAGCATTTGAAAAACTCAATCGTTTTCCCTTAACCTCGTTGAATCCGAAAGCGTGATTTAAAAAATGGATTGACGGTTGATTTATATGGTCTTAAGATGAAACATTTGAAGACCAATTGAAAAAAGTTTTAATTTAGAAAGCATTTAAAATAAAGAATAGCTAATTTAAACAAGCTTTGTGTAGAACATTGCCGTAGACTTCGTATAACCTTACTCGAGAAAGAAATCCCCCATGGAGGCAAGAGTTAGTACGTAGAGGTTCTAAATGACTTACTTTACACTTCAAAGTATCTTCCTTAGATTGGATCTTGATACAACACAATCCTAAGATTGCAGAATTTTTGAAAACATTTAAAATCATTCAATTGGTCGAGTAAAACATTCAAGGTGACCAAGAGAAAGTTTGTTCAAGTTGTAAGGATTTTCCAGCAGGTAAGTCATAGGCATCGTAAGCTTCCCAGTATAACCCTGATTACGACAAGAGTTAATACGTAAGAAAATTATATGTGTGATTTTGTAGAAGAAATGTTTCGGAGGTGTTTTGAAGACAATCTAGAGGCTTCTATATTACTTGAAGATAAGAATTTATGCAGAAGATCTGAATGATAAGCATCTTTCTTGAGAAGATGAAAAACCTCGGAATGACCGAAAGACATGCCGTAGACTTCGGGTGTTCTCGGGAAGAATGATCCGGTCCGGAAGGTTCGGAAGAGCATTATCTTCGAAATTTAATGTCTCATGTACTGAAGTGGAAAATTCTCCCCCTGTGCATTTATGCATGAGTGTTTGCTCCCCACTTGACATGTGAAAATTAAGTTTCTCATCGTTACCCTCAAATCGTACTTGGATCATTAAAATCGTGAATAATATACATATTTGAGAGTTGTAGTAGATATCGTTATGCTGTAGCTAGAGGCTTCGGTATGCTTGTGATGGTAAAGTGTTGGAACCCGCATCCACTTTTCTAAACATTTAATTGATAAAGATTTGTGAATCCAAAGTATAAGCGGAAGCAATTCAAATCAATTAACAACAAGATGAATTAAGCTGAACAAACAAACAAAGAAGGAGAGGAAAAAGCAAGACCTTCATATCGCAGGCTATTCCGTAAAGTGATTCTCGACTCTAATGATGAAATCAAAGCCTTTGCCGATTACTCTTTTGAAGCTCTTATTACCAAAATTCACTAACAGGTTTGGGAATGGATCATTCCAGGGAAACGAAGATCCGATCGATCTACTACTTAGTGCTCCCAAACAAGAGATTCGCAGAACCGAGAAATCGGCGAGAGAAGAAAGAAGATGAGATGAAGAAGAAGAAGGATGTATGCTACGGATGTGGCAAGCCGAGGACATTACTCTAAGGATTGCGGAGAGAGCTCACCCGGATAAAGACACAGACGATTACTAGCATTTTATAGAACAAATTACAAGTACAGCATAAGTCACCGAAAGAAATTTCTCACTATAGCTTTGAGAAAGAAAATTGGTTAGGAGATGAGTCTAGCGGTGATGAGGCCATGTTTTGTGAGATGGCAAAGACAAATGAGTCGGAAAGATCAACCTTCGAATCAACCTATTAGTACTTTCTCGAATCATCCGAACTTGAAAACACAATTGGAAGCTTTTATCAAACAATTTTGGAAGAACTAAAACAAAAGCTCACAATTGAAAAGAAATTACAAAAAGGTATTGAAAAAACTCTTTCTACAACACAAAGGGAAAAAGAGATATTTATAAAAGGTGAGATGGATATTTTAACGAAGAAAAACCTGGAACTTAAGCACTGAAAAAGAAAAGATATCCATGACTTTAAAAAATACCGAAGTTAAGCTTCCAAGCAGGAGTAACTTAAATTTTAATAAACTTTTGGAAGAAAAAAAGATAAGGAGATTCAAGCTAAAGAAAGCATTAATGCATTAAATTCTATAGCACTTAAAAATTATTTTCAAAAGGAGACAAATTTTTTTGCATGTTGAACTTCAAAACAAAAAGCTACAGATCAAAACATATCCGGGATGCTCAAAAAGTTCACTGTAAAAAAATTAATACACCAAGAGAGGAGATCCGGACTTGGTTTCGAGGATTTAGATCCCTACACGTGTGAAAAAAGGTCTTCACCTTAGATTCGTTTTCCTATGCGGGACAAGAACGAAGCCGTGTTTCCAACTTTATATCCTCAATCAATCTTCTAACGATCAAAACATGAAAATTGTCATCATCAACTAAAACTCAAGTTCAAAAATATTGTATATTCATCCGGAAAAACAAACGTTTCGATCCAATAAAATCTCGAAGAATGATGACATTTTCAAATTTGGCTTAGTCAACGTGTTCATGTAACTTTGAATTGTGGAGCCGATGCCTTTATTCCTACACAAGTAGAAGCAAGAGGTTACGACTTAGACTTGAAAATGATATTCTCTTATAGGATTTCACATCTTCTCTAATCTCAAGATACGTTGGAAGTAATCATATATCCTTGGGAGACCGATGATCAAGGTGAAAGATTTCTTTGATAATTCTCGAAAATTCCTTTTCTAATATAGAAAATCAATCTCCACCTAATTTACACTGCTAAGTCTCTAGAGGTAGTTAAAAAATAAGGATCCCCTCTCTTTCTTATATACTAATGAACCCTTCCCGGAAATCGAGCCTCTCCGATAAAAATGTTGAAAAACATTTCGTGTATACCAGATAATTTCAGTCTCCTTCACTAGGACATAGAAAATCGTATCTATTCATCCAGACTTCATAGGATGTGTCTTAAAGCCAAATCTTATCTTGAACTCTGAGATATAAGGAAATCTCAAACATATTTTGAAAGCTAAACAATCTCCAAAACCCAATCTTCCAAAGTTTACTTGCAAGGTTTAAAAAGGGAAATGGAACCAATCTCTCTCGCTCCTCGTTTCAGTAACCTCAAAGCTCCTAAGAAGGTAATCATCACAGGAAGCCTCCGCCGAAGAACATTTCAGCATTCTCGAAAATAAGTCTAGTCTAGATAGGAAGCCCCTCTATAAAACTACCGATACTAGAAAAGACAAGATTAAGAAAAATTGTAGTTATCATTATCTTAATGAAAATTCCATGCAACTCTTTTCTCGTCTCGAATTTCCGAATGTTTTTCTCTCGTTCTTAGAATTAAAACAATTTTTCTATGCGGACTCGTGGATCGCTTAAATGCAAACTTCTCGTACTTCAAAAATTAGAACCATAGAAAAACAATAAGATAAAAACCGCAAAGAATAACCCTCTACCTCCCTAGCTAAATCAACCTAAGAGCAAGATAAAAAGTTTGACAAACCCAAAACTAACATCAAAGAACCCATGGCAAGAGATGGGTACCTAAAACTTCCAGCTCGATCAGGTGATTGCGTACAACATGTGCACGTCCGATATCTTGACTCGGATGCTCGAGGCACATGACCGGATCAAAAAACTTACTCTCCCAATTCAAAGATAAAATGGGCAGTGGATTGCCCGTAATGTGGGGTGATAATGGGGTACGGGGTCAAATAAAGCGGCTACGATACTTTACACAGAAGCGTAATATTACCTTATCTAAATAGCTCGATGAAGCCTTCGGACCGAAACATAACTCAGTCGGAGTGGTAAGTCAACTTTGTGATTCTAAAATACTATTGTTGTATTTGATGAAAACATTGTTACTTATTTTCTTCTAAGTGTGTGAGAGAAACTCTCTCAGCCTTTATCTTGCAAAGAGAGTGAAGTTTGCATGGTTAGCGGGCATCATAAAATGTCTCACTTAAACTTTGATAATCTTGAGATGCTTGTCAAACACAATTTAGTAATCGGGTCTTCCCGTAAGCCCATTTTCAAAACAGAGATCACCTCTGCCTACATACGTGAAATGGGCAAGATTAACGAGCATCTCATAAAACAAAAAAGTGATCATTCTTTGCACTCGAATTCTCTCTGGCAATTGTTACATGTTGATCTCTCATGGTCCACATTGAAATTCCGCAGTCTCTCTGTAAAAAGTGATATTCTCGGTACTTATTGATGACCGTGAATCCAAGTTCTTCTACATCGTAAGATTCAATGTTCTCTAAGCGACGACTTATCGAATTCAAATAGAATGCCAAGCTTCGAGGCATACTTCTTGTTGAAAATGGAATCACACAAAATTTCTCCGCTCGTACGCACCTCCTCAAACGAATGGTGTAGTCGAACGTCGCAACCGAACCTTGCAGAAGGCAAATGTAACGATACTTGCGCCTTTTCCGGTCTTCCCATTCATTTCTCGGCGTGCTCGTAGCCACCGCTTGTTTCGACTCGAATCGTTCCGTATAATTGTCAAGAGGCATCTCAAAACCTCTTATGAGCGACGAAACAAAAAGAAAACCATCCGTCAAATTTTTTCATATTTTTTGGTTGCAGGTGTTTTATCTTAAAATGACAAGAGACAAACTTGGTAAATTTGATCCAAAAATCGATGAATCTAAAATTCTTAGGATATTAGTTAAACTCTAGAGCTTTTCAAGTTTTTAACTTACGTACTTCAAGACCGTTATGGAAAGCATTAACATTGATTTTGGATGATGAAACCCAACTCGACTTCGAGTATTCTCACTGTGAACTCAAACTTACATACAGTGACTTCGATTATCCTTCAGCTCCAGAGAATCCGAGATCGATGCCATTTTTTTCAAGATTTTCTTCGGGCGAAGAGATATTTTCGTAACAAATACCCAATACCCAATTCATCCTTAAGTATTCCCCGAAGTTCTTCAGCGCCTGGCATAACTCTCTCTCGGTCCCATCGTTTCAAGCTCGAAGTTCCCCTGTCACTTCTTCTCTTCCAATTCCATCGTACATGATGGCCAGAAGCTACTTCGTACCTGATCAATTCGAGGGGAGACTTTACGTACTAATAGTTCGAATCAATAATTTTAAATGAAGTTATCTAACTTTCTCGAAATAGAAGTTCAGCTCAACACGTATCAGCAAACAAGGATAGACAAGATGGACTAAATCACACTCTGCATCTCCCATCATTGGTAGTCCATCTCGAGGGTATTAAAACAAGACTCGCCCATCATGAATGAAGTATTCTATGTCAATCTTCTTAGTAAGATCGAATCAAAGCACGCGCCAGAAGCCTCATAGAACCTATGCCTGGTGGATATCAAAGAAGAATTACTTCGACTAGCTGAATATAACAAGGTTTGGCACCGAGTACCTTTACCAAAAGGTAAAATTGCTATTGGTGCTGAAATTTGCTGTCTTTAGAAATGAAAAAGATTAAGACGGGATAAGTGATCGAAACAAGGCTCGTCCGGCGGCTGGTGGGTATTGTTGTAAGAAGAAGGTATTGATTATGACGAGACATTTGCC